>CAHIKZ030000480.1:2495000-2622500 GCA_903632075.3 Acanthosepion pharaonis
CCTGCTGACCACTGATTGGAGGTCTTTTCGAGAGCAGCGGCCAGGTTAACTTTGTTAGCGCTTAAGGATTTGCTATTGAGACAGGAGTAAATTGTAGTGTCATCTGCATAGATGCCTACTCGTTGATAGCAGAAAGGTATTCTTTTGGTAGGAGGTTCTTGACTGGTGGTGGATCGAAGAGAGATGTTTACAGACACTACCGCACGTTCCGAGTTGCCAAGAGGGCAGAGCTGCATAGTCAGAGATCAAGAAGAAAAGTGTTTCCGTCAGGGTTGCTGGGGAAACGCGTAGGGAATTCAACCACTTACGTAAGAGATTGAAAAGTTAAGGTCTTGAATGCCAGCGAGGTCAGTGACAGAGTGTTTTAAGCCACCTGATATAGTCAGCATTAATGTCACTGAACACGAATATATTTGCAATCAGATATGGAGGGAGATCGCTTTGTCTTAGAAATACTATCTAACACGCAACAGTCTTCAAAGTAAAGGGAGCAGGAGATAGGTGACTGAATTAAGCAGAGAGAGAGAGAGAGAGAGACGAGACACATGTACGAATGATCTGGAGATTTAAGAGAGAGATATTCACAAAAGGAACTCTCTCTCTCTCTCTCTCTCTCTCTCTCTCTCTCTTTCTCTCTCTCTCTCAAACAGAAAATATATTAAAATAATTTTCGGATTTAGTATATTTCTTAATATATATATATATTCAACCATGTTTCATTGATGAAATATGAATATAAGTTTCTTATATTCAGTTTCTTGAATTTATGATGAGATTCATCAAGGATGATGCCATAGTTTTTTCTTACCAAAGTACTTTCGATCTCTTCTGGAATCATCCTCAGGGGTCAATTACGATAGCAAAAATTATTGTAACTGTGATCTTTGTGATACTGATCTTAAAAAAACAGGCATGAACGTGATATTATAATTATTATAAATTTAGCCGATGTAGGCATAGAATCTTTGCAAAACACGCGTCCCAATATAAGAAATATGAATATATAACATACATTTATGATAAAATTGGTAGAAATGCAAAAGGCATTAAATATACTTCAACACATGGCTACCACACCTATAATATATATATATATATAATTACAAATGTGTCCTTGAAGTGGCTAAGTCTTGCTGATAGAATGCTTTAATAGTATGTTAAATATTACTAAGTGATCTATCTCTTGTCTTCTCTCAATTTGAGGTGTTAACAACTTCTGCTGATGAAGCAGATTGTTTTGCTTGTAAATTCTCTTCAAATTCTACTCTTCACTCATTTGGAGTATCTTTGCCTGACTTTACACTTCAAACCGAGTCTTTATTGTATTATAGACATATAACTCCTCCTATGTTTTCGCCTACTATCTCAAAGCTGGATACCCACAAAGCCTGTGTACCTGATGGTATCCTTGTAATAGTCCTCAAGAAATCTAGACTTTATAAATTTAAGTGCAGTACTAGATTTGCAACAAGGTCTCATCATTTTACAGTTGAATTGACTAAATGTAACGGTAAGTTCTTTGCTGTTTCTTTTCTCGCGCTTGCAGTATTTTGCTTTCAAGCTAAAGTTAATCTTCAAAATTTTGAATGCGACGTCATTTGTTATCTACTGTCTTTTTTATTCCCCTTCTTTTAATCACCTGACTTCTTAATAATATTTTTCTTTTTTATTCTTTTACATTCAGTAACCCCTTGTGTCTTAATGGCTATATTACTTTGTTTGGATGAAATTATATATATATATATATATATATATATATATATATATATATATATTTATTAAAGACATATTTTATGTTTAACGTTGTTATTTTATAGATACAAGTATTTAAGCAAATGCTCTGTTTATGATAAACAGTATTAAATAACATTTACCGGCCTGAATGTCCGAGAAATTTTCATAGGCCGGTAAATGTTATTTAATACTGTTTATCATAAACAGAGCATTTGCTTAAATACTTGTATCTATAAAATAACAACGTTAAACATAAAATATGTCTTTAATAAATAAATTGTCGGACCTTGTCCATTTCTTTATATATATATATATATATATATATATATATATATATATATATATATATATATAAGTACATACATATGGGTAAATTGTCGTCACTTCATTTTTTTTTGCGCACAGTATAGTAGGGTCAGTTGGGCACTGTCTTTGAGAAAAATACCACCATGATGCAATTCACTCAACAAGACATGGTAGAAATGGCATGCTGGCATTTGCGATGGAAGCTCCAATACAGATATTTCAGTGTGTTTGGATGTCAATCTGAGGACAGCGCAAAGGATTCGGAAAGAGTTGGATGAGTCTAATGGTGATTACGAAGATATAGCAGGTCGGAAAAATCACTCTGATCGATCTGATGAGAAAAGAACTCCCGAATTTGTTGATGAGTGCCTCAGACTCAACGCGGAGGCCTACATCATGTCTGGCAACAGGACTCTGCACCATGCCACACAAGCAGGAGAACCCAGTCATGACTGCCAGACAATTTCTTCGACCACATCACATGTTTGCTACCTAGCTTCCCAGACTGTAACTCTCTTGAGTATTGTGTGTGAGGCGCAGTTGTACGACAGAGCAACAAATTTTCAGTTAGACGACAATTTATCCATCGCATACTCTGTCAGTGTGTGTGGATGGACCTGAAGATTGCAGTCAAGCATGAAACTGGTGTCAATCTCAGTGTCCACTTAGGTTCAATCCCTGGTATTAAGCAGTTTTACCTATTAATATAGCATACCTTAAAACTCTGGGGCGCGAAGTGAAATGTTGGGGTCGCGAAAATTAAATTCATACACTTGAATTTCAGTTTCTACGTTATTTACCAAACGACCAATATTTAACGTGACGTGTCACGCAATCGCTGCGGTAATAAAACATGCGTGTGGCGCCGTTGCGACTAGTGCAGTGACAGCGTATCTATTTTTAGTGTAGTTGGTTAATACCGGGGGTAGCGAAAAATCTCGTCATGAAAAATGGGCTTATGAAGGAAAAAAGTTTAAGAAGTGCTACTTTAAAACTATATTTTTATCACACACACATAGATAGATAGATAGATAGATAGATAGATAGATAGATAGAATGGACTTTTTATTAATGTGACATATTTTTATCACTTTAAATTTTATTTTTAGCTGTTACTCATATTTGAGTAGATTCTCCATTTATTCTAAACAGTATTTTATTTCATCAATTAGCCTGAATACTCGAGGAATCTTATTCCAGGGTTCATTTTTCTTTAGTGTTTTTCTTGAATGTTCAGACACGGAATAAAATACTGTCTAAAAAGAACAGATTGTCTAATGAAATATGTGTATCCACTAAAATAACGTTTAAAATGATAAATATGTTGGACTCTCCTATATCTTATAAAAATAAAGCTTTTTTCCATTTCACCAACATCAAAGCATATTTCTGTTATTTTATCTCTAAAATATATTATTTCAAGCAGTATAAAGAAGTTCCAGTATAAATACTTAACTTTTCATGTTTCCTATTGTTTTAAATATGACTGAATGAAACGATTTCAAATCTATAAAATCTCATTTTTTACGAGTTGTAATTTTTTTAATAAGATACTCAAGGGAAGTCACTCCGTTATTTGGCTAATATTAATCGGATTACCTCCCTTACATTGTAGAATTCGCTATTTATATTTAATTTTTAATAATACAAAAAAATAACATGATTTTTTTTTCTACTAAATAATACTATATATAAACATAAATAAAGTATATTGGTCCACTGTGTCATGCGAGACAATTTTTATTTGAAGAATCTATCTTACATATCTTTAAGTCTACCATTCATCCATTCTTAGAATATTTTTACCATATATGGTCCGGTGCCACTGCTATTTACTTTGAACTCCGTGATAAAATTCAAAGAAGAATCAGCAATATTATTGCCTGATCTGGCAGCTCGGCTTCAATCATTTTCCCACCCCTCTAAGGTTGTTTCTCTGTGTCTTTTCTGTAAATACTTTCATGGTAATTGTTCGGATGAGTTCTTCGTTATGGTACCTAGACTTTTTGAATTGGGTCGAGATTTCATCATTTTTTTTCAGTTTAGCTGAGTAGACGTAACCATAAATTCTATGCTAACAGTTTCTTTTCTCGCACTTCTCACTTGTGGAATTCTCTTCTGGCTCCATGTTTTCCAGCCAACTTTAAGCTTCAAAAATTTAAATGCAATGTCAATTGCTATCTACTGTCTCCCTTATTGCTATTTTCTCTTCCCGCTCATTATTAATTCTTCCACACCTTGTAACTCCTTGCGTCTTAGTGGCTTTACTGCTTTGCATGGGGTGATACTAATTAAAAAAATTACTGTCACAAAAAAAAATGGTTATTTTAAGTAGTTCGGTTAAAAAGTTTATTTCAGTATAGCTAAAACCTAGATTCAATTTCAAAACATTTATAATAATCAGTTTTAATATAAATTATTCATTAATTTATAGTTATATTGTTTAATTGTTAGATTATCATTATAATCATAATTTCTTTATGTTCAATTCTTATAGATTGCTCATTGACCTTCCGACCGACTATAGACTGATGTATTTTTATTTTTCGACATTCTATGAAACTGGCAGCTTTGCTTCTTGAATAAACAGAGTGGGGTACACTTACCAAAATTTTCGAAATTACGTACTTACATTTGAACCTCCTTCCGTTTATATAAATTGTAAAAGAATGTTTATTGATCTTGATTAGGCATTAGTCAGAAATTCTTTCACCTTGTCACGCCTTTTACACTTTTTCTACAGTAACCGGATAGGCTCCACGTATACATCCGCTTTAAACAAAATAAAACGAACAATTTATTGAGTCAGAGCCGCTCCCGCTCCAAAAACCAAAACCTTAATTCGGATCCGATTGATGGCTATATATTCTCCAATTCAAAAAAAGCCCGAAACAGACCAGCCTTCGATGTCAACACCGGCAAGCTGAGAGAGAAACGCGACACGGATCGGGATTCATGTCAACACCGATACGCTGAGAGAGAAATGACACCGACAACGACAGCGATCACCAATGTCTATTTCACTTCTATTTCACTTCTATTTCACCATTCTCTCTCTATAGGAGGCATCTGTAAAAGTAGTAACTTCTATCTGTTGCTGTGGCTACGACATAACAACAGCAACAGTTACTAGTTTTATATGTGCCTCTAATAAATCTGTATAGCTAAGGTTTAAATGAATTTTCATAAATGAAAACTCTTTCTTAACGCTTTCATTTAGCTTTATAATAATTTATTATAATTAAAAAAAGGAAAACTATTCTTGTAAAAATTCATTATTCATCGAAAGATTTTGTTACGATTTTGAGCAGATTTTAGGGAATATGGTAAAAGTTAGAAAATAAATTGATGATTTAAATTCTCCAAGGTATCCTGCTTTTTACTAAAAAAGAATTTGGTGGATGAATTTAATTTCTAGGAATTTCATGAAATTAAGTTGGGGTAACAGATGTAAAAAAAAATATTTTTACCAAAATTTTCTAAAAATGCTAATTTCACAAATAAATTAATTCCATTCATCTGTGAATAAATCCTAAAAATTTAATTAAAATCCGACAATTATTTGATTTTGGCAAGACTTTCCAAATTAATGTGTTATTTTACCAGAAAACAGGTGCGAAAATTGCAGTTACCTGTTCTGTTACACCGTTGACGCATAAAAATAATAAGTCTTTTAACAAAAATTTCGAACGTGTTAGAAAGAAGCAATTTTTGTTTTTAATAATTAAAAAAATACTTTGATCTTTCCTCTTAATAATAACATAAACATTTTGACGATAAACCTTTGTTTTGTTTTTTTAATTCATTTTAAGGCCTTTTTTCATCATGCTATGCTCTTTTTTCAGCGAATTATTGAAGGTATCCCGATTTGTATGTAAATAAATCATACATTTATTTACCCATACTCAATGTCTTCTTTTTGCTTGGATTTACGTTTGCCAAGGCGGAGAAGAAATTAATCTCTACAACAGTAACAATAAGGTTCTGTCTTCCAGATTTCACATTTCCATCTCCGCAACAAACTTAAAAATCTCAAAACGTCTCATTCGACTTTATATTTTACCTAGCAAGACGTAGTGCGGATAGAAGAAAAACTGAAAGATTATAAAACAGGGTTGGGTTATATAATATATGGACGTTGGAAACTTTTGTAAGCAAAATGAGGGTAATTGATTCAAATGTGCGTGAAAATAAAAACATCTAAGAAAAAATTGAATAGCTGAAAAGTTTAGGTTTTAAAAAAAATTTAAATGGAGAAGTATCATATAGAGTGAACGGTTATATCCTATGAAGTAAGTAGCAATGGTTAAATGCAAAATTAAATTAAAAAAATGTCCAACAAACAGAGTTGACAAAGTTTGTAATAAAAAGAAAAAGAAACAGGGAAAAAAAAAACAATATCAAGCAAGCAAGCAAATAATATACGCAAGGCAAATTGACAGCAATGAGCAAAAACAATCACAAACTAAACAATGGCGTCGACATACAAATGCAAGTTCGGACAAGCGAACGTAGCGGAAGGCAGATCGGATCTGAGTCATGTCAAACTGAAAACCGGCCTATTTTATTGGCTAAAAAAAATCCCAGTATGCATTTGTGTGCTTCTGCCTATTAATGGGGAGGGGTGATTTTTTGGCAGCCATTCCCGCTTGGATTAAAACCAACATATCCACGATAATGTGCCTGGATGGATTAGTGCTACACTACATGCGTTCAAAAGAATTAAGCGACAGCTTTTCAAGACAAAGTAACACAACAACCTACACTATTTAAATATATTTAATATCCAAATAGAAAAAGAGAATTAAAGGAAAAAAGAAGTGCTTGCAGACAATGGGCATCTGTGGACTCAGCTTAAAAGAAAACGTGTCCGGGTATCTTGTTAACGGCCCTTGTTGGAGAAGGGATTCCTTTTAGTCCTAGATTAGCTTCTTTAGGCAGTTGTAATTTCTCATAATGTTGCCGTCTTCGTTCTTCTTGAGCCTGATGTCACTGTTTGGGTTTGTATTGAACGAAACAGCGTTGCTTTGTGCCACCTGGGTAACGTGGTAGAAAAAACAGAGGGCGATTCTTTGAATTTGGCGCTTTTATAACCAGGGTCACGTAACCCTTACAGAGAGAGTGAATGAGTCTTCCTTTAGCCATATAGCGTCCCCATTTTATTCCGTGCTTATTTTCTGATTAAGTATTCTAAATTCCAAAGAGAAAAAAAAGAAGTGATCCCCGACAATTAGGAGCAGAAGAGCATATATTTGTAGTGAATATTACGTTTTTCAATTTCAAGGAAGAAGCAATTTTTTTTTTTAATTATTTTTCTACTCTGGGTAAATTTCGGTTCTCGGTAATTTGGAGAAAGCGATGAAGATACTAAAATAATTTGCTGAAACCTAAACTTTGCCAGCATACTTCACCAAGCAGTAGAGGGGGTCAATTGAAGGTGAAGGAAAGTGAAAGAAAAACAAAAGTTTTTTTCTACTACAATAAATTGTTTTGATAAATGTGAATTTTAAACCAATGGCTACTCGAGCCGGTTGAAATCTGGAGCACTTGTGCTGATCGCCAAAAGTTGTCGATTAAATTGGAGACGACTTTTGTGATAGACGCGACGCCAAGGTGTGGGAGACGCAATGCCTTCTAAAATAATGTTTATAACCTGACCTCCTCAACGAAGTCTTGACAACCAAATTGTCGTTTCCATGACAGAGAACAAGTACTGCTCTCAAAATAACGCTCTACTTTGAAGACTCTGAAGGCACAAACCGATTCTGTCACGAACTTCAACAACTCTCATCAAATCACAAGAACTATTACGAACATTCACATCTTATACCTTCAAGGTAAATATACCTTTTTAACTATGTTTGACATCACTGAAACCCTTTTGTTGTACCTTCTTCCTTGTAATTTGCATTGTTTTGTATACGCTGGAATCTTGTGATATCTCATGTTATTTAATTGATAGTGATTATAAATTTGATCTTTTCCCACAACTACCATTGAGCCTTATTTTAGAAAAGATAAGTTACTTGTCCCGCAATTTATTACTCCCTTTTCCGGGCGCACAAACCACCAAATTTGTACATCCTTAATATTTAGTATTTTTTTTTAAATAAAATTGTTTGTTTTTATATCACACTAAGTATCTCTCGTCAATTTTTATTAGAGTGCTCCTTGTCGCTTGATCACCATTCTAAACAATCTTTTTTAACCGAACCCACAAGAATATATTACTGTAGTTTTTGTTTTGTTTTTTCATAAAATTTCTAAGATTATACAAACCAAGCTGCATTTTGTTGCTATGAGGTCCCATTTGCACCTAGCTCACAACCGATTAATTTATTTTAGGATTATTATCCTTTTGTAATCATCACTTGTAGTGTTGTAGCATACCTACGGACGATAATGGATATGTCCCCATTCATATAAATACAGCAGTAAATACTGTATGTTGGAGATTCGTCTCCAGCTGTGCTGGGCACACTCTCTGCCTACGGACAGAGAAGATCCCCAGACGATGCTATATAGAAGGATAGAGTCTCGTCCCGGGAAAAAGCTGCCCAATCCCGTTTCATAAGGGGTCTTCGAGGAATTTTTTGCCGAGCCTACGTGCTCGGAAACACATTAAATTCAGCCTTGTGCCACATCTGACAGCGCGGGGCGGTTAGCAGATATCCTGCATTTAGAGATTCGTCTCCAATTGTACTGGTTAAACTTTCTGCCTCTGGACAGAGAGGATCCCAGACAAGGCTATGTCAAAAGGAGGAGTTTCTCTGGAAACAGCTAACTGGCCCCGTTTTATACGGGGCCTACGCGGAATTTTTGGCCGAGACTACGTGCTCGGATAGCCCACATTAAATTCGGCATTGTGCCACATCTGACCGCGTGCGGAGGTTGGTAGATATCCTGCAGTTGGAGATTCTTTGGGGAATTCACTTGACTCACTTCTAGCAGTTGACGAATCTTATATGTGTTGTTCTTGTCCTAAGTATTATCGTTCATCACCAACCGTCGTGTGGCTATTCTATTCAGTAACTTTACCTAGGTTACAACAATAAGATATGCAGATGACATAGTGTTGATAACAGACACCGAAAGGAAATTACAAGAACTCGTACAGAAGGTAGTGAAGGAAAGTGAGGACTAAACAACAATAGCAAGAAGCCTGAATGTCAAAAGAACAACCCAACATGCAAATTACAGATTGGAGATACCGAAATCAATCAGCTGCAACAATTTAGATATAGTGTATTAGCAGAGGAAGGGAAGTAGAACAAGGAAATCTGAAGGCACGTTGGGATAGCGAAAGATGCCTTCCAAAAGCTGAGTAAAGTACTAAGAAATGGGAAAATATCGATAGAAACAAAGAAAAGACTACTGAACTGTTATGTAGTATCAGTCCTCCTGTATGCTGGACGATCTCCTCACAGATAAAGAAGAGACTTTAAGCAACAAAAATGTGGTTCTACAGAAGAATGCTAAAAATACAATGGGGCGAACATGCGAGGAACGACGAAGATCTAGAGACAATGGAAACAGAAAAGACTGTTATATCAGTTGAAATTTCTGGGGGCACATAATGAGGAAAGAGGCCTTGGAAAATTTGATACTCAAGGGACAGGTTGAAGGTAAGAGGTGCTAGAGGAAAGAAACGCACAACCTACCTGGTGAGTTTAAATGAATGGATGACGGTGCAGGCTTTGGGGAAAAGGACAAAAAGACAAAAGTTATTAGAAGCTACAAAAGACAGGAAATTGTGGAGAGCCATGATCTCCAAAGTCCTAAAGGAACACGTCACATAGGAAAAGTATAAGCATTTTATTGTTCTGATATTTATTTTTGCTGTTCGTTTTTACATAAGTTATTATTATTTTTCTGTTATAATATTCGACATCTGCAACATATAAGAATGTTTTGTTTTTTAATCAAGCTGGTAGTGACTTCTCTAATAATTGTTACAAATCCGGCAACAGATCTACACATGCGCAATACAACCTTTATTTGACGTGTTTTTTGTTAAGTCCGGCTTAAGCTGTCTTTTGTTGAGAAAGTACACAGGTGTGACTGAAAATTCCGATTTTAAATATTTTTTTTTTTCTCATCGTGTTTCTTTTTTGTCTATTGACCTGTATAACTTTTTTTATTTTCAGGATTGTTTCACCGACCTACTACATTTATACACACACACACACACACACACACACACACACACACACACACACACACACACATATATTAAAATACTTAATATTATTAAATTATTAAATATATATATATATATATATTAAATTATTAATAATTTAATAATATTAAGTATTTTAGTATATATATATGTATATATATATCATTTATTAATTTTAGGATATTACATCGAAAGCATGAAAATCGGTACACAATTGCAGTCGTATTTCGATGCGTATCAAATGCATCTCAACAGGCGATTGTAAATTACATACATAAATACATTTATTTATATATATATATATATATATATATATATATGTATGTATGTATGTATGTATGTAGGTATACTTAAATTAACAGAGAAGTATATATATATATATATATATATAAATATATATATATATATTTGTATTTCTAAGATGATGTATAAACAGCAACGGCAAGTACACATGTTCGTGAATAGGAGTAAATAACCGCCCCTTTCACACTCCTCCCTGGTCTTTTGAACAGGAGTAGAAGTGTATCCCTTGTTTCCTGTTTCGACCCTGTACTTCTAACGTCTCTGAAACGTTATTCACTTGAGCTTTTCAAGTCGGGAATTAATCGTTATCTTTTTTTGCATCGCCCCCAAGAACTTCATTTCTTGCCCTTTATTATTTACTAGCAGCATGGCCCGGCGTTGCCCGTGCTTGATTCAAAAATTGTACGACTCGTACAGCAATCGCTATCACTTGACTTAAAATATTTTTGCCCTTCCTTGCCTTTAAAGGAGTGCCCTTTGCCGTGCTAATGTTGCTACATGCCTTACTTCTTGCCTATCTCACACTGTGAATTTTTTCTAAGCTCTATACTAAACATTAAATCTGTTACGAAAAAAGAACTAAACAAAATGAACACAAAACGATCAGCTTTAAAAAAAAAGGACTAGTAACTGGAAAAACCGAATGAAAAAAGAATGTTAACAACAAATACTTTTTCACACCCAACCCAGTTCTGCGGAATCAGAATCAACGTTGAGTTTAAGCAAGCGAATGAGCCAGTTGGAGTAAAGTGCCATGCAGATTTAAATTTTTCCCACTTGTGACGAATGCAGCTATCGATTTTTTTGCATGCTAGCATGCTAGTTAACATTCGTGTCAGTCAGCTGTTGGCTCTCACGCTGGCCAGTAGAATCTTCCTGCCTATTCGTGGCAGCCAGCTATAGCCTCTCACTCTGGCCAGTAGAAAATGGCCGCAAACTACATGAAAACTGCCGTAGAAGCATGAAGAAATTGATTATTTCCACTATCGATGGGAGTTGGGAAATGCAAAGTCTGTCTTGGCCTTTCTACTAACTTGGAGCATGTGCATGTAAATTTTGGTGCAAATCCGTCGAAAATTGCGGCCGTGCATTCGTTAGACACACACACACACACACACATCCTGCCTTTTATACACTGCGTACCAAATTAGTATCGAGATAACATTTTTTCTAATATTTCTGTCCAATCAATTCACACACAATTTTCACACAATTTTGGCAACACTGACCTGCGCAATCACTGAAATTTTCGTACTGATCTGCGCAATGTAAACATTGTAAAACTTATTTGTTATCAGCACAGTGATTTGAGTGTGCCAAATTATTAGAAAGATCTAGTAAATTTCCCAGAATTGAGCAAACAAAACGTTTATTAATGTTGCACGTGAATGTCTATGATCAAAAGAAGCTAATAAATAAGATAATCAAACAAATAATAACAGATACAAACAAAGCCACAGTTTTAAACAAATTAATAGGGAATGTTCTTTGAAATTACTTGAAGAAGTTGGCGATCCATAGAATTTGTTAATTGTAGGATGTCATCTGCTGCAATGCCGCGAGATATGTCAAGAATTGCTTTCCACAACTCAGCGTTGCTCCTGAATTGTCGTCCGTTGGCGTACAGTCTTCGCTTTATGATGCTCCAAAGGTTTTCGATTGGGTTCAAATCCGGAGAATTTGCTGGCCACTTCATTTTTCGAGGTCCATCGAAGCCTAACTGTTTCAAATATTCAGTAGTCTTGTGAGCAGCGTGTGGGGGAGCATTATCTTGCATAAAAACAATGGCCCTTCTGAAGGCAACTCTTTGCCTATTCATCCACGGTTCAAGATGCTCCTTCATAAACGATGTGTATGCATCAGCAGTCATTTTGACGCCATCTGGTACTCTCCATGGGCCCACTAATGTTTTTCCAATAATACTACCCCAGATCATTATGCCTCCACCGCCTTGTTGGCGTCTCAAACGCTGATGGCGATTCTGTCCGTTCATTACCCAACCTTTGCACCATCTATCTGGCCCATCAAGTGTTGCTCGAGTTTCGTCTGTGAACAAAACTTTAGAGAAGTCAATCTTCATATTGTTCTCGACCCATTTCAATCGATTTTGAATGTGATTTCCCGTCAACGGAGGCTTCGATACAGGTTTGACTGTTGTTGCTATTTCCCTCAGATACCGACATCGAGTACTTTTAGACACAGTAGGATCCCCAATGCGACTGAAAAGCTCTTGACTGGTAAGTCCAGGGTTATTCATGGCCTCTCGTTTAAGTCGTGACATGAGACAACGTGAAATAACACTCGGCTTGCCTTTATCTGCCTTTTGCGTACTTGTGTAGGGTCGGCGGTGAATTTTTTCACTGTTTGATGACACCTCCCTATCATTTTAGAAATTTCTAGGGTAGATTTACCTTTTGAGAGTTCTGAGATGATAGTTTTCTTTTCAGCATCATTTAAACTGCTTTTACGGCCCATCTTTTCACTAAATTCTTACACTTTTCTAATAATTTGGTACGGTCAAATCACCATTCTGATAACAAATATGGCGCCAGTTTGTTTACATTGCACAGATCAGTGATTGCACAGGTCAGTGTTGCCAACATTGTGTGAAAATTTTGTGTGAATTGATTTGACAGTTTTTGAAATATTAGAAAAAAGTTATCTCGATAATAATTTGGCATATATATATAGTATATATATATATATATATATATATATATATATATATATATATATATATATATATATATATATATATTGAATTGAGCACTTTTTATTATTTTAGCTGTTGGTAGGGAGAGCTTTACCTTTGATTGTGGTAGATTCTATTTTCAGTACCCTAATTATTTTATTAGATGCTTTTGTCAGTATCCTAATTATTTTATATTCACTGTTTTGGGGTTTCACCCCAAGCAAGTCAGAAGTGCCATTATCACACAGGGGGTTATGGAGAGTGAAAATGAGAGAAAAGAGTGGGTGTAGGGGGGGATTGAAGAAAGGAAAAAAGAACAGGTATCAACGCAACAAAACATGGTGACTGAGGTTGCATTTAAGTTTTTGGTGATTGTAGTTATCAGGGAAGCAAGTGAGAGGAATGGACTTCCAATATGGAGAAGTGCGAGGAAAGAAACTGTTAGAAGGGCGGTTACATTTAACTATTTCAATAGTAAAAAGTTGGGACCTAGATGCCAATCTAGTAGTACACTTAAATTCATGTAGTAGCAAAAGGGCACCTGGGAAAAAATGCTCATCAGTGCAGTC
This sequence comes from Acanthosepion pharaonis, assembly GCA_903632075.3. Lineage (NCBI taxonomy): Eukaryota > Metazoa > Mollusca > Cephalopoda > Sepiida > Sepiidae > Acanthosepion > Acanthosepion pharaonis. Next base: position 2,508,784 of record CAHIKZ030000480.1, read on the forward strand.
GCCATGAAAATATTTGTAGAAAAGACAGAGAGGAAGCCACATCACGTCTGTGAGAAAGCAGCTGAAGTCAAGAAGCTAATTCAGTACCGATTACATTACAGATCCTACTTTAGATTCTTTTGAGAATATTGGATAAAAGGAAGGTGGAGGCGAAAATTTTGTATATGGATAAAACTTTATATCACAGATAGGAAAAACCAGTAATAAAAATCACAGAAATGCAATCTATGTTGTTATTCATTTAAACATCATCATTATTTAATAGTAATAAAAAAATCTAATATATTTAAAGTAATAATAATAGTAATAAAGGTAATAAAAATTAACTATAATGATTTAGGTACCTCCAAAAATTTGCAAAATGTCAGTATAGCATAATAATAACAGGTTCAAAACTTAATAAAAACACAAAGTTTCATCATTAAAATGTTTATGTTTTTCTTAAGAGGAAAGAACAAAGTATTTTTAAAATATTTTTAAAATTTTTCTCTTCTTTCTAACACGTTTTAAATTTGGGCCAAACATCGCGTTTTCTTTTTTTTAAACCGTACGACTTGTGGTCATCGCTTTTTTTAGTGTAGCAGTTTCGGGGGAGAACCCATTAATTTTGAAATTATTGAAAAAAATCAAATAATTGTCTAATTAAAATGAAACTTTCAGAACTTATTCAAAAATGAATGAATTTATTTTTGAAATTTTTATTTTTAGAAAATCTTGCAAATTTTTTTTTTTTTTTTATATCTGTAACTACCCCCAAATTTAATTTTATGAAATTTTATAGAATTTCAAAAAGTTTGCAAACTTCTTTTTTCTTAGAAGCAGGGCTCCTTGGAGAAATTAAATAACCAATTTTGTTTTTCACAACTAATGCCATTTTTTAAAAAAATCTGCTCCAAATCGTAAAAATAAAAACTGCAATAAACTATCTAATTATCAAATTAGATAAGTTTTTATTTGTTTTATAAATAAAATACATTAAGGACATTATTATCTGAAGAAAAAAAATTTCAATGAATATAGAATTTTTACAACAATTGTTTGCATTTTTCTTTTTCTTTTTTTTTCACTTTTTTCTTTAATTTTCAAAAATGTTTTAAAATTCTTTCATGCAGCGCATTTGGTCGGTTATTAGGTTTTTAAGTGAAGACTATATTTACTAAGTGAAAATTAAAAGCTTAATGCAAATAACGCTACCAAAACTTTTTACCATAATAAAAGTTGTTTTTTTTTTGTGCGTCAAGATGTTTATTTTTATTTCTTGGTATGGTATCTCGCAAGTGATATTATGGTTAAAAGGTCACGTGTTTCAAGGCTTGTCTCCCCCTATGGGAAAGCCCTTGACATAAGTAAAATAAGTGTACAATTATCTAAGTAATAAAAATTTAAGTACTTTAAAAATTTAATAAATAAAATAACTTTAACAATTCAGAAACATCAAAATATAATAAAGAATAAAATGAAAAAATAGCATCTTAAAAAATATAAATATTAAATACTATACATTTTAAAGTATAGTGTTATCTCTATCATTTGTGATAAGAGATAATTATTTTTATTAATTATAACTCAGTTATTAAATTAAAAAGTGAATTATTGAGATAATATTAATAAAATTATATTTCACTTGTAAAAATGTAATAACTGAGTGTGATAGATGTTATAATAATTAATAATTTTATTATTAATTATTATTAATAATTTAAGATAAATATTAATATAATAAATAATATAATTTATAATTAATATAATAATTAATAATATTACATCTCAGTTATTTAATTAAAAATTGCAATAACTGATAATATAGTAATTAATCAAATTATTTATCATAATTATCTACCATTATAGAGGTAGCTACACAATTTTAAAAATTTTTATAGTATTTTATTTTTAAATTATAGCTACACAATTTTTAAAATTTTTATAGTATTTTATTTTTAAATTATTATAAAAAAACATCTTCAAAATTACAGTTAAAAATATCAGTAAAATATTAGATAATTGCTTAAAATAGTTTAAATATTTTAAACATTACTTAGTAGTTAAAAAAAACAATAGCAAACCATTCTTACTTAGAATTCGAAAAATTGTATCACCTCTGGTCCACCATACTAAACCTGTCATCACATGCGGCCATCAAATTATCGATGGAGACTTGAGAAAACCGAAGACTCCGTGGTGAAGAAATGCTTGTCTAGAAAATTTCATGGTGTAAGTAAATGATGCTTGTTTTAAAACAGATTAATTAAACTTTAAATTTGCTAATTTTACGAAAGTAACGTTTCAAAAATCTATATATTATTTTAGGCGCTTTTTTTAAAACAAAAAATTATTTTTGTTTACATTTCTCTAAAAAAAAAAGTTAAACATGGCCGTTTCGATTAGTTTTTCAGAAGAATCGATTAAAATTATTATAATTTCTAGTTGAAATACAGTACAGTGTTTTGTTTTCTGGAATTAGAAAATTTAATCCTTTAGCTTTCAATTGAAGCTGGGGGAAAGCTTCAAAAATGATTTTTTATTTATGAAAAATACATTTAAACCTTGGGTATACCGAATTTTTGGAGGTACCTACAAGCATATCCATGACATATATAAATGATTAAATACATCTATAAACATATATATGTATGTAAGGCACACATATAAAAAAGAATAAAATATATATATATATATATATATATATATATATATATATATATATATATATATATATATACGTATATAGATAGATAGACAGATAGCTATATACACACATATACAATACACACATACATATATACATACATATATATAAACTTACATAGTTACAAACCTAATATATATTATTCAGTGTTTGATGCAAAATAAATGTCTATTCATTTCTATTTCATGTGGACACTATGTGTATTTAAAGTAGTTTCTGGTTATTATTTTTAGTTAGGAGGACTTGTGTATGTTTAGGTTTTATTTGTTTACTTTTTTGTGTATCATTCTCTGAAAAAAAAAAACGCTGAGTCACCGGAAGTTAACGGCATTCGTTCTGTTTTCCGCGGTGACGCTTTCAGACGTGTGAGTAGCCGGCAGTAACTTCCGACCGGGTACGATACACTTACCCATGCTTTCAAATTGATTCCGTGCAAAAACAATTGTGTTTTTCCAATTTTTGGTGCTGTCAGAACCACTGCCGGGTAATTTTACGTAGTCCTGTGAAGTTTTGTTGAAATCGGTTGAAAAATGTAGGGATCCCATATATAAACGAACAGACACACACACACACACAATCTGCGTTTTATAATAAGTAAGATTTTAGGATATTACAGCGAAAACATATCAAAATCGGTATACAATTGCAGTTGGGTTTCGTATCAAATGTATTTCATCAGGCGATTGTAAATTACTTATATATATATGTTAACAGAAGTACATATATATTAACAGAGGTGTATATATATATATATATATATATATATATATATATATATATATATATATATCTGAGATGTTGTATTGTAATTATTGGCATTATTTGCGCTCTTCGGACTGCTGACTTCATCGTTGTTGCCATATTCATTACGTTTCGGCCTTTGTACGTTCCGGCCTCCTCAAGTGATTGGAATTTTGAACGGAATCCATTATTTCATCCACCGGAGTAGATTGTTCTTGTTCCACGTGCCATGCCTCTTCCAGGTGTCTCAGTATCACTTATCTCCCTTTAAATCAACTCCCCCAAGTCTTTTGTTCACCTCAGCTGCAGCTAGATATTGAACTCACAACTCTTTGGGTCACGTCACTGGATTTAACCAACGCTTTTATCCACTGAGATATATATATATATTAAGACATTTTATGTTTATGCATTCTTTTTAGAGCTACAAATATTTAAGTAAATGCTCTGTTTATAATAAACAGTATTAAACAACATTTACGGCCGGTAAATGTTGCTTAATACTGTTTATTATAAACAGAGTATTTACTTAAATATTTGTATCTATAAAAAGAATATATAAACATAAAATGTCTTAAAATAATTGTCGGACTTTGTCCATTTAATATATATATATATATATATATATATATATATATATATATATATATATATATATATATATATATATATATGCACAAGTAGGGATGCAGAAAAGTTATTTCATTTTCTTAGTGGGGTTAGGTTTGATTTTTCTAGCAAGAACTTTTTAGTTACTGTTTCAAATCGAGTGTAGTCAAACATAATCGAAATATATTAGTCAGTGCTGGTGCAAGGGTTTTGTTCCCCCCCCCCAACACACACACACACACACACACACACACCGAATCTATGATATGGGAACTCCGCCCGAACCTATGATGCGGGACACACCACTCTACTACATCTCAATTTCCATAAGGTAGTATTCATATAAAATACAAATTTTATTGTAACCTAATTATGTACAATAATGGATCATATGCAATATAGGTGAACAATTCAACTAGAAAAACTGGAAATAATTACAATGTATCTAAATACAAATCAGAGACATATCATTATAGACCATTCCATTTTAAATAAATCAACAATGTTTTGCGGTAATTTTTAACATCAACTTGAGATTTATTCTTATTAAAAAGTTAAATAACACATTCAATATTATGGATAAAAAATAGTGAATTTTATAGAGTGGTTTTTCAAGACTTAGCATGAACAAAACAAATTCACAGATTTGGACGAAAAAACAAAAAACCCAAGAATGACATCAAAATCCGAGAAAATCTTTCATCCTTTAATATTAAAATCTTAATATTAATAGCCAGTTTTGCTTAGTTTAATTTAGAACGTATATAAATATACGTAGAAAAAACTAAAAGTTGATAACATAGCGAATGTCGCAAAGCATTGCCTGTCGCTCCCAATCAGACCCCCACACCTCCCGGACGGTCTGGGTAGTATGCACCGGTCCTGATCTTTGTCATCTGACATCTATAGTGTTTAACATGTTCTTTATCTCAAAATATAGGAGGAAATTAATGTCGGATGTTAACGCAAGACAAGGTCTTCAAGTCTAGATTCGAGGGGAAAAACAATTAATTTCTCAATTAATTTTAACTTTTATTTTATTTTGTTTTTTTATATTCTACAGAAAACTTACACTTCAATATCCTTTTTTTCTGGGATTTGTACTAATATAAAATATTTACATTAAACATCACTGGGATTGGCACAGCAATTTTAATAATATAATGAAATAATACTTAAAAGCCATAAGCATCTAGTTCCTTTGTTGTGAATAAGTAATAAGCACAGGCTTCACTAGTTAGTCATTCATTGGAAATGAGTGGTGCAGATGAATGCTCTTTTACTATCCCATTAAAATGTAGTGATCTCGCGATCACAAGAAATAAAAATTGAAAAAAAAACTCAAATTCCCATGATTCCATAGAGCAAAGGAAACTGTCCTAATGGCGGTAAATTTAGAGCCTTTTCTCTTTACAGCCGGCTTCTTGCACGGAGAGCGCATGGAATTGAGCATTTCCAGACATTAAGACCACAGATAAATCAACTTATCCAAATATCACTTTCTCTTGTTAAATATCGCCTTTACTGATAAACTTATCACTTCCAAAAAAAAAAAAAAAAAGACTATTCATTCACCAACATAAATAAAAACCAGGAATATTCTATTTGCAACCACATTACAAGAACTGTCTTATTCCACCCAAGTTAGACAACAAAATCCTTCGGATAATAAATCCTTCTGATTATATATTATAAATGCCTCACTTTCTTGTTGGGATAAATATATACTACATTTTACTAACTAAAGCAGGAGTCCAGCAAGGCCTATCATAACAAAAGCATTCATATACCCCTATTTAGTAATACTTATGTATACTGGAAAATAAAAGCAAAATCTTTAGATAACATCTAAAAGAAATAGTAGTAGACAGGTTCGTCAATAGAAGTAGATAGGTTCTACTATTGCCCTTTTCACACTCCTCCCTGGTCTTTTCAACGGGAGTAGAAGTGTATCCCTTGTTTCCTGTTTCCACACTATATTTCTAACGTATCCGATTGAACTCTGAAACGTTACTGACTTGACCTTTTCAAGTCGAGACTTAGTCGTTATCTTTCTTGGATAGCTCCCAAGGACTTCACTTCTTGCCCTTTCTAGCGGTCATACAAAACCGTCTACCTTGAGCGGCTCTTGGGTCTCGTATTTGATGAACGTTTTCAGTATTTTTTAATCGGCCTACTATATTCACACAGACGCACGCATACACACGCTCACGAACAAACACACGCAGACATACATACACTCACTAATGCGAATAGAATATACATCCACACATTAATGCGAACAGAATATACACACACATATATATATATATATATATATATATATATATATATATATATATATATATAATGTTGTGCAAAAGTTAGTGCCCCTCTAAAATAATATTTTAAAATTTTGTCTCTTTTTTTCTAGATGATCAGCAAATCTTAATTAAACTATATATTCATTAAGAAAATCTTTTATTAAATCAAATACAACCACCTTGAAAAATTTTTATCTAGCTAGACTAAAAATATTAATTAAAAATTAAGATGTACGAACGCAAGTGAACAAAAACCAAAACAGAGTGTAAATGTGTAAATATATATTATTGTTATTATTATTATTATTATTATTACTATAAAAATTAATATTAACGAAGGCAAATGCGTGCGATGGCGTGCATATGCAGATAAATATTTATTCAATTTAATTTATGGTGCAAACAAAACAGTGCTCAATGTAGTTTATTCAGGTCTATGAAGTATATATTAATAAATACACAAGTTTCATGGTTTCACAATTAGTCAAGACATATGGTGATTGAGCCGCTTATTACAATATATATATATATATATATATATATATATATATATATATATATATATATAGTTTTAATATATGCTATATTTATGGATAAAGGTGCTCAATATCAGGGATAGACCGTATGTAATGTAAAAAAAAGTAGACATTGAAGTCAACATCCAGAGACGACAGTCTGTTTCATGCTAAACGCAATCGTCAGACCATGTGCGGTGTGTTTTTGTTCAACTATTTATATATACAGGTCAGTGGTGTATTGTATTTAACTCAATTTTATTCAAATAATTATATTGAAGTTTTCGGCTCTTGTTTCGAAACATGAGACCTCTTATGTCGCGAATTGGAATCATATTTTTAAATAAATAATTTTATATATATATATATATATATATATATATATAATGCTTCCATTCAAACAACGTCAGCACTTTGTGGCCGTGTTCATAGTTTTTGTTATTGAGTGCTGGCCTTTTCTGTTATATTAATCATGCTTCCATTCAAACACGGCTACAATGCACACAAAGCCAACACAAACTATATGCGTATTTCTTGAATAGGTGTAAATGAACCTTGCTTAGGTGTGAAAGCTTTCCGTGGCTGGGTGGTCTATAGCACACCGTGATGGAGAGTAGTTACCGCTATAAAGAAGACGCGGATGTGAATCATACCGGAAGGAACATTTTCTTGTATGAGTCTTCACGAAGTTAACAACACCAATTATACAAGGACGATTTGTGAACGTCTAAATAATTTGGGATATGTTAATAACACCTCTTTAAAAAGTTACAATGTTAAAAACAACAGTTATACAAAGAAGATATTTCATTGTCCATAACATATTGGATATGTTAATTCTTTTCTCAAAGTTATTAACTCTAATTGCTTTTACAATTACTTTATCACTTTCATTAAATGTTATCTGTATTCGTACATCATAGAGAAACTTACGTGTAATCTGGGCAAAGTTGGTGAGTATTTGCCCCTGGGTGTTCAAATCTAAGAATAATAAACTACATGAGGGATTGACACAAACTATTTTCCTATTATATTTTCTTTTATTTGGTTTTAAATAATATGGACACTTCAAAAATACCAACGCATCTACTAACCCATTTTTCGAATTGTAATGGAGAGGTATTGTTTTGAACAAGGGTTGCCAAGAGACACACCCAGAAGAGAGTGTTCAAATCCAGCAACAGGATCTATGATGACTACTCTCCAAGATATTTTAAGTTCAAGCTGCCAAAAGATGAGACCAGTTTATTCAGATAGTTGTCAACAAGAGAAATAGTCGAATGTGCCAGCTAAAATTTGGAGAGATCAAAATAAATCAAGTACAGAAGTTCAAATATCTGCGAAGTGTTTGAACATCAGACGGAAAATATGACATCGAAATCAGAAGTGGAAGATGTCATTAGAAACAAAGAGAGGAATACTGCACTGATATATATATATATATATATATATATATATATATATATATATATATATATGTTTCATTAAAAACGACAGACAAGGTACTACGGTTGAGCTTTTTTATTTAATTTTTCTTGTGTTCTGACAAAGCTTTCTTTTCTGGACAAAGAGTGTAAGAACTGTCCGAATGTTCTGTATTTCCGAGCGCTTTGGCTATATCTTTAGCCATTATCAAGGATGATTCAATATCAGCTTAGTAGAGTGTGTGAGTTCTGTGTATGTTCAGTGTGTGGTAGTGATGTTTTTAGTTTCCGAATACGGTTAGCACATTGTGGCTTTGTTCATAGTTAATATTGTTAAGAGTTGGTTTTTTTTTTTATTATTAGAGCTTCCATTATTTTTTAGTCTTTTTTGCAAGTGGATGCAGTTAATATATTTGTGTTTTCTACTAGTATGTTCCTAATAGTGTCGGGTAAATCTGAGTGTGTGTTTAAATGTGTTCTGATGGAACTGTGATCAGATAGGTGTAATGTAAGACGTCTGGATAAACATGTGGTTGTGTAGCCGAAGTAATTATTTATGCGGAAGTCGGTTCCCTGAAAATTCAAAAAATAGTCTGAGATTACCAACCGGGATACCTATATCAAACATAAAAACACATAAACCAGGATACCCACTACGACCAATTATTTCCCAGATACCAACACCCATCTACGAGCTATCAAAATTCCTTAACGACATCATCACTCCATACCTACCTACCAATTACAGCATCACCTCCACCCACGAATTCCTACAAATTTTAAAAACTACAAAAGGAACAAATCAAGGTATAATAGCGTCACTGGACGTTGAAAACTTATTTACAAACGTCCCTGTCGACCAAACTATCGATATTATCCTCAACTCCGTTTACAATAATAATTCCATCCCTCCGCCATCCATCAAACCACCCATCCTAAAAAAATTACTACACGCATGCACAACCAAAGTCCCCTTCTATGACCATAATGGCAATATTTATACCCAAACTAATGGTGTTAGTATGGGAAATCCACTGGGTCCATGCTTCTCCAACTATTATATGTCCTACGTAGAAAATACTATATTTACACAGGTCCACAAACCGAAAATCTATGTTCGCTACGTAGACGATATCTTCATTTTAGCTGATAACATTAAAGAAATAGAGACACTTAAGACCACATTTGAGAAAAACTCCGTCCTTAAATTCACATATGAACTTAGCCAAAAAAACAAACTACCATTCTTAGATATCCTCGTCGAACACAACAATAACACTTTCATTACATCATTATACAAAAAACCCACCAGCAAAAACTCGTGCCACCTTAATTTCAAAAGCGAATGCCCACTTAGGTACAAAATAGCCGTAGTAAAAAACTTTCTAAATAGAGCCCACCAGAACTCATCCTCTCGACTACTCTTTCTCAAAGAACTTAACAACGTTAAACAAACACTAATTAACAACGGTTTCCCTAACTACCTTATAGACCAACAAATTAGACTATTTCTCCGCAAAGCAAGTAATAACGATAGCGAACACACAACTAAAAATCACATACACATTTATTACAAAAACCAAATGCATATTAATTACAAACAAGATGAATCTTCTCTAAGACATATTATAAAGAAATATACTACTCCTATTGATCCTAATAAAAAAATCAAACTTATTATCTATTATAAAAAAAATTTAAGACGGCCAACCTTATCCTCAAAAAATAACAACACACCAACTAAGTCAAAATTACAAAGAACAAACATTATCTATGAGTTCAATGCCCTTTAAGGAACTGCGTTCCTCACCAAACCGGACTCATAAATTATTACATCGGATACACAACCACATGTTTATCCAGACGTCTTACATTACACCTATCTGATCACAGTTCCATCAGAACACATTTAAACACACATTCAGATTTACCTGACACTATTAGGAACATACTAGTAGAAAACACAAATATATTAACTGCATCCACTTGCAAAAAAAGACTAAAAATAATGGAAGCTCTAATAATAAAAAAGAAAAAGCCAACTCTTAACAATATTAACTATGAACAAAGCCACAATGTGCTAACCGTATTCGGAAACTAAAAACATCACTACCACACACTGAACATACACAGAACTCACACACTCTACTAAGCTGATATTGAATCATCCTTGATAATGGCTAAAGATATAGCCGAAAGCGCTCGGAAATACAGAACATTCGGACAGTTCTTACACACTCTTTGTCCAGAAAAGAAAGCTCTTGTCAGAACACAAGAAAAATTAAATAAAAAGCTCAACCGTAGTACCTTGTCTGTCGTTTTTAATGAAACATGCATAAAGGAAGGATTGCTGCCTAAATATACAAATATATATATATATATATATATATATATATTGTTGATGTATCTTATTTATATTGTTTGCGACGAAGTATTCTCGCCATTTAAATCATTAACCTCTATATTTGTTTTTTGTATGAATGATTCATGAATTTATAAATTATATTTCCACCTTTTAATTGAAATTAAAATAATTGATCCAACGTGCAACTTTCGGATAATAAGTGTGACATTACTGTAATTATTGAACAATATAGTTCATGCCATATTCACGGAAAATCTACCAGTTAAAAAGAATTCTCTTATTGCTATATTTGTACAAAAACGCAGAACCTTAAAATTTAAATTCAAACTCAGCGTTGCGACCGCACATTCCAGAACAATAACACATTTCTCATAGCATTTTTTCGGATTACATCTCTATTTTCGTTGTCCTCTTATACTGAGAAGTACAAACAAGAACAAAATCTACTTCCATACCTGATGATGTCTGTAGGAACAGACGAAAGCTTGTAAAAAATTAAAAAGACCTTATGCAACTGGAATTTATAAACGGGGATCATATCATTCATATACAGGTTCGGGGTTGATTTATCTTATTTGTATTGTTTGCGACGAAGTATTCTCGCCATTTAAATCGTTAACCTCTATATTTGTTTTTGTATGAATGATTCATGAATTTATAAAATATATATATATATATATATATATATATGAAGAAAAATATACGGAAAAACAAACAAAAATCCTAATATGCAATTATGCTGTTTTAATGTTAATATAATGTCAACGTCGGATGTTTCGGTCTAGTAGACCATCTTCAGGACATATTCATAAAACATAATTAACATTAGACTATATTCAATTCAACATGAAAAGACGATGGACATAAGAGTAAGACTAATAAAAACAGATAACTGAAAATTTTCAAGATCAGCGTTCTGTTTCAATATGATCACGTCGGCGTCATGTGGGCGATGTTGTGAAAACGTATTCCTAAAATAGAGTATTTTGAATGAAAAATAAAAAGAATTTTATTTAAAATTTATATGTACGTTTGTCGAGCATTAATCTTGCTAGAAAAGGGGAAATATTAAAGAAGCCGGATCTAGTATTCACCGCGCGTGAGATAGATATTATGCCTCCCTCATAAATTTCAGTTATCTGTTTTGATTAGTCTTACTCTTATGTTCATCGTCTTTTCATGTTGAATTGAATATAGTCTAATGTTAATTATGTTTTATGAATATGTTCTGAAGATGGTCTACTAGACCGAAACGTCCAACGTTGACATTTTATTAACATTAAAACAGCATAATTGCATATTAGGATTTTTGCTTGTTTTTCCGTATATTTTTCTTCATACTGTCGGATCTATATCCATATATTTGCTTATATATACAGTGTATCACAAAAGTGAGTACACCCCCTCACATTTCTTCAAATATTTAAGTATATCTCTTCATGGGACAGCACTGAAAAAATTACCTTTTGACACAATGAAAAGTAGTCTGTCTGCATCATATATAACAGAGTTAATTTCTTTTCCCCTCAAAATAACTCAAAATATAGCCATTAAAAGCTAAATCCCTGGCAACAAAAGTGAGTACACCCTTAAGAAACTACACCCCTAAAAAGTGAGTACATCCCTAAGAAACTACACCCCTAAATGTCTAAATTGAGTACTGCTTTACATTTTCCCTTTAAAATGTCATGTGACTCATTAGTGTAACTATGCCCATGTGTTCATAGGGAGCAGGTGTATTCAAATTTGTAGTGCAGCTCTAACACTCTCTCTTACCAGTCACTGAAAGTTCCAACGTGGCACCACATGGCAAAGAACTCTCTGAGGATCTTAAAAAACGTATTGTTGCACTACATAAAGATGGCCAAGGCTACAAGAAGATTGCCAACACCCTGAAACTGAGCTGCAGCACAGTGGCTAAGATCATCCAGCATTTTAAAAGAGCAGGGTCCATTCAGAATAGGCCTCGGGTAGGTCGTCCAAAGAAGCTGAGCACACGTGCTGAGCGTCACATCCAAATGCTTTCTTTGAAAGATCGGCGTCGGAGTGCTGATAGCATTTTCCTGCAGAGATTAAAGAGATTGGGATTCAGCCTGTTAGTATTCAGACCATACGCCGCACACTACATCAAATTGGTGTGCATGGCTGTCACCCCAGGAGGAAGCCTCTTCTGAAGGTAATACACAAGAAATCCCGCAAACAGTTTGCTGAAGACATGTCAACAAAGCCCTATGGTCTGATGAGACGAAATTTAATTTGTTTGGTTTTGATGGCATGTGTGGCGGCGACCAGGTGAGGAGTACAAAGATAAGTGTGTCATGCCTACAGTCAAGCATGGTGGTGGGAATGTCATGGTCTGGGGCTGCATGAGTGCTGCAGGTATTGGAGAGTTACATTTCATTGAGGGAAACATGAACTCCAACATGTACTGTGAAATACTGCAGCAGGGCATGATCCCCTCCCTCCAGAAACTGGGTCGCAGAAAAGTGTTCCAGCATGACAATGACCCCAAACACACATCCAAGACAACCACTGCTTTACTGAAGAGGCTGAGGGTAAAGGCGATGGACTAGCCAAGCATGTCTCCAAACTTGAACCCAATAGAACATCTTTGGGCCATCCTCAAGCAGAAGGTGGAGATGCGCAGAGTCTCAAATATCCGCCAGCTCCGCGACGTCGTCATTGAGGAGTTGAAGAGCATTCCAGTGACTACCTGTGAAGCTCTGGTAAACTCCATGCCCAGCAGAGTAAAGGCAGTTTTGGATAATGATGATGGCCACACAAAATATTGACAGTTGACAATGTTGTATGTTAATATTGACAACTTTTCCTTAGGGATGTACTCACTTTTGTTGCCAGGGATTTAGCTTTTAATGGCTATATTTTGAGTTATTTTGAGGGAAAAATAAATTAACTCTGTTATATATGCTGCAGACAGGCTACTTTTCATTGTGTCAAAGTGTCATTTTGTCAGTGTTGTCCCATGAAGAGATATACTTAAATATTTGAAGAATGTGAGGGGTGTACTCACTTTTGTGATACACTGTATATATATATATATATATATATATATATATATATATATATATAGGAGGATTTGAGATAATCATAATTAAGTAATTCAACGAGTCTAGAAGAAACCTCAACAGAATGCAGAAAGCACTGGACGGCCGTTTCGTCCTATATTTGGGACTCATCAGCAGTGTGCAACAACTACCGAGAATTGAAACCCGGGCAGTTACGTTATCAGGCAAACATAATATCAACGGTACCTTCGGGGACGAAGAGGCAACGAATTAGACTCGATATAGCGCCGCTAGATCACATATTCTGTGGTGAAACTCATCTGAGTTTCCCTTACCCATAGGACTGTGCCCCCACGAGCCACGGCTACTATCCCCAAGCCGCTCCACCCAGAGCATTAGAAGCCGGTTCAAGCAAAGATATACAAGTAATAGAAATTATCAGGGGATTTGAGATAATTATAATTAAGTAATATATAATTAATATATATATATATATATATATATATATATATATATATATATATATATATATGCCAAGTATATGATTGGTATTAAATAATTAAATAAATAATTTTATATATATATATATATATATATATATATATATATATATATATATCCTCATGTACTGCAATGAATACTCGACAATTTTCACGCATATGAAGAGGCACCTTGAAATAATGGAGATGTGGTTCTACAGAAGGATGCTGAGAATACGATGGACGGATCATGTACGCAGCGAGGAAGTTTTAAGGAAAATCGAAACCAATATAAACTCTCCTATATGGTACCTAGACTCTGAATTTAAGCGCCTTAACTGGATTGGCGGCATGATCTCCTTATTTTACAGTCGAAATGGCTAAAGTAAACGTAATTTCTATTTTAGTAGTTTATTTTCTCGCGCTTCTCGCTTGTGGAATTCTTTTCCGGCTTATTATTGCTTTTCAGTCAAATTTGATTTTCAAAAATGATGTTCTGTCCTCTTAAATTCTGTTCTTTTAGTGTTCTCGCTCCTTACTAATGTTTTTCTTATATTCTTTCTCACTCAGTAGCACCTCCTGCCTCCGCGTGCTAGTAACTCTGTTGCTTTACTTGGGGTGAAATGATTAAATAAATAAATAAAGGAAATTATACTTGAATTCAGGAAGAAACCGTTGAAATTTCTAGGACATATAATAACCTGACGAGACTTTGTAAGTGGATGGCCGAAACTGGAAATGGGGAGGAGGTGATAATACAAAGACAAACGTTACAGGAAGTCGGAAAGAGCCATGGTCGCTCACGCCCTAAAAGGAAATGAAACCTAGAAGAAGAAGAAGAAGAAGAAGAAGAAGAAGAAGAAGAAGAAATTCAATAAATTACAATCGTTGTATCAAGATTTATCTATCAAACCAGTTTACAGAAATTCTTCATTTCTTTTCAGTTTCATATTTATAGATTCCCTGCATATATCAGAAACCTCCCATAAACAAATACAGAAAATACCTAAATATATTTTATAAACACACGACTGTCTGAAGAAAAGAAAGCACGAATCCTGTTTTCAATACACTGTTCTTTATTTAAGGATTCATACAGAAACGGCTTATTGGGTGACTAAGTGACATTTGGAACATCTTCGCTGCTATTTCTACTTTCCCTCGCGACAGACTAACGGACCAGATCTTCCTTCGGCCAGTGAAAGGTCCATCTGCCTCCGAATCTACACCCCTCTTACTATAGCCGTCCCTCTCTCAGGTCACTCTGACGGCCCGTCACTCTTCATCTCAACCGACAGCTTGTAACCCGCCTATGACTACCGACTCCTATCAGCATTTTATCCATCTCTACATACCGACGGACGTCTTGTACACCCTAATGGGCGGATTCTAACTGCCCCTTGCTAAACTATGGCCTATCTATATACACAGACGACTGGAATCCTTTTTATTTCCGACTGAGTATCAGTTGATATCGAAAGTTTTCATTTATTTATTTATTTCCTTTTTCCGTACTTGTGAACAGCGAGTAGTTGCTTTGAAGTTCTCTCATCTTGATTTTACTGGAAGTCCTAAAACACCAGTTACTTCAGGCCCAAATAAAATCACTTACAGCCCTATTTGAGCGTTCTAATCCAATTGAGCTTGGATTTTTTAATGTGCTATCGATATGGCCATAATATTTTTTAACAGTATAAAATCCCCGTATCAGGTTGAACCAAAAATTCTATCCTTCTATTTACATTATTTCTCGAATCTTTTAGTCTAAGTTCGTATCAAAAGAAAGAAATTCTATACCATCTGCACAATTTAAAAAAAAAGAGTTTTCACCCCTCCTTATTAACGCAAATCATTTGATTCCAACGAACCAGGTATCAGCTCAATGAACAAACTTGGTGACATTTGCAGACGAATAGCCTTCACACAGTTGTGAATAGCCAAATATTTTATTGATCTTGCGTTAAATACCGACTTCCTTTTGCTAACAGCTAATCATTTTGATCTTTGAGATTAAGCTTTGTTGGAAATGTCCTCAGAATTTTCTTCGTCTTCAGGGCTCCATACATTCTCCTCCGCACGCTGATTTTCGACTGTATTCTTCTGGTCGCTTTTGTTTGTCATCGAATTCTTTTCTCGATTTCGATTGGCTTAAAAATACCAGCCTCCACGATGTGGTAATTAGTAAAATGGAAGAACAGTGACTAACGATATACTGTCGTTTCACGTGACAAACGAAAATGTAAACTTCTCCAGAAATGTTTAGAATATTTATGCATATGTGTGTTTTTTCTCTTTTTCTTTTTCTTTATTTTATTTAATGAGACATGTTTCTTCCGAAAGAATGAGTAAAATTAAAATCTAACGACCTTTCCTTTGCATGCTTGTTTAAAAAAATGAATAGTTTTAACACATTCAACATTAAATGAAATTCATACAGTGTTTTTTCGAAATTTAACACGGGGAAAACGAATTCACGGATTTGGACAAACAAAAAAGGCATTAGAATGGCGTCAAAATCCTTTAATAGTCAGTTGTGCTTAGTTTAATTTGTAACTTATATAAATGTAGGTAGAAAAATTCAAATATTGATAAGATAGCAAGGTTCACAAAGCAGAACAATTAGCATGAAAGTATTTATAGAAAAGGTACAGGGAAACTACGTTAAGGCGGTCGAAAAGTGACTGAATCCGAAATATAAGATCAGGACCAATAACATTGCAGATTATTCTTTGGATTTTATATATATCAGAAGCACCAGACCAGATGTGGCAGAAATGTCCAAAGCATGTACGAATAGTAGACTTATAAATATGTAAGACAGATTCTGGCGAGAAAAATTGTTTAGCACGCTATAGTGAACCAACACTGTTATCTGGAGACTAAGCAATTGATTCAATAGACTCTTTACCACTATATATTAATTGAAAATTTATTCCGACAATGCACAATGAATCAAATTCTTGGCGGTTAACATCAGTCCTGCTGATGGAAGGTAAAAAAATTGACTGGGAAGCAAGAAGCCGGAAGAAACTTTCACGAGCGAGAAGTAGGAGAGAAGAAACTATTAGCATAGAATTTACGGTGGCATTTAGCCTTTTCTACTGTAAAATGATGATAAGTTACCACCAATCTAGTACTTCGCTTAAATTCATGAAGTCTAGTTACCATAGCGGAGAGTTCATCAGAACAATAACCATGAAAGTATTTATAGAAAAGACAAAACGAAGCTACGTTACAGCGGTGGGAAATGGACTGAACACGAGATGCTAGGTCAGGACCAATAACATTGCAGATTCTTCTTTGGATTTTATCAAAAATCTCTAAATACATAAATGGAACACTAGACCAGATTTGACAGCAACATTCAAAGCAAGGACAAATGTTAGACTTATAAATATGTAAGATAGATTCTGGCGAGTAAAATTGTCTAGCACGACATAGTGCACCAAATTTCTTAGCTGAAGACTTTGCAATTGATTCAATATACTCTTTCCATTTCATGTCAGCTGAAAACGTTAGTCCAGGAAGGCGCAACGAGTCATTATCCTGGAGGTTAGCATCAGCCTTACTGGTGGAAGGCAAAAATAGTTAAAAGAGAGAAGTTTCGTTTAAAATTAACAAGACATTGTTTGTCCCAGTTAACAACAGATTTTTTTACAACGCTCATTTTTGAGATCAGTTGTCAATTTGACCTCATCAAACATATCAGAGTTACTATTAAGACAGGAGTAAATAGTTGTCATCAACATAGATATCGAGTTGAAAATGCTGATGAACTCAAATAAGACGACGAACACTTATATATAAAAATATATAAATATCTTTATTAATCGAGTTGCGGCGATTGGGTAGAGTGAGGGAGAATCAGAGAGGTTAGGATTACGCACACGGGAATTGATGGAGACAAATCGTCGGTAAAACTCTAGCCAGCCTCTCTGCCATGCCAAGAATTGGACCGGTTTTATAACATTTGGACACCCACGCAACTTCACGTGGCTACGCCTATGTAACTTCTTGTGGCCACGCTTCTTCCGTCCATGTGCCGACGAAACTTCGTGTGACCACGACTCTTCTGGTATGCACCCAATTAAGCAGCCATTTCCTTCTGCTCAGAACACCTGCGCGCCCTGTTTAATCAAAGCTCAGGGCACCTGTGCGTCATGTTTATTTTAGCCACCGGCTGCATTTCCTGTTTATGTTATCACCAGTTCCGATTTTCGCTCGTTCTCTGATGCAGCGGAAGTGAGGTCAAAGGTCTTCCTCAAACGAGATCCAAGAAAAACCGATATCTTGTAGGTCGTTAATGTAAATTAGGAACAAAGTATAGGAAGTTGAGGCACACTTGCATTAATGCAAAAAAAAATCTAAAAAAGTAGCCGTTCAGGATAACTTTCATTTCGCAATTTGATACAAAAAAGATGTCATAACCTTTCAACTTCTAACCAACATGACAAATCCTGTCACATGCCTTCGAAATATCCAAATTAACAGCCCGAGCTTCAGCATTCTTATCTAAGGCTTCCAGCAATAATCGTTAAGATATCAGCAGTTGAACTAGAGAAGCGAAAGCTATATTGCTTACCCGAAAGAAGACTGTGAGGTGAGAAAATTCTGAATTTATTAGAGCCTCTAGTTGTCAAAAAGAGGTAGAAGGCTAATCGATTCTTAAAGACTATAACTACAAAAGACAAAGTTGAAAGGGGGAGGCAGCAAGGCAGTTATTGTAGAGTTTAGAGAGAACAGGACCCAGTTCAGGAGCACATTTCTTTTCCAAGGATACCATCAAGTCCACATGCTTTGTGCGGATTTAGAGTCGATAGCAGGAACTATAGACACTGTTATATGCACATCACTCGATAGAGACTCAGTTTTAAGAGAGGGGGGATAGAAGATTTACTTTTATTTAAGACACTATTACAGAGCCGTCAGTAGTCACGAGAACTCAAAAGAAATAACAACAGATACAACAGCGTGATCTGAATTGCCAAGGGGACAGAGTTACAATGATCGACAAGAGCTAAGAAATGAAGTAAGGAACAAATCAAGTAAAGAATGTTGATCAGATTTATTTGAGAAATCAGTCGAAAAAACTACGATTTGATTGGCAACGGAAAATTAAGTCTGAATACTGAAAACCTCAACGATAAAGCCATTTGACATGATGAGCCTGAAAATCACAAAAGACAAAAATGTTCGCAGATGAATGTAGAGAGCCATTTCTATACTGCTAGTCCTGAGAAGAAGGAAAACGAGATAGCTAACACAGTATAATAACGAAAGTCGAAAGCACATGAAAGAATCATCTGGGGACGTAAGAGACAATTCCCTTGTAATTGGACGATCGACCCGGTTATAAACACCAAGACCATGCATACGAATCCTAGAATCTTTTCGACAAAGAGAAAGATAGCATGGAACAGTAAATTCATTGGTAGCGATAGAGGAATTTAAATTAGTTTAGCAGAATTTAAATTAGTTTCGAAGATATTCTGACAACGTTTCACGAGAAAATATTCTACACTACATAATTTTGGTACGAATGCCACGAACACTTACGGTGATGACGCAACTATTTACTCCTGTTATAATAGTAAGTCCAATCAGTTGTCAAAGTCCAGTCAGTTGTTGTCTGGGGCAATACATGGCTTGTAAAATTTTACGCCTCTAAAAGAAAACTGCTGTTCTTTAACCATCATAGAGAATCATTCTTGCCCTCCATCAGCGTAGCAGAAGCTAACCTACAGGAGAGCAACTCATTACGCCTTCTTGATCTCTCACGTTTTCTAGTGACGTGGAATGGAGCGATTATATTGAATTAATTGCTAATTCTGCTGGTAAGAAGGTTGGTTCACGATGTCCTGCCAGATAATTTTTCTCATTACAATCCATCACATTTATCAATCTGCCATTCATCCACGAATTGAATATTGCTGCCATATCTCGTCTGGTTCTCAGGTTATATATATATATAAAGAAAAAAAAGGCAGGCATAATATCTATCTCACGCACGGTGAATACTAGACCCGGCTTCTTTAATATTTCCCCTTTTCTGGCAAGATTAATGCTGGACAAACGTACTTATAAATTTTAGATTAAAAATAAAATTCTTTTTCATTTGACATATACTCTATTTTAGGAATACGTTTTCACAACATCGCCCACGTGACGCCGAGGTGATCGTATTGCGAAACGGAACGCTGATCTTAAAAAATTTCAGTCTTATGTCTATCATCTTTTCATGTTGACTTGAATATCGTCTAATTTTAATTATGTTTTAATAACTATGTCCTGAAGAAGGCCTACTAGACCGAAACGTCTGAAGTCGACATTGAAACAACATTAAGACAGCATACTTGCATATTCGGATTTTTGTTTTTCCATATTTTTCTTCATACTGTCGGAGCTATATCCACATATTTGTTTACATATATATATATATATATATATATATATATATATATATATATATATATCGAGATTCTCGACAAAATCCAAAGAAGGGTCTGTAATGTTATCGATTTCGACCTGGCATCTCGACTTCACTCACTTTCTCACAGCCGTGACGTGGCTTCCCTGTGCCTTTTCTATAAATATTTTCATGGCAGTTGTTCTAACGCGCTTTCCTCCTTGGTAACTCGACCGCATGAATTTAAGCGTACTACTAGATTGGTAATTAGGTTTCCTCGTTTTACTGTTGAACTAGCTAGATGAAACTGTTAGTTCTATTCTAATAGTTTCTTTCCTCGCACTTCTCACCTGCGGAACTGTCTTCGCATTTCTTGCTTCTCTGCCAACAATACTCTTCAAATATGTAAAGGCAACGTCAATGTCTTATTGAATCTAGTTCTTTTATTGTCCTTTCTTTTCACTAAAGTCTTCTCATTCTATTCCACTCACAGTAAACTCTTGAGTCTTAGTGGCATTAACGCCTTGCTTGGGGGTGAATTGATTAAAAAATGTATATTTTTGAAACTCATGAGAAGGAATTACGAAACAGAGTAATCAAATACTACTTAAGTTTAGAAATTATAAATTGCATTTGTTTTTGTATTTTGTTTTTTGTTTTTTTTTTAAGCATTACGCCCCGAGCAAGGCGTGAAGCAACTAGGATGCAGAGGGTTGCAGAAGATTTGGAGCGAGAGCTGATAGGAGAGATAGAAGAAAGGATGAGGAGAAGGATAGTGGGTAGATCAAGGTAACTGGAGGTGTCGATTGACATTACATTTGAATAGTTGGAGATTATAGCTCTCAGGGAAACAGTAATTGAGAAGGGTGTTCCACAGGCGGGAGGTGCGAGGTATGAAGCTATTGGAGTAGAAGAGACGGCTACATTTAAAAGTTTCTACAGTGTAAGGGTGGGAGCGGGATGCCAGCCTCGTAGAACGCTTGAATTCATGGAGTCTGGGGACCAGTGAAAGCAGTTCATCGGAGCAATTACCATGAAAGTATTTGTAGAAAAGACAGAGAGAGGCGACGGCGTGTCTGTGAGACAGTGACTGTAGACGAGACGCCAGATCAGGACCAATTACATTACATATCCGTCTCTGGATCTTGTCAAGAACTCCGAGGTAAACAGAAGGTGCACCAGACCATATATGGCAGCAATACTCCATGCAAGGGCGAATGGTTGATTTGTATATTTGAAGTATCGATTCCGGGGAGAAAAATTTCCTGGCGCGGCACAGAGAGCCAACTTTCCTCGCGGTGGAAGAAGAAATTGATTTAATGTATTTGTTCCATCTCAGGTCAGCAGTCAACGTGAGACCGAGCAGACGCAGGGAGTTGCTCTCAAGAAGTTGACTATCAGACATTCTAATGAGGGGCAGGGAAGGATCTCTACGGTGATTAATAGAGAGTAGTTTAGTTTTTGAGGCGTTAAAGTTGACCAGCCAATTCTTGCCCCAATTAACAACCGATTGGAGGTCCATTTCAAGACGCATGGCCAGGTTAGTTTTGTCACCGACACTAGATTTGGTTTTGAGGCAGGAGTAAATTGTAGTGTCGTCCGCGTAGATGCCAACTTGGGAATCTATGGTGTCAGGAAGGTCGTTGATGAAAATAAGGAAAAGAATGGGGCCAAGGATGGAGCCTTGGGGAACACCTGCGTTCGTTGGATAGGAACTGGAGGAGAATCCGTTGAAAACGACCTTCAATTCACGGTTTGACAGGAATGATTGTATTAGATCAAACAATCGACCTGTAATACCATAACCCTGGAGCTTACGAATCCACTATGTAAACAAAACAATGACAGACACGTTGATGTTGTGTAGTAATTAGCAAACTTGTCTCGTGGATCAATTGCAACTGAGAAGTGATTTGGGTCCTTGCTGTGTGCTCCATACTTACGGCCATATCTAAAATACACTCAGTATATTCTTCGGGCTCTTCGAAATGGTATAATAGCAAACATGTTTCAACAGATAAATTACTACTGAGTAGTGAGTTCGATCCTCAGTAGGTGCGCCATAATTTAGGCCAAGCGACGCATTTAAGCTTCACATACTAAATCACTATTTAGCGATACTTCGACGTGGTATAATGGTTAGCAATCTTGTATCGGTTATGTCTGAGTAGTGAGTTCAATCCTCACTGGGTACTAAGCTAAGTCTCTTTTCTATTAACTATTTTTATTCTTGTAAAATATGAAACTTGAGGCACCTCGACGTGGTATAATTTTTAACAAACTTGTCTCGATAGATCAATTACGACTGAGTAGTGAGTTCGATCCTCACTAAGTGCCCCATACTTTCGACCTTGTGCCACATCCAAGTTATGCTTATTAAATCGTTATATAATATGAAACTTTCTTATATTTACTGCTGCAAATAAATCATTTAAATATAATTTATTGAGTACGTCTCTTTCAATCTTACTTATTATAAAACGCAGATTGTGTATGTGTGTGTCTGTATGTTTATATATTGGATCGGATTACCTAAATTTTTCAACCGATTTCAACAAAACTTCACAGGACTACGTAAAATTACTTTGCGGTGGAAAAACAGAATTGTTTTTGCACGAAATCAATTTGAAAACACGATTAAGAGGCATCGCGAGAATGAAAGGGGGACAACTCATATCGAGTTATACTTATTATAAAACTCAGATTGTGTGTGTGTGTGTGTGTGTGTGTGTGTGTGTGTGTGTGTGTTCGTTTATATATGAGATCGGATTTCCTACATTTTTCAACCGATTTCAACAGAACTTCACTTTTTTTGGCAGGTAGTGTTTCTTATTGCCTTGCACACTTTTTTCTTTATTTTTACATTCAGAATGCTTTAGAAATTCCATTTACAAGACAATTGTTTATAATAAAATTCTATTCAATCGGTAGAGACTCATAACGATTGAAAACAATGTTTTTGTTTGAGTTTGGGTTTGACCAATTCGTAAAAAAAAAAAAAAACTAATTCAGACATCCGTGTCCGTCAGCCTTAAACAATAATCTTTGTCAATTTTATTTTTCAGTCTTTATGATGGTCGATACTTGATCTATCTCTTACTGTTACATCCCCGGGCAACGCCGGGCTCTCCTGCTAGTACTTAATATTGTAAAGTCACGAAGTACCTCTTGCTGAAGGAGTTTTTTTCTGAAATCCCAGCATTTTTTAAAATTTTGGTAAACATCTTCACTTAAATTATAAATGCTAACAAAACAGTTGCAACTTTTAGTTCAGACAAATTTGTAAACATCTATTGCTGCCACATGTGGTCCGGTGTCTCTGCTATTTACCTTGAGCTTTTTGATAAAGTCCAGAGAATCATTAATATTATTGGTCTGGCAGCTCGGGTTCAGTCATTTTCGCACCGCCGAAAGGTTGTCTCTGTGTGTCTTAAATACATTCATGGTAATTGTTTGGATGAGATCTTCGCTACTTTTTAATTGAAGCGCAGTAATAGACTGGGGTCATGGTCTCAACAATTTACAGTTGAGCTAGTTAGATGTACCCGTAAGTTCTATGCTAACAGTTTCTTTACTCGCACTTCTCGCTTGTGGGACTCCCTTCTGGATCCATACTTTCAAGCTAACTTTAATCTGCAAAAATTTAAATGCTGTGCTCGTAATTACTTTTTTTCCTTCCCGCTAATTAAAGTTTCTGTCCCTAATTCTTCCACACCCTGTAACCCCTTATATCTTCTTGGCCATACTACCTTGCGTGGGGTGAAACCGATTAAAAATATCTATGCCGATGATATGACTATATACAGACTCACCTCTAAAACTCTTGATGGTCAGAGACTGGAAAATGATCTCTCTTCCGATTTAGCGCAATTGCTCAAGTCGGGTAAAAACTCGCTCGTTACATCGTAAACCAAACTAATCACATTCCATCATCCCAGATCGAACTCTAAACTATCACTAGTCACGATGAATGGATGTCTCCCTCGGGGAGGCACCTTCTCTTGAAAGACTACTGGGCCTCAAACTAGCAACCGACCTCAAGTGGAACTTGTCCATCCGATCCATTGCTAATGATGCATGATGCTGTACCGATCCAGTAAGTACCTGACTCCCCTTTGATAGGGTTTAAAAGTGTATCCGAACCCGTTTGGGTGATAAATTATTTTCCACCCTCCAACCTCTTTCTCGCTGCTCTATCGCAACTTTCACGGAAAGTGCTCGGACGAACTACATTCCCTGGTCCTGCCAGTTCAAACCTTCACGGCAAGGGCACCCCATGCCACTTACATTGTCGTAAACCACCCATATTCCCTCCGTATTCCACCGTCGAGAAGCAAGTTCCATACGAACGGCTTCTGCCCGCGAACCACTGCCCTGTGGAACCAAATCCTAAAAGGATGTTTTCCCGGTCACAAATCTTAACCTGTTCAAGGTTAGGGTTAACCGTGATCTCCTCCTTCTATCCAGCCAAATTTTACAGGGTAAACCTTGCTATAAAAAAAATAAATAAATAAATCTGTAGTCTTCAAGTTTTCTTTAAAATTCTGGTCATCTGGATAGCTATTTGTTAAACCAGAACATTTTTCTTGCCACTTGCGAAGATTTTCCATTTTCGAAATGTCCAGTAATAATATTTGAAACATTTGGAAGAAATCCAATTTGTGAATGTAATTCTTGTGGGCGAAAAAACCTACCGCTCATTTCTGCAATCAAACAATCAATAACATTTTTCATGACGCAACAAATTTCCTGTTCAGCATTCAATTCAACCTCAGTTGCGTTTTCGTCGGGTTTTCGTTTCCGACGTATTTTTTTTTTCTTTGAATGATCCTTATATTTTACATTGATCCTTATTCATTTTTAAGTGCTTCTTGACAGCAACTTTCACTTGAAACTCTCAATTTCTCTTCTGCTGCTTGTAGAAAAATTCATTTTTAAATCCTGAAGAAGTTTTTGCTTTCGATTGAGAGCTGATAAAAATTCCTGATAAAATGAAAAAATACACGAAAATTAATTGTAGTCATTCATTGCAGAATATGATGAGCTCGGCGCTTCAGTTATGTTGCCCTTCTCATGTAAATGCTCAAACACTCCGATCAATCCAACCAGTTTTTCATATGCATTTTTACTGCCGCTTCTCTTGCATTTGTTTTATTTATACTTGGCAAAAATCTTGCTTTCAGTGGTCGGTGTTCCCAAGCAGTGATTGAACGAGAACTGGTGTTTTCAATTTGATTTGAACGTGAGTTGGGAATAAGCAAGCATATATATATAATAATAATAATGACACTCTCCCGTCGGTTTCGACATACGAGGATCTGACAGCTTATTGATTCAGTTATGAAAGTTTGTGCAATAATCTTAAGTGGCATTTAAGACCCACTAGTGATTTACAAAGGAGGCCACATATGGAGCAAGTGTGAGGATTATGAGATGAGATCACTGTTAGATTGGCTGACCTTTTAGATCTTGCTCTCGCTCCTTGAAGATGATTCAGACAAGCGAATTGAAAATTTGCTGAGCTCACTAAACACGTTGATCTCCATTCTACCTGCTCCAAGGCTAAGCGCTCAAGGGTGTTATGTATATATATATATATATATATATATATATATATATATATATATATATATATATTCAAACGTTTCATCTATCTAATTTTACTATTGAATTGAAAGAAAATGTTTTTGCGAGCGGATATTAAATTAACAATTTTTTTACAGTAACAATGATTTTTCCACATACAAGTCCTACTATTTAACCCATAGTCGGAGGGAGGATGGATCCACATATTTCCCATTGGCAATCATGCCTAACTGAATATAATGAACCCGACTGGAATTCGAACACAGCTCTATTTCTATTTTTCAGCCATTATCCGTTGTAGCAACTACTCATTCTAAAGGCACAACGGCACCTGCTAAATAATTTGTAATTGATCATACATTTTCATTTTCCATTTAAAATAAAATAAAAAAAAACAAAGGAAGAAACAGTTTTAATTGTCCTTTTACATTTAAAATCAAAGTTCAATTTTAAAAAAATATTGTTATTAATCGTCGTGTCTGACTCCTAATCAGTAGCGATGTTCATAGTCTTTGAAAACCAAACGACGGTTATCGATAAGAAAGATGTGTATATTTTATAGTAATAAACTTCAAGAAAGATTTTTTTTTTAATTCTCATATAAAAACTATTAATGCTTATTTGTTGAAAGTAATTAAGTGGTGGCCCGTAACAGACTGAATAATTTGGGCGTTAAACTACCAGAGTAGGCGATGTTTTTTATTCGGGCGCTTAATTACAAGATGGGAGTAATTATATTTACTGCTCAAATCTATAATGAATTTAAAAATCAAAGCATAATGACAACATGCAAGTCACTTAATTATTTTGTTTTAAGCGTAAAATGAAAGCAAAACGAGGTAATATGAGAAATGTACGAAGCGACTCCAATAGTCATTTTTTTTTTTAATGAAAGAAACGCTTGTATGGAGTGCGATTTGTATTGTCGGTCTTAAGGTAGCAATACACAGTGAGTGGCCTTTGTTAAATGTAAATAAATGGTAGAACTGTCCAACAAACAGAATTCACAAAGTTTGTTGGGCAGTCCTGTCAACCCCAATTCTTAGCTTGGGAACTTTTTGCCATATTACTGTTTCTATGCCTTATTACTGTCAAGTTACCGTACATATATCGTTTGCTTGCTTTATATTATTTGTTATGGTCCGGTTCCTTGTACCACGGTGATAGTCCAAGGTAGAACCAATAAAGAAGAACTCGAAGGCGGATATGGAATAACACAGATATATTACAAACAGGAATATATACAGAGAAGTAGAAAGTGTTAGTACAAACAATCAGGTTTAGTAGTAATTGTCTGAACGCGACTCTGTTTCGGACTGCCTCTGACTCGACTGACTGACTCGCTCGCTCTGACTGACTGACAGACTCCTGGCGGACTTCTGACGGACTTCTGACGGACCTCACTCCAGACTTCAGACTGAACGGTATTTAGTCACACCCCACCCACGAGGGCATCATGTGGCACAAGGCCAGTTTAACGTGGGATCTCCGAGCCCGTGGGCTCGGCCAAAAAATATGCCCTTTGAACCCGTATAAACGGGTTCAGGTTCGGTTTACCTCCCCGAAAGTCACTCCACCCTTCAGCGTAGCCTCGTTCGGGTTCCTTCCCGCCCGAAGGCAGAGAGTTCAACCGATCAGCCGGTCAGCCTGTCGCCCGACTTCGGAGTGAACTCTCTGCTTCTTCTTGAGGTGCAGTATTTATTGCGTATGGAATAGTCCATTATGTTATTATGGGTAAGGTCCCATAACATTATTTTTCCCTCGTCTCTTCTTTTTTCATGTTATTGTTTATTGCAAACTTTATCAGTTCTGTTTGTTGGGCAGTTCTGCCTTTTATTTATATTTTACAATTGCCACTCACTCTACACTTGTAATTATAGAAAAATGAATAAACACAAACATGGATTTGTAGAACAAATAATAACAACTATTTATTAGGCTAAACACTGACGCTGTGGAAAAGGAAAAGGAAGAGTCCCTGTCAAAGCAATTAGTTCATTGTGGGAACCACAAAAACGGGTCATAAATCACACGTGTAAGCATTTTGGGAGCGTATTTGTTTTTAGTATGCGAAGCTCGTACATACAAATATGTTCAATTATCCACCGGCGAAGCGTTACTTCTCGTGTCAAATTCCTCCTCCTTGAGTAATGAATGACATTTTACGGCGTCGAGGTGTTGTTCCTGGTACGTCAATGCGAATGCTTCTCCTCTGTCCCTATAGTGCTTACTGTTTAAATGCCGATTCTCCTCTGCTTATATCGGTACAGATAGGCTCAACTTGAACAAATTTTTAGATTTTAGATTTTTCGTTTAATTGGACAATGCTGAATACTTAATTCTAATTTGGTAGATTTGTTATTTTACTGAAACTATGTCCGCGTGTTGTTTGCGTTACGAAGTCTAAATGATTAAGATAGATAACGCTTTCATCATGGCTACATTCGTTCGTGCGCGGGAAAATATCTTTTATTTGGGGAGGGGGGGCGACACGCTTTTACTTTCTCAGTTTGAATGTGGATGGCGTCCATGTAATTATCTGTTAACAATTCTAATTCGCTCATATTATCTTGGTTGCCAAAAGGATTTGAATCTAAAACACTAAATTTGAAAGCCATGCTTTTTAAACGTTCAAATTTTTTATCATTAAGTAGGATTCAAGTATTTCAAAGAAAATTATTTTATCTAATTATTAGTTGACTATTACGAAAGAATTAACCTTTAATTCCGTTGAAATACTAATATAATGAGTGTAGGATAAAACTCCCAAAGAACAAAACCCTTCTAAAGTAAAAACCCGTAGAAAAAACATTTTCTTAAATTATCGCATGACAAACATTTCAATAATTGTCGGGAGTATTTTTTTTTTATTATTTAAGGAAAACTATTCGTAATATTTCATTAAATAAAATTAAAGGCGATTTGTTGGGTTCAATCTCTATGGGAATGACTGCAAAACACTTGCCCCTTCTCAATTTATAGGTAGAAGCACACAAATGCATACTGAGATTTTTTCCTAACCAACCGGTTCTCGATTTCATCTGACTCAGTCCCAGTTTGTCTTGTCTTGAAATCAGAACGCTATGTCTGGTTGTCTGAACTTGCTCTTGTGTCACCCCAATTCTTAGTTTGTGAACTTTTTGCTATATTATTGTTGCTTTGGTTTATTACTGTTAATTTGCATTGCATATATTGTTTGCTTGTTTTCTATTATTCCTTGCCCTCCTCTGTTCTTGTTATTGTTATTGCAAACTTTGTCAGTTCTGTTTATTAGACATTTCTGTTACTTACTTTGCATTTGACCATGCCTACTCACTCCAAAATATTTGTTTTCCGGCGTTACTGAAAATTCATTGTCGTGAATTTGTTCTTTAATTTTTGGATACGTAAAAAATATTCAGCTTGAAACGTGTGTGATTTAGCAGTGGATCTATGCAACTAATGAAGTTTAAGCTTCAAAGAATAAACTCTTTTAGGTACTTAGTGCTCGTGTTACCGATTGTCCAGAGGAAAATTTGCGCCCCTTCATATCTGCGTAAAAGAGTGACAGCCTCCTTTCGTCTCCACTCTTGCTATACCACTGCTGCCATTGTCATTACAGAACTACTTTTTTATTAGATTAAATTATGGGCGAAATATGTAATTAAATTTGTATGCAATTATTGTAGAAAGCACAGTCAACGATAGTATTTTCTAAAAAAAAGGCATGACTGTCAGACAATTTCTGCAATTATATCACCCCTTACATCTGGTCACCTAACTCCCCATACTGCAACATCATTGATTATTATGTATGAGGCGTGAGAGGCGCGAACGGCCAACAAAACTCTTCGTAACACCAAAGAAGGCAAGGATTATGGCACCAGGATGGCAGTAAAACGTTAATTTTAAGTCTTGCTACCGATAATTCAGCAAGGGTACGCCCAAAGTCATGCCAACTAGTTTGTTTTTTTTTTAGTGCAAGTAACAAAAATTGTTTTCTTTCAAAAGTTCGGACAAAGACCAGTTTTTAACTCCTGAGACTGTCTACTTTCAGATTAAATATCAATTGGAGGATGTTCCAAAAATGCCAAATGTCCGATTGCGTGAGCTTCTGTGTTCTAGCTTTCTTCCCCAGCACGTAATACCTCCAATATTCTAGCAGGATCTCTTCCAGTTCTCTGTCATCCCTATTTTCGATCACGCCTCACTTCTAGCTTCTCGCTGTTCAGACAAGTGTCATAACAGCCCAACATTTACGTAACAAAATATAAATTTATTCATTACTGAAATCATTTCGTTATCAACAAGCTAAGAGATAAATATTATTGTAGCATTCGTTTTAAAACGAAAGATGTTTGTTGTCGGAATTCATTAAATAATTAACATAGATAAAAATTTCGAATTGTTTTGAAGAAAACAAAAGGATTCTTTTTTAAAGTTTAGAAGATTTATTTTGATTTGCCGCTAAAATTGGCATAATCCATAAGATACTGCAAAACTATTCTGTTGCGTATATCCGATCCAAAGCAAATAGTCAAATGTAACATAGAGAGAGAGACCCCCACCCCGAGGTGGATTTAGTAATCAACAGTGCTAAAGAATTAGGATGAAGGTGCTAATTACTTGGGTAGAAGGGATTCCGGAGTAATTCCAGGAATAAGTTGTTTTTTTTTTCTCTTGTTTTTTTTTTCTCTTAATAATTGTTTCTGGGGTTGAGTTATTAGTTAATTGCGTGTAATAATTCCAAAGTGATTAAGAGACGCAACGTCAAAAATCGGTAATTCGTAATTCTGTTTTGTCTCGTGTTCTTGATAATAAAAGATGCCCACATTTCTTCAGTGGCTTGAGATCAGATCGGAATAACATGATAGTAACAAGAAAGATCGGGATAGGACGCCAACTGTAAATAATGCATGTTATCTATGAAATTCTTGTATACATGACCTTATGATGCACCTACAATGATGCTTCTTAATGTCATTGGCTGGTTCGGGTTTTTCAGTCGTCTGATAACCTCACCAAGTGTACCTAGCCAGGGATGATCTAGCCTTAACTTAAATCCGGGTAGCACAACTTCGCCAACACCGCTATCTCTCCACGGCCATTTTGCAATAGCTTTTGCTGCTTCAATGTCATACTTTATGACCTTTCGCTTACTAGCTTTTTAACGTGTTCAACACGTGACAAAGGAAGCGATCTGCAAACCAACTCACTTTTCAACTCTTTTCAAATTATGTCATAGCTCGCAGAGATGATTCCTTCCGGGCAAAATAGTGCTTTCCCAAGCCCTAACGAAGACGATGTTATACGTTACTATTCAATTCTTTTTATCTGTCTTTTAAAATGACTGAAAACATTTTATTTGCTGTGTTAACTATTTAAATATTCACTCAAATGTCATTATAGTAAGTTTATCAACGCAATGAAAAAAGATTTGTTCTATTTTGTAAATATTTATTTAATTTTTATCCATCATGGTGAAAAGACCTGCATTATTCAATAGATTAAAAAACATCGTTCAGTGAGTTAAAGAAAATGTATTTTCAAACTTTCTCGTAAAATTAAATACATGCGGATTTTTACTTCTACTCCTCTCTCTGTCTCAATCTATCCATCTATCTATCTATCAACTAAAAGACTATTTAAGAACCTCATAGCACAATATATGCACTGTTATCAGTTCAGCAATTGTGGACCTTCGAGCTCTCCAAAAAGTGAATGCCCAAAGGACGTTTATCCCCTTCACACCGCTATTATTTTAACTAACTTCACTCACTTGGCAATGTTTATTGATTAGAATTTTAATAAGACCTAAAATATGAGAGTGAATTCATACGTTTTCTTTATTGTTGAGAATTGGCAACAAATATAATAAACACTATTTACTAGATTGTTTATTTACATTATTATATATTTATTTGAATGGTTGGCAAAACATCGGCTAATTGCAATCGGTTCAAACTTTATAAAATGGCAAATAATAAGGATTTCTATATAGTTGGTTCACATATATTAATAATTTAGTAAATGTTTATAAATTTATGAATAAAAAAATGTTTTCATATTTATTTCGTTACAAATATTGCATTGCATTAATTTTTAGAATGTGGTAAATATAAAATTATTCTTTTGAGACAACGTTTTTCTTTTGCGGGCGAGAAGGTCCAAGTTTCCCATCTGTTCTTGCGAAAAGTGACGCTTGTTCAGGACAAGCCTTCACCATTATAATCAAATCATATGTTGCGGGTTGTTCAGTTATAAGAGCTGTATTGTTGGTCCTCATGCGTCAAAGACAGCAGAAAAGTTCATTATATACATGGTACGATTGGTAAAGTGTAGCCATTTAATATTTTTAATTTCGCGCATGCTCATTGTTTTCTTTGATTTTATTGATTGCATGCTGTTGTAGTATCACTTGGGAACAGTCGGTGAGAAAAAGAGCAACATGACGCAATTAACTCCGCCAGAGATTTGGAAACGACATGCTGTACTGCTTGGTAATAGCGCTTGGAAGATCCAATACAAAAATTTCAAAGTGTTTGTGCGTCAATCTGAGGACAGTGCAGAAGATGTACCGAGAGTGATGCAAACTAAATATCAAGTTAACATCATGATGTTTCGAATGTTCACTAGTGATGATGGCGTTATGCCTCTATTCATCTTCCCAAAGGAGGCCTACATCAAGTGGCTTGAGGAGGTAGTGCTGCTCCGGGTCAAAAGTGTGGCTGCTAGAAAAGCCTATGTCTGGCAAAAGGACACTGCACCATGCCACACAAGCAGAAGAAACCAATCATGGCTGTCAGACAATTTTTGCGACCACATCACACCTTATATCTGACTACCTAACTCCCCAGACAGCAACTCCTTGATCATGTGTGGGGCGCAGTTGAGCGAGAGGTCAACAAAACTCCTTGTAACACCTAAAATGAACTGAAGGCAAGGAGTTAGGCAGCATCACCAACTTAAACAAGGAGACCGCATAGTAGTGTTGCAGAAGGTTCTGAAATCGTTTGGAGGTCGTGGTTGAAGCCAATGGCGATTTTATTGAATACATTTACTGTTTAGTATTTCAAGATATTCTGGGATAATTTTGGTAAATATATCTGTTAAAATGAAATGTTAGTGTTATTTTCATTTTTGCGTAATTTAGAGGACAATTTTTCTATCGCACCCTGTAGATAATTAGTGCCGTTTTGGAAACTTTCACAGGGGTTATATGCTATGTCTCGTCTGAAAATAGACAGTGTTAGAATTTCAGAATTAGTTTAATTTTGTCCTAACTTACTTTTGCCACCATACGCCGAGCACCAAATATTTTTAAGTTTTTGACATTATATATATATATATATATATATATATATATATATATATATATTTTGTACTCAGTTTTAGTCAATGATCTCATAGATACATTAATAATCTAGCGGGCTATGCGAACTTGTGTTATGTTTTCGGTTAATATAACATGTGGGAAAGGCCTGTTCCACTGGCAGTTCCACAAAAAAAATTTGCATTGGCATGGCATAGTAGCTGAATAAGAAAAGTATGGATCACTCTATAAAAAATTATTAATAGTTTAAAATAATTAAAAATAATTATTAATTAAAAAGTGTGAATAAATGAATATTAATTAACGTAGTCTTGTACACTTACTTTTGGGGAAGAATTCTTTCATTTTGTGCGTATTTTTTTTTCTTTTTAGAATTGGCTCTAAAAAGGACCATCAGAAAAAACTGTAATGGTGGAATGCTGGGGATTCATTCTTAAATTCGGAAAATACATTACCCTCGTATTTTTTGTCCAATGAAATGAGCCTCGTAAATGTAATGTTGGAGCTCGTTTGATCCACCCCCGAAGATATTTAATACGAGTCAATGGATGTACGGCAGAAGGCAGTCATCAGAAGGTAGTTAGAAATCACATGAGATCGAAGTCATCTAGCAAAGAACTTGGACGTCAGATATGAAGCAGGCTAAGTTGGCTGCGGAAAAAATTTAAGCTTGCTCATGTGAAAGTTACCAACAGAGCAAAGGGCAGAAAAGTTTCGGCATTATTAAAAACTACGCCGACGAAAGACATTTCACTATAATGTAAGCCATCCCGGAGATTTCTCACGAGAAAAGCAAGAGCCAAATGGAGGCCAAGCAGAAGGGCATTGCAAAAATATCGTTAAAATCTCCCTGAGGCTCTCGAGGGAAATACACGTAGGTTTTTTCGTTTATCTATTAGGTGGGTGCATCTTTTTTTTCTAAATGTAATTTCTTCTTGATTTTTCTGGTTTTCATATCAAATTGTATTGTAAATCATTTTTAAAGTTAAATATTTCTATAATTTTATGTTATCTTGTTTTGTTTATAATAAGGCGTATGAAAGGAAATTTTTGTGCAAGCCTACTTTTGTAAAATTTGTATTTTGTTACATTGTTTTATATCTGTATAATGAATTTCCTTTCAAATTTCATGAGGCAGTTTCGAATTTTGTTTGTTGCACATTTTTTTGGTATTTGAGATAAGAGCGTGCATGCTCTCTTTCCTCCAATTTACTCTCAAGGAAAAAAATCTTTTAAATGACATAAATGCAGTCTAGTCACTATTAACAATAAAATAGACTTATTGCTAACCTTGACATGGACAAGCATAGTACCTTATAAACTGATCTTGTAACCTGAACACCGACTGTAACATTTTCAATTACTGCTCCAACAACGTAAAAACGATTATTTTTAACAATCAGTGAAATACATATTCATTCTAATAATGTGTGCATAACAAGAAATTGATATTCACTTTTGAAAACGCAACCTATGATTTGATGATGGTGTCTGTCAAGAAGACAAGTTTAATTGATACTGTATTCGATTGCATGTTAGTTTCATACGCTGTTTAACTAAATTCATTCTTCACAAAGTCTTTCATGAAGTTTGGTCAAAGTTATCCAACAAACACTTTTCTACAGTAACCTCCACAAACCGTTTCTCCTGACAGAAAGTAATATATAAAAACTTTACTTTAATTGTCTACGAACGGAATAAAAATACGAAATTCAAGTGACTTCCTCTCTTTATAGAAATTGGGTTAATTGCAAAATATCAAATTGACTTATTTCAAAATAACACAATTTAGATTTTCTGTTTTATCTTGAAATCTTGTAGGCACATAATTCAAAACACTATTTAAAATTAACCACCGATCCTCTACACACCTTCTTCTAAGTTCGGACGTATTAATTAAAAGCAACTCCTATGACGTATCATCTAATTTATTGACCAATGAAAATACTCCATAATTCCCGGAGCCTTTTTCAAATTCCCCCAGGTATCAGAAAATCCTCTTTCATTCTTAATTACAGTCAAGGCCCGACTACAGCTTTTATGTCACGGAACTCAAACTAGATCAAATTCAGCAACCAGTAAGTAATTTCCTACTACCGCTACTTATATATAGATCAGACACCTTTCCCATTCGAACCTAAACTATGAATTTCATACGTGAACTTTCTTTTAGACTGAACAATCTTAATTTAACCAACTTTGTGTTGACAGACATTTACTATAAATGTATATATTTGTTATTTTCTGTTATTGTTATAAAACGCATTTGTTATACATCCAATTTGCCTTTCTTTTACATTCGAAATCTTGTTGTTTGTTATACGTGTTAATGTCGAATAAAAAGGTTTCAAAACTGAAAGTGACATTAATAAAAGAAAATAAAAGAAGCCGGTAATTGAGTATGAAGCAGCTTCAAAGCTATAAAAGCAATACAATCTTTTCTTTATATATGACGTGTCCTCTCAGGAAGTTGGCGATCATGGCTCTCTACTCCCCCTATCTTTTGTAGCTCTCAATAAGTTTCGTCCCTCTGCCACAGCCCCCAGATCACATTCTGTCATCCACTTGCTTAAGCCCGCTAGGTATGTCATGCGTTGTTTTCCCTTGTCTCCCTTCCCTTTATTCAGCCTGTGAGTATCAGATTCTCCAGGACCTTTCTCAT
The DNA here is from genome assembly GCA_903632075.3 of Acanthosepion pharaonis. Taxonomy (NCBI): domain Eukaryota; kingdom Metazoa; phylum Mollusca; class Cephalopoda; order Sepiida; family Sepiidae; genus Acanthosepion; species Acanthosepion pharaonis. Next base: position 2,544,898 of record CAHIKZ030000480.1, read on the forward strand.
TACGTTTCCCAGAAGCTTCAGCTGCCCCTTTCTGATGTTAAGTATAAGCCTCCTCCTTGTTTGCAACCTCTGTAAGACCTCATGTTTGCTCACACGCTCGGTCCATGATATTCTCAGCATCCTTCTGTAGAACCATATCTCCGTCGCTTCGAGTCTCTTCTTCATCTTTGAGGAGACCGTCCAACATTCGCTGCAGTAAAAGAGGACAGATGTCACGTAACAGCTCAGTACTCTAGAGGCTAGCATATGCATCTTTGTTACCAAAGAAATACTCCTGTCTCGAAATACTCTGCTCAGGTTTTGTCTTGATTTTGATTCTGTTTTCTTGTAGCTATGCTTAGTCCCTTTTCGCTCTCTTTCGCTACCTTCTGTAGGAGGTTTTGTGGTTTCTTTTCCGTGTCTGCTATCAGTACTGTGTCATCTGCGCATCTTATGTTGTTAAAGTTGTGGCCGCCACTGCTGAATCCCGGTAGGATTTCCAATTCTCAGAATTGCCTCGCTGTATAGGTTGGATAGGTCCGGTGAGACGACACATCCTTGCCTTACGCCCCTTTCTATTTTTGTATATTCGCCGAACTCGTTCTCTATGATGTTTGCTGCCAGTATAGATTCTTGATTATTCTAATATCTTTCCCAAATATATCAAGGTTGCTGAGCAGTTCCAACAGACCCTTGTGGCCTGCTTTGTCGAAGGTCTTTGCGTAGCAATACATTACGTACTTCATTACATCTGACTGTCTAGCCTACTAATAAATATAATATATTCTCTAGTCCTAGTTATCACTAATTTCCCAGTGGGGGAAAAACTGGCTGATTACATTCAATGCCTCAAAACCAAACTAGTTATATTCCATCACGGTCGATCAGACCCCAAACTATCGCCAGTAAGGATGAAAGGATGTCCCCTCGAACTAACCCCCGATCTCAAGTGTAACTCATATATACGATACATCGCTAAAGATGCAGGTAAAATGATCGACTCCCTGTACTGCTCCAGTAAGTACCTGACTCCATATGCTAGCCTCTACCTTTATCAAAGCCAGATCAGGTCGAAAACGGAGAACTGTTGTCATATATGGGCAGGAACTTCCCGCTCCTCACTTTCCAGTCTCCGAACCCTTGTGAGGGATGAATTGTTCTCCGTCCTCCGACAGGCGGGATGTAGCAAGTCTCCCGCCGCTCTATCACTACTTCAACGGAAAGTGCTCGCACGAACTACATTCCCTGATCCCGTCAATTCAAACCTTCACGGCAAGGACACGACATGCCACTCACATAGTAGAAAATCAACAACATTCCTTCCGTATTCCATCGGTGAGAAGTCAGTTACACTCGAACAGTTTCTTCCCGTAGACCGCTGCTTTATGGAACCGACTCCCAAGAGGATGTTTCCCCGATCACTACAATCATACCTTGTTCAAGGTTAGGCTCAACCGTTATCTTCTACTCCTATCTACACAAATTACCTCCTAATGTTACCCTCTACCACGAGTGGCCCCCAGGCCTTGTACAGGGTGAACCTTACAGTAAAAAAAAAAGGTCTCCGAAAAGGTCAAAATCAGGATGACTGACAAGAGTTCATAAAGGAGAGAGAACTCTTGAGCTTTGTATTTAGGTTTGAATTTAATTCTCTCCCCTGAGAGTAGTCATTCAAATTATCGCTATTTATATATTTATATATGAGATAAGATGATATATATTTTTATATATATCAAGGACAATATTGAGGAAAATGTATGACAAAGTGGAAAAAGTTTTCTTGCGACGCGCTTCGCCCTTTCGGTCTTCATCGGACTAAATTTGTTATGATGGTGCTACTACACATGCGCACGAACGAGGGATGCTGAGAATTTTAAATTTAATTTTTTTAAATGATGGAAAAAAAAAGAAAAAGAATTTAAATGAAATCTGCTAAATTAAAAAAAAATTAAATTTAAATTTCCCAGCGTCCTTCGGTCGTGCGCATGTGTAGTCGCACAAGCATAACAAATTTAGTCCGATGAAGTCCTAAAGGGCGAAACGCGGCACAAGAAAACTTTGGGATGGTAGCATCTGTTAGGGTCCCAGCTATGGATAAATAATGAACCCACTATGAAAGTGTAGAAATATATTTTTATAGTGAAGGTGTAAGCAATACATTCTCATAATAAAAGAATTACAGCAATACGTTTTTGTGAAAAAAAAAATATTGCTAGCAATACATTTTTATAAAAAAAAAAAAAAACTTTTGTTAAAGAAAATTACCAGTGATACATTTTTGTAAAAAAATTATTAATGCTCTCAAGAAAATTAAATTTCGGTATTAAGTGACCCATATGCCGTTCGGCAAACAAAACAAACTAGATTCTGTCAAAGAAAGCAAAAATACATTATTAATTTCTTGTAATGTATTTATTTACAGATGGCCAGTCGGAATAAGACCACACGTGAAAATCACCTGAAAATTTTCATAACCAGACAATACTGAGTAATTTAAGTAATTTTACTATTGTGTGTGTGTGTGTGTGTGTGTGTGTGTGTGTGTGTGTGTGTGTGTGTGTGTGTGTGTGTGTGTGTGTGTGTGTGTGCGTGTGTGTGCGTGTGTGTGTGTGTGTGTGTGTGTGTGTGTACGTGTGTGTGTGTGTGTGTGTGTGTACGTACGTGTGTGTGTGTACGTACGTGCGTGTGTGTGCGTGCGTGTGCGTGTGTGCGTGTGCGTGCGTGTGTGTGTGCGTGTGTGTGTGTTGTCTTAAATATTCAAAATAGCTCCACATCTGTATTTAACTTTATTAATCTATTTCCAGTCGACGACGTAGCAGTTGTAAGCGAAAGAAACAGCGGATGTAAGGACGTTATTGTTTCTTCGTTAGTTGTTAGTTGACAATGACATATAAATGTCGTTAGTGGTCGTCATATGGTTCAGGTGAATTTAAGCGAGTGTGCTTCTCCTTCTGCACGAAAATATTTATATATATACAAAGGTGTCAGCCGGAGAGAATGATAGACAACGGAAACGAAAGGAGGGACGAACAGAGGCAATGCGAATAAGAAGTGATAATTAAGTTAATATTATTATTATTGTTTAATTCACTAAGGAAGATCATCTTTTCCCTTACGGCCAACAATTCACAACTATCACCAACAATCATCGCCACCGCCGTCAATGAGGTTGGATGAAACTGAAGGTAAGATTAAACGCATTATTATTAAGGAACAATAATAATAAAAACTATTATTATTATTATTATTATTATTATTATTATTATTATTATAATGATTTTTGTTTTGTTTTTTTTCTTCAATTTCTCAGTGGAAAATGTCATGATGCCATTTCTGACATTAGGTCTCTAGTTGGGACCCGGAAGGAAATGTGTATACAACAGAAATCAAGGAAAATAATAATAATAATAATAATTATTATTATTATTATTATTATTATGATGCATATGTTGAGTACCCCAATTTATATATGTGACTGGGTATCATCATAGGGTTCGTATATTTCTACACCAGCGTCACTGTGCTATAATAACAATAATAACAATTATTATTATTATTATTATTATTATTCACTGTCCAGTAAGTTTTATTAACCATCTGCCTTTGTCCTCATTCATACTTCATTCTCTTTTACTCAGTCATTCTCTTTTTCACTCCTATACACACACACGCACATTCACAAAACACACACATACACAAAACGCGCACACAAAGAGAAGTATTCTATTATTGAAAAAATTTCATATCATATCTATCACCTTCTCGTATTTTCTATCCATCTAACCGTTAGATTCTAACGTGCCTACGTACATACAGACTTGAACGTAACCTGAACTGAATGTCCAGAGCTGATCCATAACGCCAGCTTGTCTTTTCTATTTATAAAACGAAACTTCTACCTCGCCTTCTCTGTCTCTTCCTCTTACTCCTTTTTCCTCTCCTTCTCTTCCTCGTACTCCTCTTTATTCTTACTCCTCTTTCCTCTCCTCCAACCCACGCATTAAAAAGAAAACAACTTCACCCCCTGTATATACTATATTGTTGTTGAAGGCTTCACGTAGTCGTAATGTATAATTCAAAACTTTTTTCTCTCTTTACCGTTTTGAAAATCGCCAACTCTTGACAAACACCTGCTGCTGGAAAGAAACACATAGACACAGTAAAAAGAAATAATTTTCACCTATGCTGAATGTTTTTGAATAAAGAGAACCAACTTGATTTTTCTAGCACTAGTTGCTTGACAAGGTAAACAGGCAAGTAGGTAAAGATATCCTTGAAAGTATATAAAAAAAAAACTAAGCTAACTAGTGCATGACGAACCTTGTTACCTTGGTGACAGTAACTCTTTTTACAAACAATAAACGTTTCAGTTCCATTCCACTGCGTACACGACAACAGTTTTTAAAACTGTTTTATCAGTTTTTATGAATTTAAACTCCGTTTGTTTGAAGTTAGTAAAATAAGTTTCATTACTTGAGTTTATTTTGAACTGTATTTGTAAGTAGGTGTCCAACCAAAATAAAATAAAATATTGCTATCTATTTTTTATAGTCCGCAGGTTGAGAGATGTCTTCATTTTAATTTGTACATTGTATAAACTTTTTTTTATATATATTGGTGAATGTTTGCATTAAGGCCATGGCGTGGTTAAAAAGACCAATTTCTTAATTACGTTATAAAAACATCACGTGCCTTTCTATAGACAGACGGATAAAATGGGACACAGTAAATAAAATAAAAAAAAGGCAACGGAAGCGACAATCCTAATGGCAAACAAAAGGAAAAGAAATATTTTTGACATTTCTTTCCATGAATGACTCTTTTACAAAATTATAAATAATAAAATCTATCATCTTTATTCTCACAGTAAGGTGGGTAGGCGTTGTTGCTTAACTGGTGAACTACATTGATGCTTAAAAATCAATATTAAATTCTGATTTAGGGGTCGAAATGAATCTATTGTCGTTGACTAAAAAATGTGTCGCCCCATCCCTTTCATAATGTTTGAAATGAAAGTGTTCTTCTGAATATCAGAATGAAATATATTTCACTGGTTATAGTTCCAGTCTATTGACAAGATGAACTTCAGTCAGTTATGTACCATTGCGTGATACACGCTTAGGCGATCATGAATCTTTCGATACATGACTGACGAGGCAGAGTTTTTCCCGCAGTAGGCTGCCATTTCTTTCTGCGGTAGACTAGTTGCCATCCAAGGCTATAGAACCCGGTCTATCCTGCTACTTACCCATGACGGGGTGGGGAAGAAGAGGATTGATACCTTTCCCAAGGGTATTAGCACGTAAGTGAACGTAATGGAATCGACTGGAATTCGAACTCGGCTGTCGAGCTGGCATAGATAGCGGCTCGGATTGAGGAATTGGACGACTGAAAGTTTTTATTAAACGGTCATTTATGTGGGCCTTTATTAAGAACTTTCGGTCTGATGAGATGAATACATAAAAATATTCACGAAATAAATTATAACCGAAATGAATCTTTAAGCCTTTTTTCTTGATATATATATATATATATATATATATATATATATATATATATATATATATATACTCAAAACTTAGTAAAAAAACAAAGTTTTATCGTCAAAATGTTTGTGTCATTATTATATATATATATATATATATATATGAATCTTTAAGTTTTTTTTTTCTTGATTTATTATTATAATGCTCTGTAATTTAAATTTACATTGAGCTCTCTTTGGATTAATATCCTCCTTGGAATTATCCCCACCAGTCACAAATTGGTATTATATATATATATATATATATATATATATATATATATATATATATGAAGTTAATACAAGGGTCGAGAGCTACTGAAGGTAGAGTGTTAAAATTAAAATGTTTACAATGAATGAGGTGTGTGATATGAATGAAAGAGGAGGTGGTAAGAAATGAAAAATATAAGAAGGGGGATAGATAACAACTGACCGTTAATTTGAAAAGGTTATGGTTGTAGTGTTCAGAGAAGCTCTCACGCGGCCCTCTCTTGCACAATGTGGTAATTTGGGGAAGAAAGCTGAGTGGAACTTTCTACTTACAATTGAAAGTTATTCGACTCCGTGGATCAGCATGGCGTATCCGAGCTGGAAAGTTCTGAACTAGTGGAAAAAATCAAATTTCACTACCCCAGATTTGCTCGTCAGTTGCTTGACCATAACCAATTAGGCACGTCCCCTAGCGACTAACTCACTGGACATCTCTGTTAATGAGCGGGAGTAAGAGCAACTGAGTGTCGACGGATTGTTTTCTTTTAAGTTTAAAGGATCATGCAGCCAAGGCAACTGGGGAGATACTTAGTGACACACGCAATTGCAGACCGTCCGAGCGGACTGGGTTACCCGACCTGATTGGTTTACGGTTTAGTTTGTTTTACATTATATCAACTTCAATGGATTATTTAATGCAAACAAGATTTTTAGAATAGGTTCGTATGAATAGAATATGTATTCTTTATAAGAAATCAGTTTGTAAGAGATCAGGTTCATTGACGTATTTTTGTAAAGATAGTTTTTGTCAAGAGTTAAATGTATTGCTGGTAATATTTTTTTCAAAAATGTATTGCTGGTAATATTTTTTTTTCAAAATCTATTGCTGGTAATATTTTTTAAATGTATTGCTGGTAATATTTTTAAAAATTATTGCTGGTAATATATATTTTCAAAAATGTATTGCTGGTAATATTTTTTTTCAAAAATGTATTGCTGGTATTTTTTTTCAAAAGTATATTGCTGGTAATATATTTTTTACAAAAGTGTATTGCTGATGATATTTTTTTTCAAAAATGTATTGCTGATCTTTTTTTTTTTTCAAAAGTATATTGCTGGTAATATATTTTTTTCAAAAATGTATTGCTGCTAATATTTTCTCCAAACTTTCTTGCTGGTAATATTTCTTTTCAAATATATATTACCAGTAATATATTTTTTTAAATGTATTGCTGGTATTTTTAATATAAAAATCAATTTTTATACTTTCATAGATGTTTTGACTCCTGTTTGGGAGTTAACGATTTGCCTATAGATTTCGACATTAAATAACTCATAGAGGTTGATATTACGTTAAACAAAAACAACCAACAAAATCCTACCTGCAGTTTAGACACATAACATCATATGGGTTTTCCAAGCTGCGCTGCCACCTGAAAACTGCCAATGATGATTAATATTCAACAGTGCAATATTTCAAGGAGACTCTCTTTCCTCCTCTATCATTCTATATTAATAAAATTCTCTCAAACGAACTAAATAACACAGGTTATGGATATAACCATTCTAAGAAGAGTATTAATTATTTCTTCGACATAGAGGGTTTGTAACTATTTTCCAAGAATGACAAGGAATGAGAAGATATGTTAGCAAAAGTAAATAAATTCAGTGACGATATCACCACGGAATATGGCCTAAAGGATATGTTAACAACAGTAAATAAATTCAGTAGCGATAAAACCACGGAATATGACCTAAAGGATATGTTAGCAACAGTAAATAAATTCAGTGGCGATAACACCACGGAATATGGCCTAAAGGATATGTTAGCAACAGTAAATAAATTCAGTGGCGATAACACCACGAAATATGGCCTAAAGGATATGTTAACAACAGTAAATAAATTCAGTGACGATATCACCACGGAATATGGCCTAAAGGATATGTTAGCAACAGTAAATAAATTCAGTGATGATATTACCACAGAATATGGCTTAAAGAAATTCCTAAGTCACCTTTAAGAGGAAGATTGGTAAGAAAGCTATAAAATTTGATAATGAAACTGATTTGTGGACTTAACATAAACTACAATGAAGACAGAATGCATGGTCATCAGTAAAAAGATGAGAGTGAAATGCGATTTAGATGTCGGGGACACTAAAATCAAGCAGATGCGGAAATTCAAATTTCTGGGAAGTGTTCTGGCAGAGGACGGTAATTGCGACGCTGAGATCCGAAGACAGTGTAATGGCCAAAGACACATTCCAAAAGTTAGGCAGCGTATTACGAGACAGGATGATTTTGTTGGTAACAAAGAAAAGTGTACCGAACTGCTATGTGATATCTGTCCTCCTTCACAGCAGCGAATGTTGGACGGTCTCCTCAAAGATGAAGAAGCGACTCGAGGTAACGGAGCTATGGTTCTATAGAAGGATACTAAGGATACCATGGACCGAACACGTGAGCAACGATGAGGTTTTGGAAAGGATGAAAATAAGGAGGAAGCTTATACTTAACATCAAGAAGAAGCAGCTGAAATTTCCGGGACACGTATTGAGAAAGAAGGGCTTGGAAAATCTGATACTCACAGGGCGGATAGAGGGAAAGAGAGAGGGAAAGCAACGCATGACATACCTAGCGGCCTTAAGCAAGTGGATGACAGAACAGGGTTTGGGAGAAGTCGCAAAAGGACAAAACATATTGAGATATGTTTAGGTTTCATTTCAATTCTAATATTCGCTTTTTAAAAAATAAACATTGTCGAGTGTGTGGAAGTAGTTTAAATAATATCGGCGTCAAAGGAAAAACCCTCTCCGTTTTTTTGCGAGCAGGAAAGTCCAAGTTTGTCATGGAATCTATCCATCAAATAAATGCATCACAACCCCAAATCCAAAGGATGGAATCTGCTCCATGAGTGAATAAAGGCTTAAGAAAAAAGCTATAATAATAATAATAAGAAGAAGAAGAAGAAGAAGAAGAAGAAGAAGAAGAAGAAGTTTTGTAGGAATCAAGTTATTTTTCTTTTTAAATATTAATTATAAAAAGCTTATGGGCAAAGTAGAAATATGGTGAATTTTACAAATGCAAATAATAAAGATGGCATGGAAAAGGTTCATCTTTGAATTAAATTTTTCTTCTCATGTATTTATGTTTGCTTACAGATTCGCTGTGTATATTTAATTCCAGAATAGGTGCGCATAGAACTACATCATTTAAATTTTGCTCATCTCAACAACATAAGCAATAGTCATGAATTATTTTTATTAAAAAATGTAAGACGTATTGAAATAATTCAAATATGTTCTTTCAAGTTTATTTTTCATATAAAGTTATTCGCAAGAATTCTTTTTGAAAGCAGCTTTTTAATATTGTTTTTAATATCAATTGTTATCATTCGAAATTAATTTACTTTACACTATGACTCATGTCTGCGGACAGAAAAAAAAATCACTATAATTCAAAATATACTAAAAAATTATGAATATAGGATTGGAAAAAAATTAGTTAATTTAATTATTGCTTAACTACATTTTAAAAAATATTACTTACTTTTTATTTAAATGTAAATACATTTGTTTTCAACTGATGCCTGTTACTTGTCAACTGGGATCAAAGTATGAAATGGGTATTTAGTCAGCTTTCCTTATGTACAGGTGATTAAAATTTCTTGTGTTTCGTGATCAAAAATGATAAAACCCTATCACAAATGATATCTTTCCATTTTATTGCCGCACTTAATAAGGGTCTATACGATCTCTCTAATATTTTTAATTCCTTCAAAAAAAGCAGTATATAAAATGTAAGTCATCAGGTGCAGTGATTCAATTTAGTTATGAACTGATTCTACATTTTCGACCTCTTTAATTATACCATGAAAAAACTATAATAATCGGACGACACCATTCACATTGTGTGAATGGTGTCGTCCGATTATTACAAGCTTTGAGAATATTTACATTTACATTTTCAAAGTAACATTATTGAAAATGTAATATGTACATATGTTTTAAATAGCATACCAAAAGTTGAAGAAAAATTCAAAGGACTTATCTTTCGACTGACTTTAAGTTTCGTGTATACATCGCTCATTTTTGCTACGCTAGCTTTCTTACCGATTACTTCCTTTACAAAACTCTGCACGCCTTTCGACACGTCAAATTATTGTAATTTCATGTTTGTCAATTTGTGTTATTATTATTATTACATTATATATATATATATATATATATATATATATATATATATATATATATATATTTCATTTGAAATATATTTTGCAAAGTTGACCCAGCAGCTTTTTCACTTATCTGTGGATAGATGAGATCATATATATATATATATATATATATATATATATATATATATATATATATATATATGCAAATATATATAAAATAGGAAAGAACCGTTATGTTAATAATCTTTTAGTATTTTTGTTTCTATTTTTAAAAAACAGTGCTTAATACATAAGTAGAGCCTAAATTAGATTCCGAAATTCGCTTGAGGATGAAATAGAGCTGGTTTTTTAGCTTCTATTTTTTGAAACATGAGAACTCTTATATAGCGATGGAATCATATTTTTTTTAAATAATTATAATATATATATATATATATATATATATATATATAAGTAAGGTTTTTTATTTATTAATCCAAAGTATTTTTATTGTTTTAAACTTTATTTTTAGTGGATACCCATATCTGAGTAGAGGGCGCATTTTTTTTTAATAAGATTTCTCGATTGTTCAGGCCTGTAGACGAAATAAAGGTGGTTACATCTATATAGCCACGAAACTCCGAAGTAAACATAAGTGAAAAAACATTTTCATATCATATATATATATATATATATATATATATATATATAATGGTAATACAGGACTTTATAATATGATTTTCGATCTCTTGGAGAGTAGCCATTACTTCCACTGTTTAAAAGACTGGGACATATACTCAAACAGTTGTAACCTTTAAATATAACGTTTATGACAAATTTCCGGCAACTCCTACAGCTAAGCCGTCCTCAAATGTAATGCCCTGTATTCCTTTGAATCTTGTTGGTAAGGCTGAGATGTGTGGGCACATAGTCTGTACAACTAACGGTCTCCATTTACCATCACCCAGGCCAGGCCAGGACAGGTTACTCCAGTCTCACCACCAAAAGACAGAATTTTGACCAAACAAGGCGCTACCTTTATCTCACCAGATAAACGAATGTCTACTGAAATTTATGAATATACATATTTATTCTGAAATAGTTATATATATATACATATATTTATTATACATATATTTATAAAAGACATTTTTATGTTTATATACAAGTATTTAAGTAAACATATTTATTTATAATAAACAGTATTAAATAACATTTACCGGCCTGAATGTCGAATTTTCATAGAAAATATTCTGATTCGAATCATCCTATACGGAACCGTCATTTACGCTGACGTGCCTTGACCGCTCGGTCACAAAGGATCGTTCGGTTGGCAAGGTTGATTTACTGCTTATAAACTTCAATCTTCCATGAATCTCGTACATGAGCAGTTATGAATGTACGAGATTCATGGAAGATTGAAGTTTATAAGCAGTTTATAATTATTATTCAACCGTATAGGATGCAGGTTCGAATCCTGTCAAAGGACGAATATTTTCTATGAAAATTTCTCGGACATTCAGGCCGGTAAATGTTATTTAATACTGTTTATTATAAACAGAGCATTTACTTAAATACTTGTATCTATAAAAAGAACGTTAAACATAAAAATGTCTTTAATAAATAAATTGTCAGACTTTGTCCATTTCTTAATATATACATATATACAAATATATATATATATATATATATATATAACATCTGAAAATTTATGATATCGAGTTATGTTGTATAAACATAGGATAAAGAATGTAAACTGAATTGAATCATAGAACATGTTTATATCTATGGTTTTGGAGGCAGGGTGGAGTAATGGATAGCGGCTCGGATTGAGGAAGCCGAGTTCGAATTCCACTCGAGTTCATTACGTGCTGATATCCTTGTGAGAGTTATGAATTCATCTCTTCTCCTCCAAATATCAGGACAAACTGGGTTCAATAACCTTGAGTGACAACTAGTCTAGGAGAAAGGAAAACTCTGAATTCAACCCAACCTGGAGAATGTTAAGCTCCGTCGGGTAATCTTGCCAAGGAAACACCACTGCAGTTCATATGATGCCCCTACGACCCTAATGAATTATAAGTCTCGTGATCGCAATATTCATAGTACATTGACATTTATAAAGACTCACAGTACTTAGCCGAAATCATTTTGAAAAATGCATGATATAAATTGAAACTTGACTAAGATTTAACACTTGGTCAGTTTTCACAAGTGGATGTACACTTAGCCTGTTTTAGCTAAATGAACTTGTATTACATAGTATCGAAAATTGTGAGTGAATGAAGTATTATTGTCAACAGATTCGGGACTCTAATTAATGCTGAAGTGGTTTGGTTTGGTTTGGTTTGGTTTGTTTTACGGCATATATTACGGCATTGTTATTTAATGCCGACAAAAATTCCATTGCTGGTAATATTTTGTCAAAAATCTATTTCTGGTAATAATTTTTTTCCAGAAATGTGTTGCTGGTAATAATTCTTTTCCAAAAACTATTGCTGGTAATATTTTTTCCTCAAAAATATATAGCTGGTAATAGTTTTTTTTCTTCAAAAATTTATTACTGGAAATATTTTTTTACAAAGTATTTCTGGTATTAAAACCTGTTTTTACACTTTCATAGTATTTTTACCCCAGTTTCGGAGTTAACTATTTGCCCATAGCTGGGACCCTAACAGGTGCTACCACTCTGGGTCAGGGCGGACCTGGGAACACCGGCAATTTAGAGGTGGTTCCACGACCCTCCTGATCAGAGGTCTTGTTGTTGGATGTAGTTTATCGTCTTACCCAGGATGCGCATGTAGTTTATCGTCATACCCAGGCTGACTAAAGTCGTTAAACATCTTATTCTCATGACATGTCTCTCGGACAAACAATATTCCCCCACCTTTTCCTCGGGTCTACAGATGATGGGTTAACGACATCACTGAATTTGTATATCAAGCTCTGGATAAGAACGGCAAAGCTCGAGCTGTGGATCTAGATATCTCGAAGGCATTCGACAGGGTTTGGCATGCTGGCCTTCTACGCAAGCTCCGGGGCTACGGTGTCACAGAATGTTTGATTTAATCCAATCTTTACTATCAAATCGTGAAATGAAAGTCGTTTTGAACAGGCTCGCTTCCAGATCCTTTCACACTAACTCGGATCTACCCCAAGGTTCTATCCTGGTCCCTTAGCTGTTTCTGATCTTCATTAATGATCTCCCTGATGTCATCAGTTCCCAACTAGATATTTATACAGATGACACTACCATTTACTCCTGTCTCAATAGTAAATCCGTTAGAGCTGACAAAGTTAACCTGGCTGCTGTTCTTGAAAAGGACCTCCAATCAGTGGTTAACTGGGGAAGAAAATGGCTTTTATTTGACGCTAGACTCCTTGAGAGCAACACACTGCACCTTCTTGGCCTAACGCTTTCCATTGGCTTGAAGTGGAGCGACTACATCGAAACAATAGCTGCATCTACTGCAAGGAAAGTTGGGTTACTGTGTCGTGCCAGAAGGATTTTCGCAGCAGAATACATCTTGCACATTTACAAATCTACCATTCGTCTGTACATTGAATACTGCTGCTATATCTGGGATGGTGCTCCTGCTGTACATCTTGAGATTCTTGAAAAAGTCCAGAGAAGGATCTGTAATGTAATCGATCATGACCCGGCATCTTGACTTCAGTCACTTTCTCACCGACGTGATGTGGCTTCCCTCTTTTCTACAAATATTTTCATGGCAATTGCTCTGATGAGCTTTTTTGCCTGGTGCTGCGACTACATGGATTTAAGCGTGCTACTAGAGTGGCATCTAGGTCTCACCCGTTTACTGTTGAAATAGCTAAATGCAAGTGCCACCATTACTCCAACAGTTTCTTTTATCGCACGTCCCACCTATGGAAAACCCTTCCGTTTACTTGCTTCCCAGATAACTACAATCTTTAAAAATTTACATGCAACGTCAATCGCCATCTTCTATCTTCTTGGATCCCGTTCATCTTTTGTCCTTACCTCAATTCTCCCTGTTCTCAGTCTTCTCTTTCACTTTCACACCCTCTAAATCCCTGCGTACTAGTACCACCTCCGCCTTGCTTTCGGTGAAATAATAAAAAAAAATACAAACACAGTGACAGAACATCTCTTATGTTCAGGTAGCGTTTATTTATTTTGTTTTGTTTTTTATTTTTTTTTTTTTTTTTTACAATAATGTTCACCCTGTACAAGGCCCAACAGCCACTCGAGGTAGAGGATTACAGAGTAAGGCATAGTTTATGGGTAAGATAACCGTTATTCCTGGACTTGAACCGTTTAAGATTGTACAAAGGTCATATATGCCAGAGAGGACACAAAAATAAAGTAATAGCCAAAATAATAAAAAAACTTCATCTACGCGCCGTGTCCATTCAGCACGTTGGCGATCATGGATCTCCACACTTTTCTATGCTTTGTAGTTCTTAATAAATTTTACCTTTTTGCTATCTTTCCTAAGCCTTGTTCCGTCAGCCTTTCACTCGAGTTTACTAGGTAGATTTTATGTGTTGTTTTCCTCTGTCCATCTTGCCTTCAATCTTCAATCATATTCCCAAGCCCTCTTTCCTCATTTTGCGCCTTAGAAATTTCAACTGTCTCTTGTTAAGTAAAAGTGTCCGTTTTGTTTCCATTTTCTCTAAAACTTCGTCATTGTTCACATGTTCAGTCCATGGTATTCTCAGCACCCATCTGTAGATTAGCATTTCTGTTTTTTCAAGTCACTTCTTCATCTTTTTTAATCATTTCACCCAAATCAAGGCAATATAGCAACTAAGATGCAAAAGGGGTTATTGTGTGAGAGAGAATACGAGAAAAAATATTATTAAGGAGAGAGAACGGGATTTAAGAAGACAGAAGATGGCGGCTGGCATTGCATTTAATTTTTTGAAGATCGAAGTTGACTGGAAAGTAAGAAGCCGGAATAGAGTTGCACTGGAGAGAAGTGCAAGAGAATAAACTCTTAGCATAAAACTTACAGTTAGATATAGACATTTCAACTATAAAAAAAAATGGTGAGACCTAGCCGCCAATCTAGTACTGCGCTTAAATTCATAAATTTTTATGTACCATAGGGGAAAATCCATTTGAACATTTTACTAAGTAAATATTTATAGAAAAAGCACAGAGGAGCTACTTTTCGGCGTTGAGGAAGTGACTGAAGCCGAGATGCCAGGTCAGCACCAATAATATTGCAGATTCTTCTTTGGATTTTATCAAGAATCTCTATATAGCAGGAGCACCAGACCAGATATTCAGTGTTGGAAAGTTAATGGTTAACCCTAGACTTAAACAAGTTAAGATTGTAGTGATTGTTTAAGGTGCCCAAATCAGTCATATATACCAGAGAGAGGACGTCAAAAAGAGGTACTAGCCTGAATCTTAAAGAACTTAAGGAGCGAGAAGACATTCTCAAAGATAGAACATGCGGCATTTTATTCCTTAGTGAAGTCATTTCAGGGAATGGGTGACATATCCAACGAGACACGTGAACTGCTGGCGGCACTTGAAAAACGTGTGCACTCTGTTCCAATCCCTAGATTTTTGGGTATCACTTCCAAAAAAAAAACACACCAGATAGTTCCGAATCACCTTTCTCTTCAATAATCCATTGACCCGTGTAGACGATTTCCTTTCAAATTAGTGTTGATATATACCTGGTCTCCCCACTAAGACAAGGTGTTGCACAAAGTCGGGTTTTACGTGGAGAATCAGAGTGCGTACATCAGGGCCAAGGACAAAAATTTCCCAGCCACTGATCCTCCCACTTTAGTGCAATGGGAGGTGCAGCCTCGGGCAAGCTGTTCCCCGGGACTGGGTACATCACAGTATTTATTTTCCGCAGTTGCGTATCCGTCCGCGAATAGAGCCACAACTGAGTCGTACTCTGCCCGAAGACAGAGACGCACCCTACCCGGCATGTGCCAGGTAAGTATAAAATTAATGTATTGACGTCATTCTTTAAGCAGTGGATTTTGCGTTGATCTAATTTAGACAGTCCCAGTTGTCTGGGGGTCGAAGGGATTTGTCACCCTCACATTGACTGACGTATGTAATTTATTTCATATAAAAACTGCGATCATTCCGAAAGATGAAGGCAGGACGGAAGATTCTAAAAGGTGACTTTTTTTATGTGCATACTTGAATGATTTCTATAGGCCACCTGATTGGCTGACACGGTATGGGTGGTGCCTGACGAAAAGACATACAAGAGAGGGTTTGAGGTTTGCATATAAATGAGAGGATCAGATGTTTTCTTCATTTCAGAAGGAAGTAAAACTAATTCAAAAGTTTTAGCTTAACTATAAGAAGGTGAGAAGAGACAGAAAAGTCTCTACCGGTCGTCGGCAGAGCTGCGAGGTGATCACCTTTATTAGAATTCCTAACATTTCTCCGACGAGCCAAATCAGTGTGGACTTTGGACGTGAGTAGACATCTACACTACAGTTTCTTTTCATATTTATTACCTGTGTAATACTAACTGTTGTGATATATACCGTCTACTTAAGTTTGCCGTTAAAAACAGATAGCTGCTGTTAGAGAAATAGAAACAATGGAGTTATTTATATGTAAAAAGTGAAGCAAATCCTTTTTTTTTTAATCTGCTATTAAATCTATTTGTTTGTCGCGCTGTGTAAAAGGCGAGTCTCAAGAAGTTACAAGTAAATAAGGACTGATAATAAAATATATACTAGTTCCAGATTTAGTAAATAAATATTTCCGTCTCCTTTACGTTTATTTATGCATTTTTATTTATTTAATTGTGTGCCTATTTAACTGGTATTTTCGCTTCTATTCCGATATCGAAAAATATTCCCACAAACGTCCGACTGATTTATTTTTACACTTTTTTTCCTGATTTTAATAGTTTGCCCTGATTTCATGAGGCGATTATTATGTGAATTTGTTTAACATAGCCACACCATTTAATACTATGAATGATAGTGTATAAGTTTTTCTATAGAAGAAAAGGGTTAAAGAAAGAAAGAAGAAAGAAAGAAAAAAGAAAGAAAAAAAGTCTGTCTCCATGTAAAGTAAACTCTTAAATTTTAATGAGACATTCTATTCAGTTGAACTAATTTCTTTTCATTTGAATTTTCCTGTGTTGAAATGGATATTAACCAAAGAAAAATTAATATGTAGAATAAAACCTAAATTGAACTAAAAAAAAAAAGAAACGATAAAACCATATTATTAAATATTAAAGATTATTAAATATTAAAGATTATTAAATATTACACGCTGAAACTATTTTTGAAAAGAAATATAACAAAAAAACTTTCTATTTCCTATGCTTTTTACTTCCTATGCTTTCTACTAAGTGCTTAATCGTTTCGATCCAACTTCAACAATAGTGATTTATAAATATTATTTAATATTAATAAGTTCTTGAGACTTTAAACACTACTCTTTACATCATCCAACGGGTTTTTAAACATGCAGTAACTTTGCGAAGTGTGACAGAAAGATCCCAACGGTATAATTATTTAGTAAAAAACTGTGGTTATTTACAGAAATGAACAACTGGTATTATTTAACAGATGTTTTCTTAGAGATAATATAGTCAATTAGGATCGAAATTTAAAAAGCATGTCAAATGCTGATGTGACAAAATTCAAATTGTTCGTCATATTGTTGTGATGTTTTGTTTGAGCGCAAGGGATTAATATTACGAGTATGGGAATCAGTGTTTTACGCATTTAAGATAACAGATTTCCTGATTAAGATAGATAGATAGATATAGATAGATAGATAGATAGATAGATAGATAGATAGATAGATAGATAGATAGATATGAACAGACTTAAGATAGATAGATAGATAGATAGATAGATATGAACAGACTTAAGATAGATAGATAGATAGATAGATAGATATGAACAGACTTAATATAGATAGATAGATAGATAGATAGATAGATATGAACTGACTTAATATAGATAGATAGATAGATAGATAGATAGATATGAACAGACTTAAGATAGATAGATAGATAGATAGATAGATAGATAGATATGAACAGACGATATAGATAAAGAGAGAGATTTGAGCAGACTGAGATAGATAGATAGATAGATAGATAGATAGATAGATATGAACAGACTTTAGATAGATAGATAGATAGATAGATAGATAGATAGATAGATAGATAGATAGATAGATGCATGCGAACTGTGTCCATTTTACCACTTAGAAATATCTATCGAATCTTATACTGAAATTTAATTCTAAGCTAATAATTATGTATCATTTTGTGTTCTATGAATTATTTTTGTTACAATACTGTTCACTCTGTACAAGGTTCAAGAGCCGCTCGAAAGAGATGGTTACAGAGTAAAAGTTAAGAGGTCAGTTTATAGACATATGTGGGGAATGTAACAGTTAACTCTTGAACAGGTTACGACTTTTGTGATCAAGGAAGCATCCTCTTGGAAGTTGATTCCACAAAGTAGTGATTTGTAAGAAGAAGCTCTACGAGTGAAATGCCAAAGGAATATGAAGGGAATAACAGTGGTTCGGTATAATGGGCGTGGCATGGCGGATGGTAACCGTGAAGGTTAGAATTGGTCGAAATAAGGATTGTAGTTCGCCTGTACACTTTCCATGGAAATGGCGATAGAACAGCGAGAGGCTTGTGACGTTTTATCTGTGGGAAAGGAGTTGTAGGATGGAAAATAATTCAGTACCCACAAGGCCGCGTAGATGCTTTTGGACTCTATCGAAACTGAAAAGTGAAGCTCTAACCATTTTCGGCCTTGTCTGGCTATTGTAAAGATAAAAGATAGAGAGAGGAGTCAGGTACATACTGGATCGGTACAGGGAACTGATCATTTTGCCAGCATCTTTAGTGATGTATCGTATGTACGAGATCCGCTTGCGCTTACGTGCCGATGGGCGCTGAGGGCTCGGTTCATCGCGATAGATGAAAATTCAGGGACCGCTCGGAGATTATAGAACGTCACAAGTTTGTTTTTCGAGGCACTGAAATGCCTCCATTGAGGAAGGTCAGTGAAGAGATAAGCTGTCAAGCTCTGGTCATCTAGAGTTTGGAAGCTGCATCCATATACCGTTGTCATATTTTTATTACATTTTATAATTGGCCATGATCTGGCATCTCGTCTACAGTCACTCTCTCACAGACGCGCCGTCGCCTCTCTCTGTCTTTTCTACAAATACTTTCACGGTAATTGCTCCGATGAGCTGCTTTCACTGGTTCCCAGACTTCACGAATTCAAGCGCCCTACGAGGCTGGCACCCGCTCTCACCCTTTCACTGTAGAAACTTTTAAATGTAGCCGCCTCTTCTACTCCAATAGCTTCATACCTCGCACCTCTCGCCTGTGGAACACCCTTCCCTATTACTGTTTCCCTGAGAGCTATAATCTCCAACCATTCAAATGTAATGTCAATCGACATCTCCAGTTACCTTGATCTATCCACTATCCTTCTCCTCATCCTTTCTTCTATCACTCCTATCTGCTCTTGCTCCAAATCTTCTGCAACCCCCTGCATCCTAGTGGCTTCACGCCTTGCTCGTGGCGTAATTCATAAAAAAAAAATTATTTTCTAAAAGAATATGCTTGAAAATTGATAAATCATCTTTATTAAATTAAAATAATTTGTTTAATTATTCGACAATAGCAAGAACCCATGATAACCCAAAGCTGGTAACCTACCACTAGGTACTGCTAAGGACTTTCTAAAAAAAATCTGAAAAATGCATTTGAAATAATTTAAATGCCTTCTTTCAACTTAAATTTCGGTTTTATTTGAAAGATAATAGCCTCACGCTAATGCCAATTAAAAAAAATTCCGTATATAAAGTTTTTAGGCATTTTAAACACATTGGCACACTCACTTGTCGCTCACCGACTCATCGGACTGCCATTAGAGACGAAAAATGTAAACAACAAATTTAGAAATCCAGTATTTATCCTAGAGATATGTTTAGAAGTCATTTAATAAATTTAAGCATTAATTAACTGGATTTAGCAAAAGTTATGTTTACTTTTTACTTTAACACTTAATGAAAGTAACGTTTATTGATGCACATTAGCCTGTGAAGTCAGAGGTTGAAAATAAAAATGTATATCCACACCCCTGACTTAAAAAGCGCATGAAAGATTAAGAATTAAAATTAAAGAAATACGGAACACCAGCAATGCAATAATCAAGAAATTGATATTGTTTATGCTTTAAAATAAATTATCTTTAACCCTATGTCGCAATAGATTAAAAGTATTTTATTCTATACGATTTTATAAAACTGTGAATTTAATAATTTTATTCTTTATACTACGTTAGAAGTAGTTTTTGTTTATGTCTTTTTAGCCAAATGATACTTTTGAGTTTAATACATTGCTTTTATTTTTTTATTATTTTTATATTATTTATTTATTTTTCATGTCATAAAATATCTAATTGCATGCAATATTATTTTTAATTATTGTGAATTTAAGAGTTATTGAATTATCATATATTATAATACTAGCAGTAGAGCCCGGCGTTGCCCGGGGATGTAACAGTAAGACATAGATCAAGTATCGACCATCATAAAGATTGAAAAATAAAATTGACAAAGATTATTGTTTAAGGTTGATGGACACACATGTCTTAATTAGTTTTATTTATTTTTTTTTTTACGAATTGGTCAAACTCAAACAAAAACATTGTTTTCAATCGTTATGAGTCTACTGATTGAAGAGAATTTTATTATAAATAATTGTCTTGTAAATGGAATTTTTAAAGCATTCTGAATGTAAAAATAAAGAAAAAAGTGTGCAAGACAATAAGAAACACTACCTGCCAAAAAAAAGTTTTATTGAAATCTGTTGAAAAATGTAGGAAATCCGATCCCATATATAAACGAACACACACACACACACACACACACACACACACACACACACACACACACACAAACAACCAACCTGGGTTTTATAATAAGTATAAGTCGATATTAATAAGTATAACTCGATATGAGTTGTCCCCCTTTCATTAATGCCTCTTAATTGTGTTTTCAAATTGATTTCGTGCAAAAACAATTGTATTTTTCTAATTTTTGGCGCTGTCAGAACCACCGCAAGGTAATTTTACATAGTCCTGTGAAGTTTTGTTGAAATCAGTTGAAAAATGTAGGAAATCCGATCCAATATATAAACGTACAGACACATACACACACACAATCTGCGTTTTATAATAAGTAAGATTCTTTTGATAGGGGAAAGTAGTCAAAGGCGATGATTAAAAATATTTCCTTTTTGAACATCCATACAAAAGTAATATAACCGTTGCTAAAAGGATTAAAATTCTTTTAAAAGAAACTCTTTAAATGTGTGAACTCTTTTAAAAGTGGTTTACACTCGAAAGTGGAATTAAACTTTATTCTTCAAGTATGTCTGTATTTAATAATAATTTTAAAACACTCTTCTTACAAATAGTTACGATATGAATTTCAAATTCGTTTTTTTTTTTAAATAAATATTAAGTGTAGATTTTTTCTATCCAATCTGAAAGGAAATGACATTTTTATTATATTATGCAAGCATTGTTTATTTACACTATTTATTTATTATAAATTTTATTAGAATGGTTAACAAACATTGGCTAATTGCCAATTGATTCGAACTTTATAAAATGGTAAAACAAGGATTTCCTTAAAGTTGGTTCACATATTTTAATAATTTAAATGTTTATAAATTTATGAATAAAAAACAGTTTTCATATTTATTTCTCATTGGTAAATGATAAATATCTCATTGCATTAGTTTTAACTGTATTTGTTTTAGAATGTTGTAAATATAAAATTATTCTTGTAAATAAAGAATGTAATAAATAATAATAATTAATATTAATAAATTAATATTTTTGTTGAAAATTCTCAAGAACAAAAAATTATAAATTCGGTTTCATCATACGCTTAGGTTTTATTACAATTCTAATCATAGCTTTTTAAAACAATAAACACTTCTGAGAAGTGAAGATATTTATAATAACAGTGTCAAGGAAAAAATATCCTTTTCAAACTCCGTATTTTGCGAGCCCGAATGTCCGAATTTGCATATAATTTCTTCATTAAATTTCTTTCTATCAGAATCACCTGACTGTAAAGGTTGGATAATTCCGGTGAGAAGACAATCCATTGTCTTTCACCCCTTTCTATTTTTGTATATTTACTAAATTTATTTCCTTAGTATAAGTTCTGGATTATTTGAATATCCTTTCCAAATATGTCAAGGTTACCTAGCAGTTTCAACAGTTCATCGTGACGTAATTTATTATTAAAAAAGTGCTTCTTTTTGATTGGCTAAAGCCAAACTTTTGCTCATTGTTAATTCGTAAAT
Source organism: Acanthosepion pharaonis (assembly GCA_903632075.3). Taxonomy (NCBI): domain Eukaryota; kingdom Metazoa; phylum Mollusca; class Cephalopoda; order Sepiida; family Sepiidae; genus Acanthosepion; species Acanthosepion pharaonis. Next base: position 2,567,129 of record CAHIKZ030000480.1, read on the forward strand.
TTATGTAAAATTTCAGAACATTATTTATACGTAGAGTTAAATAGAAATATTTGTAATAAATATCTAAATAAACTGTTTATTTCTTTGCCACTGGTGGTCAGTGGTCCAGTAAAGGAACAATCTTCTTTTAATTAAGCAAACTATCTATTTCAAGATAGTCTGACGATAGACGCCCCTCAAATATGTAATAGCTGGAGAGTAAATCAGCTTAGAACCTGATAATTTTAATTATTCATTTCCCAACGAATCAACGACATTGTCTTTTCTAACACTAGACATTTTAGCAACACTCTGACACATGTTGAAAGCTTCACAGCATTTACTACTGTTGAAGTTACTGCTAACATTTTTTGTCGAGATTTACAAACTCTACATTCAATTTCGCAAATCAAGCGATGAAATTTAAATAAGCTGATTTGTTTGGATAAATACTTTGGCAAAAGCCCTACTTCGCGGATTAATAATTTTTTTAATTTAATTTAATATCATTTCATAGGACTTCATTAATGAAAACCAAAGTACTTTTTGATTATTTTTTTAATTTTTTAATATTTCCTCGCTCGTACGAAATTTTAGTTAAAAATCTTGTTTCACTGAGTCAGCAAAATTGACATAAAATCGATCATGTCAGCCATTTTGACAACTTTGTAAACAAAAGTGAAATTCTCCGTTTAAAAAATCTTGTAAAATTTAGTTATACTTTTTTCAAAAGTTATTTGAGGAAAATTAAAATAAAAGTTTACTTAATGTAACTGGAAACAAACATTACTTAATTTTTAGCAGAAAAAATAGTTAAAAATAAGAGAAGCATATCCAACCGTGGTGATTGGTTTTGGAGGAGTGAATTGACGTTTACATCAATGTATCGACAACTAACGTCGGAAAAATTTATTGTACGGAAGGACAAAAGTCACAGTATTTTCGAATTTTAAGTGAATCAACTTATTTAACTATAAATTAATTTTTAAAAATTACTTTCAAGTGTCTAATATTTTATTGTTTTTTAGGTACATTTTAACGATGATATGTCCAAAGCTTGTACTGTTTCCGTCCTTAAAATTGAATCTAAAAAAGAAAATAATTAATAATTGCAGTATGTCTCTCAGAGAAAAACAATGAATTAATTATATTTAAAAATGAATTAAAATATTTAGTGAAATAGGATGTAAAAAACAAAATTAAAAATTTTGAAAATGCGACAATGATAGTCAGAATTTGATACGTGCTAGCCAGAAGGAAAGCAAAACAATTTCTTAACGCCTTTCTCTTAAAAGACTTGACATATTATTTCTGAATCGTGCATCCATAGTTTAGGAGAAAACGCGTTTAATACATTTTTGCATATTAAAAAATATCTTAAAAATATTATCGTGTCGCAGATTGTAATAAGCTTTCAAATTTATGATCTGTAAAAATAGATCTTTTTAATAACAGCATTTCCAAAAATACGCGGATTCAAACTTAATTTTAAAATATTTAACAAATTTATCACATTTTGTATTTAAAATTGGGAAAAAAAAAAGAAAACAATTCTTGTAAAATTCATTTATCACCGGAAATATATTTTGTCTTCAGACAATAGTGTCCTTAATATTATTCATAAAAGCCATTAAAAGTTTTTGCTTTTTTTAATTAAATAATGTCTTAGTTTTATTGGGGTTTGCCTTTGTTATTATTAAGATGAAAGATTCAAGAACTTTTTTTATGCAAATCTTTTATGCAAACTTGTTTTTATGTTTTTAGAAATTTTACTTAAGAAACCCACCTTTAAATTAGATAATTTTTCTCAAACGTTTTATAACAGTACATTTTATTTTTGAAATTTTTTTGTCATACAGAGAATTATGTTATATTGTGCTGATAGATGTGTCACTTATATAGATTTTACTGATAATAAAAAAATAAATCAATCAATTTAAATTCAGTTAGAAATACAGAAAAGTATTTTGCTTATTGAAAATATTAAATTTAATCGATTAGCTTGGAATTAAAACTAAAATAAAAGCTTCAAGAAAGATTTTTAATTTTTTAAATGCACTTTATACCTTAGATATTGCTTCTTTTTGAGTTAGCTAAATTAATTGTGTATTTTTATTCTTCTTTATGTCTCTCGGGACGTAGACGATCATGGCTCTCCACAACGCCCTGTCCTTTTGTAGCTCTTCATAAGCTATGTCTTTTTGTTATTTCTCCAAATCCCTGTTCCACCATCCATTTATTCAGCCTCATTAAGTATGTTATGTGTTGTCTTCCTCTATCTCTCTTGCCCTTCATCTGTCCTGTGAGTATCAGATTTTCCATGCCTTCCTTCCTTCCTCATTATACGGCCTAGAAATCTCAACTGTCTTTCCCTGGTGTTAAGTATTAGTTTCCTCTTTGTTAACATTTTCTCTAAAACTTCGTTGTTATTCACGTGTTCCGTTCACGGTATCTTCAGCATCCTTCTGTAGAGCCACATTTCTGTTACTTCAAGTCTCTTCTTCATCTTTGAGGAGATCGTCCAGCACTCACTGCCATACAGGAGGACAGATATCACATAGCAGTTTAGTACTCTTTTCCTTGTTTCTAGTGACATTTTTCCATGTCTTAGTGTTCTGCTTAGGTTTTGGAATTCTTCCTCGGCTATCCCAATACGCCTTCGGATCTCAGCATCACACTTCCCGTCCTTTGTTAAAACATTTCCCAAATATGTAAATTTCCGCACTTGTTTGATTTTGTTATCTCCAATTTGCAATTCGCACTTTGGGTTTATACTCTTTTGCTAACAACCATGGATTCTGTTTTATTGCAGTTGTTTTATTCATAGCTGAACTCACCCACATTGCCTAACCTACTGTTGCATATTTTACGAGATATTTACTCTTCAGTTGATATTAAAAAAATTTTTATTGGCCACTTTATGGTGTAACAGTTTTAGATCTTAAAAACGAAAATACAATAAATGTGTTTGATGTTAATGTCCGCTATAAAGTCCGGTATTATAATATATATGTTTTTTTATTATTTCTGTATTATTATTTGTTTAATGCTGGACTTAAATTTTCATTTTTATGATTAAAAATAAATATAAAAATCAGTTATTAATTATAGATTTATAAAAATGGTGTTAATTATAGGTTTCAACCTATCTTCTATACACCGTGCCCCTTCAGGAGGTGAGTGATCATAGCTCTCCACAACCTCCTATCCCTTGTGACTTTTTGTCTCCAAGAGTAAGTGCTTTGAAAAATATCACTAAAAATATTATAAATTAACTATTAATTTATATGTAATTTAACTATTCATTCATTCGAATTTTTCGATAGAAATCCATATCTCACCAATTTAAAACATCTTGAAGTTATAGCAATATTTATCTGCGTTGTTCGGTTTTTGTTTGTTTAAATTTAATCAATCGTATTTGATACTAGCCTAGAAGCCGCCATTTTACTTTCAGCGTGCTTCAGCGTAAAAGTTATACGGATTTAGGAATAATAAAACTATTTTATCTTTATTCGACATCTTAATTCGGCATAATCTTTCTTCGTATACACAACCGATCTCCATAGTTTGTTTACATTTATTTTGCACGTAATTTTTATTTTCTTTTAAAATCACGATTCTTTGTGATCACTTTACATAAAGTCACTCTTAAAAGACATTAGCGAACCCGAACAATGTAATATTCCGAATACGTTACAGCACACCTGCTGGAAAAAGAAAAATATATGAGCAACGTACCGTGCTATCATAACTTTCAATTTCTGTTTAATTAGACGATATAAATTGCAATTGCGACAAAAAGCGAAATTAAAGTTAAACCTTTAATAAAGACTTCCTTTTTAAAAAAAAAAAAAAACAAACCTTTCACTCTGTTTATTATTTAATATTTAAATTTAACGTGGCCCTAGACATCTCCAAAGCGTTTGATAGGGTTTGGCATGCCGGCCTTCTTCGCCATCTCCAGGGTTATGGTATTACAGGTCGATTGTTTGACCTAATACAATCATTCCTGTCAAACCGTGAATTGAAGGTGGTTCTCAACGGATTCTCCTCCAGTTCCTATCCCATGAATGCAGGTGTTCCCCAAGGCTCCATCCTTGGCCCCACTCTATTCCTTATTTTCATCAACGACCTTCCTGACGCCATAGATTCCCAAGTTGACACTACAATTTTCTCCTACCTCAAAAACAAATCTAGTGTCGCTGACAAAACTAACCTGGCCGCTCGTCTTGAAATGGACCTCCAATCGGTTGTTAATTGGGGCAAGAATTGGCTGGTCAACTTTAACGCCTCAAAAACTAAACTACTCTCTATTAATCACCATAGAGATCCTTCCCTGCCCCCCCCATTAGAATGTCTGATAGTCAACTTCTTGAGAGCAACTCTCTGCGTCTGCTCGGTCTCACGTTGACTGCTGACCTGAGATGGAACAAATACATTGAGTCTATTGCTTCGTCCACCGCGAGAAAAGTTGGCTCTCTGTGCTGCGCCAGGAAATTTTTCTCCCCGGAATCGATACTTCAAATATACAAATCAACCATTCGGCCTTGCATGGAGTATTGCTGCCATATATGGTCTGGTGCAGCTTCTGTTTACCTCGGAGTTCTTGACAAGATAAAGAGACGGATATGTAATATAATTGGCCATGATCTGGCATCTCGTCCACAGTTGTTCTCTCACAGACGCGCCGTCGCCTCTCTCTGTCATTTCTACAAGTACTTTCATGATAATTGCTCCGATGAGCTGCTTTCACTGGTTCCCAGACTTCACGAATTCAAGCGCCCTACGAGGCTGGCATCCCGCTCTCACCCTATCACTGTAGAAACTTTTAAATGTAGCCGTCTCTTCTACTCCAATAGCTTCATACGTCGCACCTCTCGCCTGTGGAACACCCTTCCTTATTACTGTTTCCCTGAGAGCTATAATCTCCAACTATTCAAATGTAATGTCAATCGACATCTCCAGTTACCTTGATCTATCCACTATCCCTCTCCTCATCCTTTCTTCTATCACTCCTAACTCCTATCTGCTCTCGCTCCAAATCTTCTGCAACCCTCTGCAGCCTAGTGGCTTCACGCCTTGCTCGGGGCGTAATGCTTAAAAAAAATTTATTATTTATTTAGTTTCGAAAAACGGATGGACACACGTACACTGCGCTTTATTTATATAGATAAATATAATGCACACTTTTGTACAAAGGCTTAATTACCATGTACTTTAAGGATATAAGCAATTATAGCTCTTCACGATTTCCTTTTCTTTATTATCTGGGAATTGACATGTCTTCTTAGAAAAATAGTGGTATGGTTTCCCCTTACCTTCTCCATGGTTTGGAATTCAAGGATTTTCTTTTAAAACTAGTTGCCACCTAAGGTTAAATGTTCTGGGTATGACGATAAACTACATCCGCTGATCGGGAGGTTTTGAAGAGCGTGGAACCACAATTGCTGTTGTTCCCAGGCCCATCCTGACCCTGGTTGAAAGCACCTGTTAGGGTCCCAGCTATGGGTAAATAGTTAACCCCAAAACTGGGGTATGAAAGTATAGAAATAGATTTTTTTTTTTTTAGTAAAAATACCATCAATACATTTAAAAAAAAAAAATATTACAAGCAATATATTTTTTGTAAAAGAAATTACTATTGCTCACAAATAAATTAAAATTCGGCATTAAATGACCCATAAGGAGGTTATATGCCGCTAATCGAACAAACGAACCAAGTGCTGAGTCTACCCTACTATTTAGCCTATAACTAGTGGGAGTAAGGGAGGGTTCGTTCTTCTCTAAAGGGCATTAGTGCGAAAGTGAACGCAACAGACCAGGTCAGAATACGATCTCGGCTTACTTTTTCGCATCGATGACCGTTACACAACCTCACGTCCGAAAGACTTAGCTAGGTGTCTATATCGAGATGTACATATAATATTCCTAATGCTTAATTCTCGTTGCAGAAACATTTAATTTTTATTTGAAAACAATGAAATGAATTCGCATCAAATTACAAATATGACAATGTGAGCTTTTCTTACAGAAGATTTACGAAAGAGAAGCACAGCCAAATTTCTATAACTTTTTGCTGCCAACACTTCCTGGAATCTTATCCAATGATTTCCCAGAAGAGCATTGATAAGTTATCGAAATATTTATAGATGATATTAAAATGTTCCTATTAAAACTTAGAGCAGCTGGCAAGTGACCACAGCGAAACTGTTATTCGGAAAGTTCTAAGAATGACTCAAGGATTCTGTGTGATTTTCTCTGCAAAAGAAGGGAACTAAACTTTGTCTGCTACTTCCAAGAGTTATGTTGGTGACATTCGTCGCCATAATTTTAGGGGCTTGAGACCAACAGAAAAGATTTTACTTTTACGTGGGATATTATCTTTGAAATGTGATATGATGTAACCTACTGAAACATTCATTAATCTAGTCACATACGTCTTTCGGAGAGGAGATCAAAGGGGCGGTAGACCACCCCTGCAAAGCAAACTATGTACTGTGCAAAAGCTGATTATTTCCAGAGTAATTTAGAAAATTTTCAGGGCAAATTCCTTCTGCCACACCTATAAAATTTCTTCCCGTATGCCTATGGATTATACCATAAATTTCCATGTATATATACACACGCACTAACATCTATCATAGTCTAGATATGATAATTTTCTATGCATAGCTTAGATGTGGCATAAGACCGAAATTATGTAGACACCTTTTGAGGATCGAACTCACTACTAAGTCGTAATTGTTCTAGCGAAATAGGGAAATAATGATATAATTAATCTGTTAACTTTCAAAACTACCAAAAACAAAAGTTTTAGAATGAAACTCCCATTAGTACTAGGAATATCAATAATAATGGACTTTAGTAGTTTATTTTCCTGGATAAATTGTTTTAAGGAAAAGATTTTATGAGTTTTAACCGACAGTAATGCTGACGGATCTTTTTTGTTAATTCACCCCAAATAATGTAAAGTTACTTATCGCAACAAAAAAAAAAAAAAATAATAATTCGCACCAAGAAATTAGCAATTTTAAATCAAAGTTTATTTTTTTATTAAATTTTTGGCACTCTTTTGGAAATATAAATTTTAAATCAAAATTTGTTTAGCTTGCGATGAAGTTGCTGGAGTTAATACAAGAATGCAACAAGTAGAGTGGTGTTCGCTTCTTACAGAGAATAAATATTCTTCGGATTGTTGGAAACGATAGACTTCTTTGGAGGATGATCCCAATTATATTCATCTGACTGTATGAAAATATAAATATATATATATATATATATATATATATATATATATATATATATATATATATATCAAGAACAATATTGGGGAAATTGTATGACAAAGTGGAAAAAGTTTATTTGTGTCCCGTTTCGTCCTTCAGGACTTCATCTGACTAGTTTTGTTATGTTGGTACGACTGCACATGCGCAGCAAGGGGTGCTGGGAACTTTAGAATTTTATTTGACTGTAGATAGCAGTATGAATTTCGTTGACCCAGTAACATCAGCTTACACGCAAAAACAATCGAAAGTACCTGGTGGAACGTCAAAATGAAGTCCATGTTCAGGACTCATCGTAACATGAAGAATTCTCATTTGTGTGAGTACCTTTGGAAATGTAAGGCAAAAAATAACAATGAATGCATTTTGGAACATATTTTAATTATCTGAATTTTAGTGTGAATTTTAGTAAATATAAATTCTTTTTTTTATTTTGGGGTAAATTAAAAGTAAAGATCCATGCTGACTGCTCGGTCAATGAATGGTGAATGTTTCTTGTATGGATACGGCTAATCTCACCGTTATCATCAACAGATAACTAATTTATTTTCATAAAATTTACACTTCAGGCATAGCGCAAGCAATTATCGTATATTTCTGCGTATAAGGCGACGTTTAGATAAAACGAGGTAAAAAAATATAGCAAATTTTCATGAATTTATTCTATATCTGTAGTATAAGACGACTGTTTATTGATTATATAAAGATGATGTTACTGACAATACTATCCTTAGAAATTCAAAATAAGCGTAATAACAAAACCGATTCTATATCATATTTTTCCTACACACGTCCCTTAAAAAGGAAACCATTGTTTTGTCTACGTTTCATTATGTGATCTCTTGTGAATACTGATTCTTCTTCTTCCACTTCTTTTACTATATCTAAACAGTTACAAACTGTTTGGTGTACTAATGGCCATTTATTCATACTTCATTGACAATCACAAAATACCGCTAATAACAGTACAATAATGTACGATAATAGTACATTCTAGTGCTGTGAACGAACTCATAATTCGATGTTTACATTTTCTCAGCTGAGCTTGCATGGATACAAGTTGATTTCATTGATATGGAATTATTCTTCAAATAGGCAATTTATTATGAAGTTATGCCAGTATTATCTCTATCTATAAAAGGCAGGATGTGTGTGTGTGTGTGTGTGTGTGTGTGTGTGTGTGTGTGTGTGTGTGTGTGTGTGTGTGTGTGTGTGTAACGAATGCACGGCTGCAATTTTCGACGGATTTGCACCAAAATTTACATGCACATGCTCCAAATTAGCGGGAAGGCCAAGACCGACTTTGCATTTCCCATCGATAGTGGAAATAATCGATTTTTTCATGCTTCTACGGCAGTTTTCGTGTAGTTTGCGGCCATTTTCTATTGGCCAGAGTGAAAGCCTATAGCTGGCTGCCATGAATAAGCAGGAAGATTTTATTGGCCAGCGTGAGAGCCAACAGTTGACTGACACGAATGTTAACTAACATGCTAGCATGCAAAAAAAATCGATGGCTGCATTCGTCACAAGTGGGAAAAATTTAAATCTGCATGGCACTTTACTCCAATTGGCTCATTCGCTTGCTTAAACTCAACGTTGATTCTGATTCCGCAGAACTGGGTTGGATGTGAAAAAGTATTTGTTGTTAACATTCTTTTTTCATTCGGTTTTTCCAGTTACGGGTCCTTTTTTAAAGCTGATCGTTTTGTGTTCATTTTGTTTAGTTCTTTTTTCGTCACAGATTTAATGTTTAGTATAGAGCTTGGAAAAAATTCACAGTGTGAGATAGGCAAGAAGTAAGGCATGTAGCAACATCAGCACGGTAAAGGGCACTCCTTTAAAGGCAAGGAAGGGCAAAAATATTTTAAATCAACTGATAGCGATTGCTGTATGAGTCGTACGATTTTTTAATCAAGCACGGGCAACGCCGGGTCATGCTGCTAGTATAAGATAGAAATGGTTTCATTACTTTTATTAGCAGTTTATTTGATAATGTGAATCTTTTCATGTACTTTATTGGGTATCGCACTGTGGCCAAAGGTTAGCTAACCAACAAACATCACTTAGAATTTAAAGTTTCTTTTTTAGAATTGTAGTATAAAACGACCCTCAATTTTTATGGGCTATTTTTTGGAAATTAAAGGTCGTCTTATACGCTGAAATATACGGTACTTCATTCTGACGTATGGTACAAGAAATCTTTTATGAAATAACCCATTCAGTTTTCTTCAGATGATGCTCTGAGCACAGCGACATATGAGTGTTTACCATATACGGAAACGGTTTCCCAACTATTTACGACTAGCCTTTATTTTAACAACGACGTAGCAACTTACATTATTCAAACAATGATTTGGAATCTTGAAAACTTTCATTGATAACGCTGGGGTATGTGCGAGAAACACAAATTAAGAAGACGTATCTCTAACCGCTTTTCCCGTAGGTCGGAATAACTATTATCAAAGGCGGATCATAGACTGTTTTATAAATAGACAAACATTCGAATAACAATAAAATGTATGAATAAGAAACTGAACAATTTTGCGTTCGTCTTTGTGTGCAGTTAAGCAATCCTTTTAATATATGGTTAATTTTCAGTGTCCTGAACATTTGATTAACCTGTTGAAAGCCTATCCTGATAATGCAACGAAACATATTCATGACAGACAATTACATTTGGAGTTATTTCAAGATAAATATTTAAACGTAAGAAATTTACTATAATAAAAATCTCTTTGTCTATATTTCTGAGATGTAGTATTGTAACTATTTACATTATTCGAACTGTTGTCCTCATCTTTATTGTCATATTCATGACGTTTCGGTTACCTCTTTTTCAGTTATTTCCCTTTATTAACTCAATCCTCCAAGTTTTTTTTCACCTACTCTGTGGCCAGATATTGAACTCACAAATCAAGTCACTCGATTACTTCAGCCAACGCTTTTATCCACTGGGCCGAACAATGTAAATAGTATAAATAAAAATATATTTACTATAGATACATTCAATGTATGTAAAATAGTTTTCTGAGAATATCCGTAAGGCTCCATTTGTAAAAATTGATACAATTTACATTGTTTGCTTGCTTGCTCTCTCTCTCTCTCTCTCTCTCTCTCTCTCCTCTCCTCTCTCTCTCTCTCTCTCTCTCTCTCTAGAATTAAGAAAATGAATATCGGCACTGAAGATCTATCACATAAACTGTACCTCATCGATACTATCGGGGGAAAATGTTCAAGATATTTCCTGATGTCTGTATTGATTAATTGATTTTTTACGGCTTATCAATCACTTGTGGGTTATTTAAAACATTCATTCCATTACACCACCCACACCTGAATTCTTTCTATTGAAGGGTGTCAGATTGCTAGAAAATTACAGATTCTTTGATAAAAAGAAAATATATATTCCCTTTAATTGAAATTATTATTATTTTATATTCATTTTGATTTAAAATCTTCCCTAAATGCATACAAACACAGAAAAAATAAAATTATTTCTTTAACATATGATTTTAACTTGATTCATTTTTTTTAAAGTTTAGGGGAAAAAAACCAATGTGGTCCAAAACTTTTGGTCAGCAGTGTATCTTTCTTTCCCCTATTCCTTATTCCATTTATAAGATGAACACCTAAAAGTTCTGCTATTGACAGTTTGGCATTTTCTGATTTACAGTATATCAAACTTTTCTCAGTTATTTAATACCGAAATTTTATCGAACAATGGATAGACGTAGGTTTGGTTTGCACGAGATTCGAAAATGCAGATATCGGTTTAGGTTTGTACAAGAGTGAAAGGGTAAATATATTTATGTTTTGCACGAGCCAAACAAAAAGGTAGACAGAGATTTGATTTAAACGTAATTCAAAATGAAAGCCCTGGTTGTCACGAGATTTAAACACAAAGGTGTTGGTTTGCCCATGATCCGAAAAAGGTAGATATGTTTTGGACTTGCAAGAGAGTTAAAAAAAAAAAAAAAAAAAAAAACACAGGTTTGGTTCGAACGAGATTTAAAAAAAAAGTAGATATGTTTTGTCTTGCACGAGGGTCCAACAAAAACGTTTGGTTTGAATGTCATTCGAAAGGATAGATATGTTCATGGCTAGAACTCGAGTTCAACAAAAAGGTAGACACAGGTTTGGTTAGAAACTGATTCGAAAAGGTAGATATGTTTTTGGCTGGCACGAGCGTGCACAAAAAGGTACACACAGCTTTTGTTCGAACGTGATTTGAAAAGGTAGCTGTGTTTATGTCTAGAATGGGAGTTCAACAGAAATCATTAGTTTGGTTTGAACGTGATTCGAAAAGGTAGATATGTTTTAGGCTGGCGTCCAAGAAAAATGCATACATGTTTAGTTCGAACGTTAGTGAAAAAAGTAGATATGTTTTTTGCCGTCTCGAAGTCCAAGAAAACGGTATACACAGGTTTGGTAAGAACGTGATTCGAAAATATATAATATATATATATATATATATATATATATATATATATATATATATGACTGGAACGAGAATCCAAGAAAAAAAGACAGACAAAGGTTTGGTTCGAACGTGATTTGAAAAGGTAGATATATTTTTGGCTAGAACGGGGGTTAAACGGAAAAGTACACATAGGTCTGGTTTGAACGTGATTCGAAAAGATAGATATGTTTATAGCTGCAACGAAGCTCCAACAAAAAGATAGACACAGGTTTCGTTCGAACGGGATTCGAAATGGTAGATATGTTTTTGGCTGTCACAAGAGTTCAAGAAAGAGGTAAATATAGGTTTGGTTTGAATGTGATTCGCCAATATTTTTGTCCGTCACATGCGTCCAATAAAAAGTTAGACACAGGTTTGGTTCAAACGTGATTCGAAAATGTAGATATGTTTATGGCTGGCACGAGACTCCACCAAAAAGGTAGACACATGTTTGGCTCGAATGTGATTCGAAATGGTAGATATGTTTTTAAATGTCAAGAGAGTTCAAGAAAAATGTATACACAGGTTTGGTTCGAACGTGATTTGAAAATGTAGATATGTTTATGGCTGGTACGAGAGTTCACATATGGTTTGGTACGAACGTGATTCGAAAAGGTAGATATGTTTTTGTTTGGCATGCGATCCATGAAAAAAGTAGACATAGCTTTGATTCGAGCGTGATTTGTAAAGGTAGATATGTTTATGACTAGAACGGGAGTTAAACAGAAAAGTACACATAGTTCCGGTGTGGACGTCATCGAATAGGAAGACAAGTTTTTGTCTGGCACGAGCGTTCAAGAAAAAGGTAGTCACAGGTTTGGTTCATACGTGATTCGAAAAGGAAGATCTGTTTTTAGCTGTCACGAGAGTTGAAGAAAAAGGTAGATATAGGTTTTGTTTGAACCTGTTTCGAAAAGATAGGTATGATTTTAGCCTGCACACTAGTTCAAAAAATGTAGATATATGTTTGGTTTAAACATCATTCGAAAAGGCAGATTAGTTTTTATCTGACACGGGAGTTCAAGAAAAACGTAGACACAGGTTTGGTTCGAACGTGATTCGAAAAGGTAGATATGCTTTTGTCTAGCAAGTGAACGATAGACACGGGTTTGGTTTGAACCTGATTCGAAAAGGTAGAAATGTTTATGCCTGACATGAGAGTCCATAAAATGGTAGACACAGGTTTGGTTCGAACGTGATTCGAAAAGGTTGATATGATATTTTTTCTTGGCACGTGCGCTCAAGAAAAATGTAGACATAGGTTTGTTTTGAACGTGATTCGAAAAGGTAGATATGTTTATGGCTGGTATGAGAGTCCACAAAAAGGTAGACACAAGTTTAGTTTGCACGATCGACAAAGGGTCAATAGAGGTCTTGGTTTTACACGGAAGACAAAAATAGATATATTTTGACTAACACTAAGAGTCAACGAAGTAGACATGCTTTTCGTTTGTAAGGATGCCAAAAATCTGGATATAGGTACATTAAAAAGTTGGGTGCCATTTTTAGGATGTACCCCTGTGCACAGAGATGCAGTCTGTGTATTCTTGATCTCAAGGGACAAGGCGTCTGTATTAACGGCTCTATCGTAGAATGTTACGTACCAACCGGAAGAGAATTAGTTATAGTTCAATCTAAGCGGCAATTTATTTTTACTTTTTCTGCTTTCTTTTCTTTACACCGGGAAAAAAACGCCCTGATGAATGTGAATGACACTGGATTCTAACGCCAACACAACTGCTACTGCTGCTATAACAACCTCAACACTGTTGGTAGTTTACTGTACTTATTAATACTTGTCAATAGACATTATGATGACTAATCGATCTTACTTTATCCACTGAAAGCCCCAATTTGTTCAGACGCTTAATCAGTGGACAGAAATAAAACTTACAAAATTCATAATACATCTTTACAGCTTAAGACAAAATAGCCGCTTTATTTTAATAACACAGCTAGCGGAAAATCATATTAATTCAGTTTTAAATAGTAGCTTATCACTTTACAACGATTCTGAATTAAATAAAAAAGCAGAATTCCGATATTTTAATAAACAGAAGTTTTTTTGTTTTATATTAGCTCTGAGTGATAATGTTGAGAGTTCATATAATTTTTTCAAAACAAAAAACGTTGATAGATCTTTCCAAAAAGAAATTGTGGAAGTTTTCTGAATTGTTTTGATGACAGAATCTGATGATAAGCAAAAAGTTTCCATGCTATAAATTTGATTCGAGTTTAGAAAATAGTTTATTATTAACGTGACAGAAACTGTAATAGTACCGTTGAATTCTTCTTTATATGCCATGTCACTTCAGGACTTTGACGATCATGGCTCTCCACTGTTTCTTGTTCTTTGTAGCTCTCAATATATTTTGTCTTTTTGTTATCTTTCCTAAACTCTGTCTCGTTAACCATTTACACAAGCTCACTATATAGCTTGTGCGTTCTTTTCTTCTCTCCCGCTTGCCTTCAATATGTCCTGTGAGTATCAAATTTTCCAAGCCCTCTTTCCTCATTATGCACCCTAGAAATTTCAAATCTCTTCCTCATGTTAATAATAAGTGTCGTCTTTTTTTCCATTTTCTCTAAAACTATGTCGATGCTCAGCATCCTTCTGTAGAACCACATTTCTGTTGTTTCATGCCCCTTTTTCATCTGTGAGGAGATTACCCCGCATTCTCTGTCATATAGGAGGACTGATATTACATTCAGTACTCTCTTCTTTGTTTCGAAATACTCCTGTTTCTTAATACTTCGATTAGCTTTTGGAAGACATCTTTTTATTATCCATTGCATGATTTAGTTCTTATGGCCCGTAATGTGTTAAATGTATTCGACGGTTAATTATTAACGTTATGTTTTCTTTAATGAATTTGAATATTTTAGAATAGAAATTTTCATACCAATAGAACCATTAATAGATCCTTTGGTAGGAAGATAATTTCTTTTTTTAAAGGCGTATCAACTCCTTATGGATCATTTAATGCTGAAATTTAATTTTCTTGGGAGCATTAGTAATTTCTTTTACAAAAATGTATTGCTGGTAATTTCTTTTTGCAAAAAAAATGCATTGCTGGTATTTTTGTTTATTTTTTACAAAAAATTATTGCTGATAATTCTGTTACTATGAAAATGTATTGCTAGTATTTTTACTATGAAAATATATTTTATAATTTCATAGTGTTTTGACCCCAGTTTGTGGGGGCAAGTATTTGCCCTTAGCTTCCGGGTGTACGTGGGAACAACAGCATTTAAGAAGCTTCTCATAGCCACTCGATCAGAGGCCTTGCTGCCGGTTGTAGTTTATCGTCACACCCAGGACGGTAGATAATTTATAGAAAATGTCAGTATCCCTAACAGGAGTGTCGTAAGCGCTGTGTATATTGCTGTTTTGTTTTATTTTCATTTTAATGCCGTCTCCCTTCAGAGCGTAGGCGATCATGACGCTCTACTGATTCGTTTCTATGAATTGCAATGCATTCTTGAGAAAGACGCCCGAATGGCTTTCTCTATTGGTTAGAATTCGGAGTTTTTCTTATCTTAGACTGGTTGCTACCTAAGGGCAGAGAGCTACCCTACTATTTAACTCATACCTGGAGAAAGGGAGAAAAGGTGGAGCCATCCCTTTCCCAATATCATTTATGCAAAATTGAAGGCGACAAAGTTTGAACTCAGTTCGTCGAATCTTCTTTCAGCACCCGTTGTACTATCCATATATTCTACATGATAGGTACGGATTAGCTTATTGATGTGTAGAGGCAGACAACACAGACGTGCCTAAAGTCGTGGGACAGATGCTTAATATCGTGTAGAACTCACTGGTAATGTACTGCTACATTTGACGCGGTGCCGATTCCAAAAGTAGTTGGCATATATTTGGAATGATGTCGTGCCATGTCGTCTCGATAAGTATACGCAGCTCTTTGGTAGATTCAGGTACTTGCGCACGAATATCGACTCACTTCCACGTCTAATAAATGGCCCAGTGGGTTCGTGTCGAGCAAACTTAGTGGCTACAACATTTGTCAGCATTCTCCGGAATTATGTACATCCAAAAAAGCGATACATGAGCTTTAAAAGGCATTTTAAAAACAGGAAAAATCTTTCTTGAAGCATTTAATTTAATTTTAATTAAAAGCTAATAGATTAAATTTAATATCCCCAATATGCAAAATAGTTCAATGTATTTAAAAACAAATTTAAACTGATTGGAATTTTTTTCCTTTTCAGTAAAGTCTATAAAAACTATTGACAAATCTGCCAATTCAACATAGTTATGTTTTTATAAATTCTTTTAAAAAGAAAATGTACTTTTCTGAAACATTACTTTGAGAAAAATTTGCTGATTCAAATTTTAATTAATTAGGAATTGAACAAAACTTATTATTTGTTTAAAGTATCAAAGAAAAGCCTCTTTTTTTAAAAAAAAAAAACAAAAAAAAACGGAGAGATTGTTTTTTAACACATTGAGTAATTTATTGATAGCCTGATGTTTCGGAAATTTAAATAAGGAGAACATAATTAAGAAAAATGACATGATTAGAACGTAAACACGATTTTATATAATTATTTTAACCACCCAGTAATCTAACTTAAGATATTTTAAACAATCTAATACTTTATTTATTTTAGGTACTTTAGCTTTATCACCTTACTTACGAAGACGCTTGTTGAGGAAAATTTTATATTTACTATAGGTATCGCTCTCATTTTCTGATTATGTTGTGTATGGACGTCCGTATTTACAAAAATTGACACGTTTATACACAAAAAAAATCAAAATTCTTTTTAAAATACTGGGGGTTGTTGATTTGTAGTGAGCTTTGGCATTTATAATTAGTAAATATAAATTTTATTTAATAGCAATGTTACTTGACAGCTACAAATTAATACAGAATTTTCAAAAAAATAATTTATTGCAACTGGCATAAATTATTCATTAACATTTTAAAAAGTGAAAAAAATACTTGTAAAAATTAATTATTCATCCAATTTATTTTTCTAAAGACAATAGTGTCCATAATATATTTAATTCATAAAATCAGTTAAAAGCTTTACTAATTAACGTATTAGTTTTATTGCATTTATTTAAATTTTACTATTCAAAGAAAATTTTCTCTGAGGGAAAAAATTATGATTTGAATTTTTCGAGGATTTGTCCATATAATAAATATAAACAATAAGCGCTACAAAAAGACTTTCTCGTCAAAAAAAAATAAAATTGAGTAACAGATGTAACAAAAATATATTTACAAAGATTTTCTAAAAAAAGAAACATTTCAGAAAAAGATTCATTCATCTGTGAATAAAATATTTATTCATTTGTGAATAAGTCCTGAAAGTTTTATTAAAATCCGACAAATATCTTATTTTTGCAATCATTTCAAACTCAATGTGTTTTACTGCAAAAGGACTGAAATTTTCCGTACAAATTCTAGGTATCGCATTGATGCCAGAAAGAGAAAATTTTTAACCAAAATTTTCAAGGTTTCTTTTTTAAAAGAAAAAAGATTTTTACATCAAAAATATTCTTTGATCTTTTCTCTTAATAATAACATAAAGATTTGAAAGATAAAATTTTGTTTTATTACGTTTTTTTACATTGTCATCATCAGTCATCCCCTTTTTAGCGAAATTTTGAAGGTATCTAAACTGCTCCTCAAAATTGTTCTGGATGACAAATATCCACCCAATTTCAGAAAATAAATGTCTATCTTTCGTTCATTGCCCCATTCGAACTCTGATAATACACATCACTTTATAGCTTCTAATTTGTGAAACATGCTCCCACTTGGATGATTCCCTAAACACTGTAATCGATTATATAAAATCCTTAGTTGAATAACCCTTCGTTGTTGGGGTATATAGCAGTCATAAATGAGTGAAAAAGGTCACAAAACTGTGCGATATGGCATTTAACTCAACGAATATTATGTACATTTGTCAATGACCCCCCTTTTTATGTCGCATCCATCAGTGAATGAACCCAACGTATGACGCGTCCATCGGTCAATGAACCCAACCTATGTCGCATTCATCAGTCAATGAACCGAACCTATGTCGCGTTCATCAGTCAATTAACCCAACCTAAGTCGCGTCCATCGGTCAATGAACCCAACCTATGTGGCATAAACACACCCGACAGCATTCTGTAAATACAATCAGCTTGGACGGTAATTTGTTGACAAATGAGGCCAATGACGTCAGGAAGTCTACTCCATACACAAACCCATCGTTATAACAAATAGAACCATGACTCACGTTACATTCCCAGAGGTTTATCAGTCCAGGTGAGAGACTCTGTGGCGTTAACAGGTCACCCTAGTGGGTCTTCTGCTCTCATATTTTATAGAACCTAAAGAACTCTGAGCTTACCCGCTGCATATGCGTTTGGTACCTTCGGCATTGAATGTGGATCTGATTTGAGTCAGTGTCGCTTATCTCTTCCTGCAGACATTTCTAGTCAAAAGACTCTGATCAGAATCATTAAGGATAATTATACTAGGAAGACTTTTCGACACCGTAGATAGACGGATGTCAAATATCCACACAATTTTAGAAAATAAATGTCTGTATTTCGTTCATTGCCCCATTCGAACTCTGATAATACACATCACTTTATAGCTTCTAATTTGTGAAACATGCTCCCACTTGGATGATTCCCTGAACACTGTAATCTTAACTATTTAAGCCAAAGAACAATCACGATATACCACCATTTTCCTCATTATCTTCACTTCTTACCACCATCTCTTACACACACATTAGTTGCCCTATACTTTGGTTGTCTCACGTGTATTTTATTGGGTGACTTTATTTTTAAAATGTTTAAAATTGGGACGTTTCAAACAGGCGTAGTTTTGTTTCTTATCTGCATCATTGGCTTGCGAGATCTAGCGATTCAATAATGAAATATTGTTTTGTTTCTTACGTGTATCATTGGCTAGCAAGATCCAGCGATTCAATAATGAAATATTGTTTGTTTTATTATCTCTATCATTCGTTTGCTAGATCCAGTAATTCAATAATGAAATATTGATTTGTTTCTTATCTGTATCATTGGCTATCTAGATCCAGTGATTCAATAATGAAATATTGTTTTGTTTCTTACGTGTATCATTGGCTAGCAAGATCCAGCGATTCAATAATGAAATATTGTTTTGATTCTTGTCTGTATCATTGGCTAGCTAGATTCAGTGATTCAATAATGAAATATTGTTTTGTTTCTTATGTGTATCATTGGCTTGAGAGATCCAGTGATTTAATAACGGAATACCCCTTCTGTATCTTTTGAGGAATTCTTACACATATTTAGCTGAGGTACGATGAGCATGCATTAACTGCATACACTAATGGGAGATATTTTGTTTTAAAGTACAAACTACTCTTTTAGAAAGTACATAAATATTCGTAAATCAATTTTATTTCTTGCATATTTGCGGTATTTGATATAAACAGGCGCTGTAAAATGTTCAAGTGTTCATTCAAGCTCATCACCTGACACTAATTTTCAACGTCGTACATTTATTCAAATCATCAAAACAATATAAAGATTTATTTTAAAAATGCTGATCTAACTGCCTCACTGGTCCCCCAATTAGTTGTTTTTGTCATGTCTGTTCAAATATTAAATTCTCCAGTAGTTTCAAATTTTTTATACATGTACTCATTGAACTGACTTGAAATAGTCCCGTAGAAAACAACATATGACCTCAATCCCAGATACTTTTTAGCTTGAAATCTGTCGTAGGTCACATTTCGAAAGCAATGCTATACAATCCTAATTTGTCTACATAGGTAGTCATGCATAATGCTTTGTAAGAAAAAATACCCCTGTTTTGTAACAATGTTTGTCGGTAGGAAATGTCATATAAGAGTGAATCAGCGCCGAATGAGTTTGGAACTTACACAAATTCTTTTCCCTTGCCATTTATTCAGGAAAGCTTTTTGAGTCAATTACCTGCTCGTACTTCTCGCTTATGGTACTCCCTTTTTCGGCTCCATGCTTTTCAGCCAATTTAATCTGCACAAATTTAAATTCTATCTACTCTCCTCTTCTACCCGCTCATTATTAATGTTTCTGTTCCTAATTCTTACACACTCTGTAACCCCTTGTGTCTTAGTGGTTTTACTGCCTTGCATAGGGTGATACCGATTAAAGAAAAATTATCTTTTTATTCTTATGGATATATTTCGTGGAAAATCATATTACAATTTTTGCGCATTAAATTTAAGTCTATTATTAGATCGGTTAATAGATACTTCGGTGTTGGATAATAGTTAGTGTTGCTAATCTGCTTGGCCCTTAATAGGAAGTTTGTTCTTCATTGTATGCCCTATATAATATTCAATATAATTATACGAAATTACGTAACCTAATCAGGTTCAAAATATCGTAAAATCAACCTACCTAAATTGTTTCAATTAATTCTGCTTATATTCGTTTTCTACAAAAAAAATGTTTACTTCCTTCTGATAAAAATATGTTAAGACATTGAGTGTTGATTTCTTCATAAAAAAATTATCGTTTCAATTTGTGTTGAACAAACGCCAATTTTCGAAACCGTGCATTATTTTTAATATTCGCGTAAGGTTGAATTTTGCACGCATTTTGCCCGCACAACGTCAAATGAATCTCTACCAGCCTGATATATATATATATATATATATATATATATATATATATAATAATTCATATATATATATATATATATATATATATATATATATATATATATATATATATATATATATATATATATATATATATATATATATATATATATACATTATTTACATTATTCGGACTATTGTCCTCATCTTTGTTGCCATATTTATCACGACGTTTCGGCCGTTGTACGCTCCGGCCTTCTTCAGGTGGTTGGAATGTCGAACTGAACCCTTTATTTCGCTCACCGGCGTAGACTGTTCCACGTGCCATGTTTGATGGATGTCAGTTATCAGTTATCTCCTGTTAATTTCCCTCTGAAAGTTATCCACTGCCTTAACCGGGTATTGAACTCACACTCTTTGGATCCTGTCACTGGATCTAACCCACTCTGCCATGTGTCCTTGAGGGTATGATTTTCTGGGTATTATAAACCTAATGTATTCAACAACCATTTTTACCAGTGCTCATATTGCAATTTTGCTGTTATCATTGCATGTTTTTACCAGAGCTCATATTGCAACTATGTTGTTATGATAGCTTTTCTCTGGCACTCCTTATTACTGGTTCCCATATTGTATTTATTTCTATGCTTGGTCGGCTCAGGAGATTTTTGTGGCCTAGCATATGTGCTGATTCCTTAAGTTTACGAATTTTCCAATGGTGTTCCTTGTCAATGATCTCAGCATGAACCCACAGAGGGCGGTGATCTCCCTTCTCTCTCCATATAAACATTTATTTTTATTTTATTTAAAAAAAAAAACAGTGCTCGATACAAAGTAGAGCATAATATTATAATTATTTTAAAAAATACGATGGAGACATATTTAAAAAAAAATATATATATATATATATATATATATATATATATATATATATATATATATATATATATATATATTGCTAACAAATGCCGCTTACAACATTAGTGGTAATTTAATTTAATTTGCATATTATTAAAACCATTTTTTAACAAATATTTCTTCCGTGTTACTTATTTTCAATTTAAATTTAAAAAAAAAACTACGGCCTTGAAGTATTGTCGTTGTCTGCAATTTCACATTAATACATATTCGTCGAATAGAACCCAAAAATCTGTATGGAATTGTCTAAATTATTAATGTTTCTCTTCCTACTTCTTCCACATCCTGTAAGCTCTTGTGTCTTAGTGGCTTTACTGCTTTACATGGGGTGATATCGATTAAAAAATCGAAGTGTGTATCAAGAAATGCTTATATTCGTACGTACGTATAGCTAAAATACGTAGCTGATGTTGTTGAGAGACTTACATTTGAGAATTTTTTGTTGGTTTGGTAAAGTTATCCATTTAAGTTATTTGTATGCTGTGGTTCAACAGAAACTAAGAAATCTCTGGAAAATCAGTGGAACTGAAATGCGTCTTGTCCCTACAGCAACCTGTGGGTTAAAAATATAGCAAGAGCTGGATACCACACGACCTTTATTGTTATAAACAACGACACCTTTCGGCCGCTGGCGGACGTTCCCTGCCAGACAAGTGGAGTAATTCCGCACACTGATGATCTTACTGTCTGTTGAACCACAGCATGAGTTAAGTTGATAATTTTGCAAAACCAACAAGGAACTCTTCTCAAATGTAAGTCTCTCAACATCTTCAAAAGTACTTTAGCTAGACGTACATACAGGGCGCGATGGGTAAATTGTTGCCGTTTTATATTTTTAATTTCGCGCATGCGCAATGTTTGTTTTTGATTTTTTTTCGACTGCAAAGTATAGTAGGGTCAGTTGGGTACGTCTGTGACAAAAGGATCACCATGACGCAATTCACTCCGCCAGAAATATAGAAACGGTATTATGTACTGCTTGGTATTTGCTCCGGTAGCATTAATACGAACATTTCAGAGTGTTTGGGTATCAATCTGAGGACAGTGCAGAGGATTCGGAAAAATTCTAATGGCGATTACGAAGGTAAAGCAGCTCGGAAAACTCACTCTGATTGTTCTGATAAGAAAAGAACTCCCGAATTTTTTTGGTGGGGGCCTCAGACTCAACACGGGGGTCTACATCAAGTACCTTGACGAGGTAGTGCTGCCCTCGGTCAAGAAAGCGGAAGACTCTACGTCTGGCAACAGGACTCTGCACCATGCCACACATGCAGAAGAATCCCTTGCATTTGACCACCGGACTGCAATCCCCTTGATTATTATGTGCGGGCGAGAGACCAACAAAACTCTTTGTGACACCAAAGACGAACTAAAAGCAACGATAATGGCAGCATTCACTAACTTAAACAAGGAGACCATCCAGAAGAGATGCAGGAGATTCCGAAGTCGCCTGAAGACCGTGGTTGAAGCCAATGGAAATTTTATTGAATAAATTTTCTCTTTACTATTTCAAGATATTTTTGCGTAATTTTGGTAAATATATTTATTAAAATGAGATTGATGAGTGTTATTTTCATTTTTGCGTAATTTAGATTACAATTTATCTGTCACACCCTGTACGAATATATGTTACTTGACACACTTGGATTGACGTATTTTTATATTACGTGTTTGGAGGCTTAGGTCGATATTTTTGTTTACATCCTAGATAAGATGATTTGGAGACAATTTGGAGATTTATCACTACGATAAGATGATTTGGAGAACAATTTGGAGATTTATCACTACGAATTCAAAAACAAATACTTTTAAAATCCATCTGCTATTAGAAATAAAGTATAAGAGTTATATAGCTTATATGGCGTTCCTAAGAATGGGTACACCTTTGTTGTTAAAAACTTTTAAAGTCATTGGGTTAAATTTAAATTTCTTCATTCTTCGTATCATATCATGATCTAGTGTTCCTACTATTTATCTAGAGCTCATTGATAATATCCAAATAAGAAACAGCAATATTATTGGTCCTGATCTGGCATCTCGTCTTCAGTCACTTTCCCACCGCCATAAGGTTGCCTCCTTGTTCCTTTTCATGGTAATTGCTCGGATGAACTCTTCCCTTTGGTACATAGACTTTTTGAATTTAAGCGCAGTACTAGACTGGGGTCAAAATCTGAGCAAGTTTAGCCGTAGCTGTAAATTCTATGCTAACAATTTCTTTTCTTGCCTTGCTTCAGTTGAACACTTTTTTTTAAAAAAAAAAAAAAAAGAGAAATTTCTATTGTTTAAATGTAAATATCTGTTACTGTCCCTTTCTAAAAATGATTTTAGCCCGAAAAAGAAGTTATTTTATTGCCATGCAGCTATAAAAAATGTATTCCTATTTTCGAACACTGTGGTGTAGAAGGTAAACACCAGTTATAAAACTAAAGGAAATATTTTCGTTACAACACTGATTTATATAAGTTTAAGTACAAGGTAACTGTAAAAATAGTTTTCTAATTTTTCAAACACACTATCTTTAATTATTTTTTTAAACGTTTCACCCCAAGCAAGGCGGGAAGCCACTAGGACGCAAGGGGTTACAGAAGATTTGGAGCAAGGTCAGATAGGAGTAATAAAGGAAAGGATGAGGAGAAGGATAGTGAATAGATCAAGGCAACTGGAGATGTCGATTGGCATTACATTTGAATAGCTGGAGATTATAGCTCTCAGGGAAACAGGAATAGGAAAGGGAGCTCCACAGGCGAGAGGTGCGAGATATGAAGCTATTGGAGTAGAAGAGACGGCTACATTTAATAGTTTCAACAGTGAAAGGTTGAGAGCGGGATGCCAGTCTCGTAGGGCGCTTGAATTTATGGAGTCTGGGAACTAGCGAATGCAGCTCCTCGGAGCAATTACCATGAAAGTATTTGTAAAAAAGACAGAGAGAGGCGACGGCGCGTCTGTGAGAAAGTGACTGTAGACGAGATGCCAGAGCAGGGCCAATTATATTGCATATCCGCCTCTGGAGCCTATCAAGAACCCCGAGGTAAACAGAAGGGGCTCCAGACCATATATGGCAGCAATACTCCATGCAAGGGCGAATTGTTGATTTGTAGATCTGAAGGATCGATTCCGGGGAGAAAAATTTCCTGGCGCGGCACAGGGAGCCAACTTTCCTCTAATGTTTTGAGCTTCAAATGTTACTGGATGTAATTGTACTTGTTAAAAAATCCCATTCTTCCTATTTTTAATGGACAAGGACTTATTAAATAAAAACAAAAAAAATTTTTTTCTAAACTTAGCTCATCCGGTGCAAGTCACCAACAAGTTACAAGTAAAAATATTGATTGATTGAACTCGTTGCCCTGTGTATAGTTTTTCGTGTTCGAGGGAGCAAAACGAGCAATGCTGAACAAGATAATTGTATGCAATCAATCAGTTCTTTCTTTATAAAGCAGTATTTCAGTTATTATTGCAGATAGAAATTAAACGTTGTGGTCGATCAGAATATGTTTTTTTTGTAAACTCCGCCTTGCTGATGCTTAATAAAACAAAACAAAAAATGACGCTAACCAGAGTTATTAGGAAGAAAGAGTAAAATTGATTTGCAGTCCTGATATGAGGCATTATCATGGCATTTTGATTTATTCGGGTGACATGTAAAACAGAATATATGGTTGTAGTTTTTTTTTATGGGGATGTAATTAATTAAATAAACCGTTACAGACGAATCAATCATTACACGAGAAGGTGAAAAGGAATTCCTTTTGTCGTTTCCCTTTTGCTCACGTCTTTTAAAATGTTTCTTATTTTCATTATAACTCACATACTGCTTAACGCCATATGTTAGTAATATAAAAAAAATGTTAATATTAGATTGATTGTTCTTTACGGTTTATCAACCCTTTGTGACTTATTTAAAGCCAAAATATTTTGAATTGTAAGAATAATCAATTTTTTTGCAAGTGAATATTGCAATAACAAATTTTTGGAAAATAACTGATTTTTTTCTAGATACACCTGCTGCTATTTAACCCTTAGGTAGTAGGGGCAGATATGGATTCATGCCTTTTCTAAATGTATTTGCACGTAAGTGAATGTTAATGTTATAAAAATATCCTTAATATCATATAATCTAATATAGTGTGTTAGAAAATGTTCGTAGAATTTTTAAGTGAATTTAAGAAACAATTTTTTACTAATTGTTTACCCGATATAAGGCCCAAGATCGACTCATGCTAAAGGGTTGATGAATGAGGGTGTTGGATGAACAAAAGAGGAAGGGGTAAAATACCGGTTGACCCTAGACTTGAAAAGATTAAGAGGGTAGTGATCGGAGAAACATCTTCACGGGAGTCTCTTCCCCAAAATAGTGGGTCTTGGAAAGAAACTATCCGAATGAAACTTCCTTCCTTCTTTTCTTCCTTCCTTCTGTCTTGCCTTCCTTATCTCCTTCTTACAGTATACGAAGTCGAATGGAGATGATTAATTCCAGTGTGTGTAACAGGGTGGGCCCTAGCTGTGAAGGTCTGAATTAGATCCCAGCTTCAAAATAAGCGAATATAATCCATATGCAGTGGAAGTCTAGCAATATCTATAGATTTAAAAGACTATTTGGAAAATCTGACAAATATTATAAATTATAATATTGCATCTCATATCTCTATAAAAGGCAGGATGTGTGTGTGTGTGTGTGTGTGTGTGTGTGTGTGTGTGTGTGTGTGTGTGTGTGTGTGTCGAATGCACGGCCGCAATTTTCGACGGATTTGCACCAAAATTTACATGCACATGCTCCAAATTAGCGGGAAGGCCAAGACCGACTTTGCATTTCCCATCGATAGTGGAAATAATCGATTTTTTCATGCTTCTACGGCAGTTTCCGTGTAGTTTGCGGCCATTTTCTACTGGCCAGAGTGAGAGCCTATAGCTGGCTGCCATGAATAAGCAGGAAGATTTTATTGGCCAGCGTGAGAGCCAACAGCTGACTGACACGAATGTTAACTAGCATGCTAGCATGCAAAAAAAAATCGATAGCTGCATTCGTCACAAGCGGGAAAAATTTAAATCTGCATGGCACTTTACTCCAATTGGCTCATTCGCTTGCTTAAACTCAACATTGATTCTGATTCCGCAGAACTGGGATGGATGTGAAAAAGTATTTGTTGTTAACATTCTTTTTTCATTCGGTTTTTCCAGTTACGAGTCCTTTTTTAAAGCTGATCGTTTTGTGTTCATTTTGTTTAATTCTTTTTTCGTAACAGATTTAATGTTTAGTATAGAGCTCAGAAAAAAATCGCATGGTGAGATAGGCAAGAAGTAAGGCATGTAGCAACATCAGCACGGAAGGGCAAAAATATTTTAAGTCAAGTGATAGCGATTGCTGTATGAATTGTACGATTTTTGAATCAAGCACGGGCAACGCCAGGCCATGCTGCTAGTATGTAATAAACAACTACCAAACTTTTTAAAACCAAATTGAACATCTTTAATTACGACACTTCCATAAATATCATTTTACGTCACACGAAAAGAAACGACTTTGTAGCACTGTAGCGTCGAATAAAGAAACTTTTGGCCTGTCCAACGCTGGGTTATTTGTTTCTAGTGTTATAATAAAATAAGAATGAGAATACCATTTGTTTTAGTTGAAAATTGAATGATTTAAGAAAATATGAGAGCCGGAATTATTTTATAAATTAGGATCAATCAATACTTTATCCAAAGAAATAATATCCCATTTTTAAATTCCAAATGCCATTGTGAGTAAATAATTTCGTGTCGTCACATAAGGATGCGTGAAGAAGAAAGGTGAGTATAAATAAGCTTACATAGTTAGGAACAAACATAGATAGATAGATAGATAGATAGATAGATAGATAGATAGATAGATAGATAGATAGATTTGAACTGATTGAGATAGATAGATAGATAGATAGATAGATAGATAGATAGATAGATAGATAGATAGATAGATAGATTTGAACTGATTGAGATAGATAGATAGATAGATAGATAGATAGATAGATAGATAGATAGATAGATTTGAACTGATTGAGATAGATAGATAGATGTGAACTGATTGAGATAGATAGATAGATAGATAGATAGATAGATGTGAACTGATTGAGATAGATAGATAGATAGATAGATAGATAGATAGATAGATAGATAGATAGATAGATGTGAACTGATTGAGATAGATAGATAGATAGATAGATAGATAGATGTGAACTGATTGAGATAGATAGATAGATAGATAGATAGATAGATAGATAGATAGATAGATAGATAGGATCTTAATTACTAAACAGTACTAAATCTGATAAAATATCTTTCGAAGAATTTAATAAGCTTACATAGTTAGGAACAAACATAGATAGATAGATAGATAGATAGATAGATAGATAGATAGATAGATAGATGTGAACTGATTGAGATAGATAGATAGATAGATAGATAGATAGATAGATAGATAGATAGATTTGAACTGATTGAGATAGATAGATAGATAGATAGATAGATAGATAGATTTGAACTGATTGAGATAGAGATAGATAGATAGATAGATAGATAGATAGATAGATAGATAGATTTGAACTGATTGAGATAGATAGATAGATAGATAGATAGATAGATAGATAGATAGATAGATAGATAGATTTGAACTGATTGAGATAGATAGATAGATAGATAGATAGATGTGAACTGATTGAGATAGATAGATAGATAGATAGATAGATAGATAGATAGATAGATAGATAGGATCTTAATTACTAAACAGTACTAAATCTGATAAAATATCTTTCGAAGAATTTAATAAGCTTACATAGTTAGGAACAAACATAGATAGATAGATAGATAGATAGATAGATAGATAGATAGATAGATAGATAGATAGATGTGAACTGATTGAGATAGATAGATAGATAGATAGATAGATGTGAACTGATTGAGATAGATAGATAGATAGATAGATAGATAGATAGATTTGAACTGATTGAGATAGATAGATAGATAGATAGATAGATAGATAGATAGATAGATAGATTTGAACTGATTGAGATAGATAGATAGATAGATAGATAGATAGATAGATAGATAGATAGATAGATAGATAGATAGGATCTTAATTACTAAACAGTACTAAATCTGATAAAATATCTTTCGAAGTATTTAATAAGCTTACATAGTTAGGAACAAACATAGATAGATAGATAGATAGATAGATAGATAGATGTGAACTGATTGAGATAGATAGATAGATAGATAGATAGATAGATAGATAGATAGATAGGATATTAATTACTAAACAGTACTAAATCTGATAAAATATCTTTCGAAGTATTTAATGCTACCAAATGGCATCTTCAGACTTTAACACTATTAAATTTCATAAAATGACCATTACCAAATCTGATAGAATAACATCTTCAGAAGTGAACAACAGAATACATATTGAAACTTTAATGCTAGTAAGTCTGAAAAAATGACCTCTTAAGAATCAAACACATCCAAATTTGATAAAATGACCTCTTAAAGATTTAATGCTATATCTTAAAAATATATGCCAAATTCATATTTCTTTAAAACAAAAATTAAGAGTATGCTTGCTTGAAGGAAATATGAAAAGTTATAAAAATATAACTTAAATACTGAGAACTCATTTTATACAAATAAAACACATGATGGCCTCCAGTTGTTCCTTTGTCAGACACAGATGCAGACACAATGGTTATAGAAATATTGGAAGACTAAGATGGAGAACCTAGAAACCATCATGATTCGCCATCGACTTCCATGGACCGTACACCATTCCAGAATGCCATCTGGCAAGAGACTACGTGGAGCCTCACGTTGTCAATTCAAGGATCAGCTCAAAAAACACCTTGATGAGGAGAGAAATCGATCCGGTCAATATTATAATTTAATGTCTCTTCCTTAGTTCCTTACTTAGGACATACGTTACACCAATAGCTCATAAATAATGGACTGTTCCATTTTGGGAATTTCTGAGGATATTCTATTGTCGTTAAAACTCGCTATGAACTTATTCAATTATTAACTTAAGAATTAAAATTAATCAAAAACGAAAACAGGAAAACCGTGAGCTTTTCACGGGTCTTTGTAGTACAATCTGTTATCAGAAAGAACAATGCAAATGCAGAGGGACGTGCACCTGTGTTTTATAGATTATTCAAAGGCTTTCGATAAAGTACGCCACAAAGATCTGTTGGAATTGCTCAACAACCTTTACATATTCAGGAAGGATATTAGAATAATCAAGAACCTATACTGACAGCAAACTGACTACATAAAATTATTTCAGCAGATATACAAAAATAAAAAGCGGTGTAAGACAAGGATGTGTCTTCTCACCGGATTTATTCAAGCTATACAGCGAATCAATTCTGAGAGAACTAGACCTACCAGGATTCATTATTGGCGACCACAATCTTTACAACATAAGACATGTAGATGGCAGAGTGTTGATAGCAGACATGGAAAGGAAACTACAAAATCTTCTACAGAAGATAATGAAGGAAAGCGAGAAGAAAGGACTAAGTATAACCTACAAGAAAACAGAAAGCATGGTTATCAGCAAAAAGATGAGTCCAAAATGCAAATGACAAGATCTAACATATACAAAATTTTAAATATCTGGGAAGTTTTCTAACAGATAGGGTGACACTGTGATCCGAAGACGGAGTGCAATGGCCAAAGATGCATTCTAAAAGCTAAGCAGAGTATTAAGAGACAGAATAATTTCGTTAGAAACAAAAAAAAATAGAGTATTGAACTGTTACGTGATATCTGTCCTCCTATATGGCAGCCAATAATGGACAATCTCCTCAAAAATGAAGAGACTTGAAGAAACAGAATGCTGAGGATACCATGAACAGAACATGTGAGCAACGATAAGGTTTTAAAGAAAATAGAAGCAGAAAGGAAACTTATACTTAACATCAGGAAGTGGCATTTGAAATTTCTGGGAAAACTGATACTCACAGGATAGATTGATGGAAAGAGGGACAGAAAAAAAGCAGCGTGTAACAAACTTGATGAGCTTCAGTAAATGTATGGTAGAAAAGGGTATAGGAGAAATAACAAAAAAGCCGAGTTACAAGGGACAGAAAAATGTGGAGAGCCATGATCGCCTATGCCCTGAAAGGAAACGGCACATAAAAGAAGAAAGATGTCTTCCTTGTTAAAATTGTCCCATCGAGAGATTCCACAGATAGCTAAAATCTGATAATCCTATAAACTGAGATGATCCCATTGCTTTGATTACATTAGCAACATATAACCCAAAGATGATCTTAATAGCAGCATTACAAAGTCTCTGAAGAATTTGTAATATAATAGATCCTGGCCTAGCTTTTCGATTTCAGTCAATTTCTTGCCGACGTGACGTGGCTTCCTTCTGTCTTTTCTATAAATATTTTCATCGCAATTGCTCCGATAAGCGTGATGCCTTGACTGCATGAATTTAATCTTGTTGCTAGATTGGCAACTAAGTTTCGCCGTTTCACTATTAAACTAGCTAAATACAACCGTCTGTTCTATTCTAATAGTTTCTTTTCTTGCCTCAGATTTCTTGCTTCCCTGTAAACTACAATCTTCAAGTATCTAAATGCAACATCTTCTCTCTCCCTAAGACCTGTTCTTTTATTGTCCTTTATCCTCATTTCTGTTCACTAAAGTCTTCTCATTCTCTTTCAATCCCTGTAAACCCAGCATCCTAGTGGCATAGGGTGAAAAATTCACCCTGCTAGGCTAATATTTCGGTGAAAGCCAATAATGATATTAATCGAGAATTTTAAAAGAAATTACCTCTCAAAAGTATTTTCAGTTGTGAATACAGAAACCCAGTTCAGAGATGAAATGCTGTTTTTTCTACCGGAGGACAGATACTACACTTTAATCCCAGTTAAAAGGCCGTTTATTTACTTGACCAAGCTGAGTCAGGTTGTGACACAAGGTAATTTTTTAACGTGGGGACCCGAGTGTTTTCACTCAACCCGCTGGTTCAAGCTGGTCTTAGCTTGTCCAAGCTGGTCATAGCTGGTCTAAGCTAGTCATAGCTGGTCTAAGCTAGTCATAGCTGGTTTTGGTTTGTCCTAGCTGGTCCAGACCAGAGCCGGTCCAAGCTAGTCGTAGCCGTGATCCAATCTTAGCCAAAAGGCCGAGAAGCGTGGATTTTTCAGTGAGCGTACGTTGATACCGAACCACACATATCAGTTTAAAGTGTGTTTGACGGCAATATCGTGGAAAAATTGCCCAAGCCCCCTTGGCACTTCTCCTTTATGGGACGCCTCAGACGCCAGACCATAAACCCATTCGACGAATAGGTACTGCCTGGGGAGAAGCCCCCCCCCCTGAGGCTTGGGCATATTATTTGAACATCCCTGGGTCAAAAGGCCGACAAGCTATGACGACCGCGATAAAAGCTCCATTTTTCAGACGCACAGTATCGAATGACGGAAACTGAGTTAAGCATTCGCCAAAAATCCAGTTACCATAAATAAAATAACATCGTCTGCTGAATTATTTTTAAATTATCTTTAAGAAAAATGTTTGCAAGACGGGGATTTGGGTAGTAAGCAATAATTTTGCAAAATGAAAGTTTTAGTGAAATCAAGAAAATACAAACTTTAAGTAAAATGATCGAAATATATGGAGAAAAAAGAAGGCGTCAGTTTAAACTGACTCCAGGGGGATATGAACTTAGACGTATTTTTATTATTATTCATTAAAGTTAAGAAAATTTTCCGTTGTTTGATTTTTTTCACTTTTTTCTTTATTTCAGTTTCATCATGGTGGAAAGAAAATATAGTTACCAAACCGGAAAAGTGAACTCCTTCACTGAAGTTGACTATGTTCTTTTTGGACTTATGTTACTTGGATCAGCCGGAATCGGTGCCTACTATGCAATTGTCGACCGCAAAAAGAGCAACACAAAAGACTTCCTTTTGGCTGGTGGCAACATGAATCCAATTCCTGTAGCTCTGTCTCTTCTTGCCTCTTTCATGTCAGCCATTACACTCTTAGGAACCCCGGCAGAAATGTACAATTACACAACCATTTATTTCTACATCGGACTTTCCTACCTGTTTGTTATGGCTGCCAGTAGCCATCTCTTCGTGCCGACGTTTTATAACCTTAAAGTCACAAGCGTCTACGAGGTAAAGTGATTTTGACATTGATTTTCGGTGTTTTTTTTAACAATAATATTCACCCTGTACAAGAACTAATCGAAGTAGATTACAGTTTAAGTGGTAAGAAGAATAGTTGATAAGGATATGTAGATAAGATAACGGTTTCCACAAGCAGAGGTCCATGAGAAGAAGCTGCCTGAGTTTAACTTACATCTCACCAATAAAATATGAAGGGAATGAGGGTCGTTCTCAACAATGTGCGTGGCATGGTGGGTTTTGGCCATAAAGGTTAGAAATGATGAAACTAAGGAATGCAATTTGTCTGAACATTTTCAATGGAAATAGCAATAGTGTAGCGAGAGGCTTGCAACGTTTCGTCTGCGTGAAAAGGGATTGAAGGGGGGGGGAGAATAATTCATCACTCACCGAACTACTTCGGAAGAGTGCTTGTCAAACTCTCTGCCTCTGTGTAGAGAGGAACCCAGACGAGACTATGCCCTTTGACATAGCCTCGTCTGGGGTAGTAGACAGCTACCCGACCCCGTTTTTACGGGGTCTACGGGAAATTTTTGCCCGTGCCTACGTGCTCGGATACCCCACAATAAACTCGGCCTTGTGCCACATCCGACCGCGTGGGTCGGTTAGTGAATATCATTACTCACAAAACTTCGTAGCCGCTTTTGGGCTCTATAGAAACTGGAAAGTATAGATCGGACAGCTGGAAGGTATAGACCAGCAGCAGTGCTCAGATATATGTTACTAATTCTTTCAAAGTGGACACTTCAAAAATCTCATTCCAGAATGCTTTGACTCTCCTCTCCTCTGTTAAATGTTAAATGTTATGGGAAGGTATTGTTTGGATCCCTAGTGCCCAGTTGAATCTCTACGCGTTTTCATCTCTAGATTAAAAGTAGAAGTCGACAAGATTTGGTGGTAACAGAAAAAACATATAAGAATTTCTTTCAGGCTGAGAATTTGTCTTTTTTATGCTTTTAATCTGTTAATGAACACTTATCCGATTATATTAGTACCACTTAGATAAAAAGAAAAACATTTTTAGCACATTGCTTGTAGTGTTGTAAAGGAATATGAGGTGTGGATGAAGCACAGCAAGTTTCTTACCTAAATCTATTCTATCGCATAAACCACTATATGGCCTGTACAGTCAATTGTTAAGATTCTTCTTCTTTCATATGTCATGTTACTTCAGAACTTGGGCGATTATGACGCTCTACAACTTCCTGTCTTTTATCGCTCTAAGTAACTCTAGCCCCTTTACTGTACATCTTTGAATTTGTCCTACTTCCCATGAACTCCCACTCGTCAAGTCGGTTATTCATTGTTTCCTCTTGTTTTTTCGCCTTCGATATATCATGCAACTTGAATTCTCCCTTCTGGATAAGACGATAAACTACTTCCGCGCCCTGGTTAAGACGATAAACTATGTCTAACAGCATAGCTTCTGATCAGGAGGTTTTGAGGAGCGTGAAACCACCTCTTAATTGCTGGTGTTTTCAGATCCACCCTGACCTGGGCTGGTAGCACTTGTTAGGGTCCCAACTATGGATAAATAGTTAGCCCCCAAACTGGGACTAAACCACTATGCAAGTGCAAAAATCGGTTTTAATACTGTTGAAACTTGACTAATGCATGGAATAATAATGCAACCCAAAATGTACTTAGAACAAAATGTATTGAAACAAGAAAGTGTACACAATATTTACATACAGTCTTTTGTATATTCCTGGTAAGACCGTTCCTGGAGAATGTGTTGACTGAGTCGCAGTCGGGCAGAGTCTCTGGTTGAATCTCTTGATTCCTTCCTCTCTTCCCGGTACCAACCATATTTATATGGTCGGTACTCCACTATACAAATTAGGTGGATCCTACCACAACAAATACCAGAAATACTTTGTAAGAAAAATTATTACCAGCTATACATTTATACCAGCTATACATAACCCAATGAGGTTGATATACCGTAAAACAAATCAAACCAAAGCAACTTGAATTCTCTAAGACTTTTTTGTTCATTATGGGTCCCAGGTATTTCAGAAATCTGTTTCTGTTTGTTAGCAGCAGTTACCTCGTCCTTCCTGTCGTCCTTAAAACTTCCTTGTGATTCACACCGTATCAGCCTTTGTACGGTAGAAACACAATAAATCTATATATAAAATTCTATAACTTCCGTTTATCCATCCGTTCGCCACACCCTGTAAAATAGCCATACATTGACCGATCGAAACGAAATTTTGGGGAGAAGTGCAAAAAGGAAAAATTAAAAGTTTTTTTTTTTTATTTCATACAAAATGTTGCCACTGTTGTAAAAGTAATTTAATGATTAAAATAACAAATACATATTTAATAAAAATGCACTTTCACTTAAGTTCTTATATAAACAAGAATTCAGTTTCCAGTTCACCCTGCGTTTGCGAGAATTATAAACAAATCACAAGACCAAACCTTTCAAAACGTTGGAATTTGACTTCAGAAAGAAACATTTACCCATGTCTAGTTGTATGTTGCATGCTCAAGAGTAAGAAAAAAAAAAGAAAAAATTATTTCTTTAAAAAGATATTGTTTACCGTGAAGTCCTATAAAATTAAATTAAAGAAACTACTAAACCGTGAAGTAGAATTTTTGTCAAAGTATTTTTTCGAAACAAATCAGCTTATTCAAATTTCATCGATTGGGTTGAGAAATTGGACGAAACGTAGAGTTTATAAATCTCGACAAAAATGTTTCCAATGACTTCAACAATACTAAATACTGTGAGGATTTCAACGAGTTAAATTCTTATCGGTAAAAATCTTATATTTCTCATGCTGAAAATATAACCAATGCCATTGCAAAATTACTTAAATGACGTAATATTTAATAGTTGGCGTAAACAAGAAAGAACATACACGAAAATTAAAATTCGTGTAGAAGTATCTAGCTTTGTTATAGTTTTGGATTTGGGATTTGTTTTTACTTAAAGATGAAGTCTTTTCGTTTTAAAGCCATGTGGTGTAGCGTAACCATAACGTGATGTGGAATATGAGAATTTAAAAACATTTTAGAATGCCTAGTCTAGAATCACAAAAGCAATTTATTTTAGGTCAAAATATCCAACATTTTTTTAAAAAATCATCTGATTCTTTAACAAAACTTGCTGCCCAAATACACCCAATGTATATATCAGTCATAATGAATGACAACGTTCTTCTTCTAAGAAAATCTCCGGTTTGGTTTGGTTTGTTTTACGGCATATCAACCTCAATGGGTCATTTAATGCCGACAGAATTTTTATTGCTGGTAATTTTTTTTTTCAAAAATGTATTGCTGGTAATAAT
Source organism: Acanthosepion pharaonis (assembly GCA_903632075.3). NCBI lineage: Eukaryota > Metazoa > Mollusca > Cephalopoda > Sepiida > Sepiidae > Acanthosepion > Acanthosepion pharaonis. Next base: position 2,602,857 of record CAHIKZ030000480.1, read on the forward strand.
TTTTCTTACAAAAATGTATTGCTAGTATTAAAACCTATTTTTATACTTTCATAGTGTTTTGACCCCTTTTGGAGCTAACTATTTGGCCATAGATGTGAAAGTTAACAGGTGCTACAAAGCCTGGGTCAGGGTGGACCTTGCAACACCCGCAATTAAGAGGTGGTTCCACGCTCCTCAAAACCTCCTGATCAGAGACCTTGCTGTCGGATGTAGTTTATCGTCTTACCCAGGACGCGAAAATTTCTATATTGTCGAAAGCCCTATTATACAAAAGAAACAACACTCATAGGACATTTAATAAGCATACAAAACAACAACACGTGTAAATATTCCAAAAGCCTTAACGACACTTTGAAGTGATTCCAGTTCCATCGCTCTAAAAACGCCAGGATGTAACCAGGAATATCCTGTCTATCACACTGACAACACCCTGTTTTTGATAATGACTGAGACGATCGATAAACAACATAAAACATGAGCTTCAGGCAGTTCATCCACAATTTTGATACTGACATACATTTTATTAGAAAATGGAAAATATATAATAAAAAGTTAAACAGACACACCTTATCGGCTGAATTTAACAAAACTTGTTATATATATATATATATATATATATATATATATATATATATATATTAGCACCTTTTTTTTTAAAAATCGCTAAGCGTGAAAAAAAATGAGTAAATGTAAAATAAAATCAAAATGCGTATTAAAAGCACTCTCAAAAGGATTTACAATAAAACACTATAATATATTTAACAAAATGAACACACACATATATATATATATATATATATATATATATATATATATATATATATATATATATATATACACTCACGGGCCACTTAAGTACACGTAAACAAATCCTCTTTTATGTAAATTTCTATTCAACCAATGATGTGGCAGCAATTTAATGGCTGTGATCATTTAAATATAGTCATAGCGACCTACTGAATTTTCTTTTATGCATTAGTATGGGAAGAGAAAGGTAATTTCAGTAACTTTGAACGCAGTATGACCATTGGTGTCAGACGAGTCTGAATATTTCAAAAACTGCATATCTACGAGGATTTTCACAGACAACCATCACTTACAAAGAATGATCAGAAAGAAAAAAATCCAGTAATCATCACTTCTGCGGGGAGAAAAATCCTTTGATAATGGAAGAAGTCGGTGGAGAATGGCCAGACTAGTTCAAGTTGATTGAAAGGCAACAGAAGCTCAAATACCAACTCATTAAAATGGAGAGATACATAAGAACATCTCTGAACGCAGAACATGTCGAACCTTGAAGCAGGTTCAACAAAAGCTTTGACTCTACAATGGCTAATGGTGGAGAGAAATCCCTGTTGTTTGTGTTTATGAACCTCGACTCTGAATTATCTCCAATCTTGGCGAAATTCCTGAAAGAAATGTTCCCCAGTCTGTGGAAGTTGTTTGCTCTGTTCCCAAGAATGCTGGTTAATTTTATCCTTACTTGGTGCATATGTATTTGTGAGACAGGACCTTCCATAGCAGCTGTGAGGGAATATCTTGTCTATAGTGTGGGATCCCTTCGGGCACTGTTTTTTCGCCTAGGTCTATATTCTGGCAGTCTGATGGGATGGCTTGCTTCATAATTGCTTGCAGTCTCGTGGATAGTTATGCACAACGCCTGGCGGTCGGAAGCTTGAGCATTCTGCTTTTCTTCTTCATCATCTTCTTTTTCTTTATCTTCTTCTATTTTCCATGTCCATTCAGGAGACGGGCTATCATTACTCTCCACTGCCTCTTTTCCCCCGTAGCTCTTAGCAACATTTTTCCCTTTGCCATCCCTCCCATCACTGTCCCGCCATCTATTCACACAAACTTGATAAGAAGGTGGCCTGCTGTCCACCTTTTGTTTTCGATATACCCTATGAGTTCTCCAAGCCCTCCTTCCTCTTTTTGAGTCCCAGAAATTTCAACTTTATAATTTTGAGTGTAAATGTCCTTTTTCTTTCTATTTTCCTTAAGACTTCATCGATGCTTACGCACTCCAACGATTTTGAGTCCCAGAGATTTCAACTTTATAATTTTGAGTGTAAATGTCCTTTTTCTTTCCATTTTCCTTAAGACTTCATCGATGCTTACGCACTCCAACGATTTTGAGTCCCAGAGATTTCAACTCTATAATTTTGAGTGTAAATGTCCTTTTTCTTTCCATTTTTCTTAAGACTTCATCGATGCTTACGCACTCCAACGATTTTGAGTCCCAGAGATTTCAACTTTATAATTTTGAGTGTAAATGTCCTTTTTCTTTCCATTTTCCTTAAGACTTCATCGATGCTTACGCACTCTATCCATGGCATTCCCAGCCTTCTTCCTTGGGACCAAATTTCTGTTGCTTCATCTGTGACAATATTCAGCACTCTTTTCTGTTGCTTCATCTGTGACAGTTCAGCACTCTTTTCTTTGTTTCTTATGAAATTTTCCTGTCTCTTATTACTTTGCTTAGTTTTTGGAATGCTTATTTTACAATTCCAATACGCCTATTCCAGATTTTATTTTGTAGTTGTGGCGAGAATAGAAATTTATGAGGACATTTTTATTAGTAGAGTTACGATAGGCTGTAGAAAAAACAGTGGAAAACCACATCACGTCTGTGTGAAAGTGACGAGATGCCTGGTCCGGATCGATCACATTACAGTGCGTTCTTTGGATTTAGTCAAGAATTCCGAAATGCACCTGATCAGATGTGGCAACAGTATTCAATACACGAACGAATGATAGATTTATAAGTGTACAAGATGGATATTGACGACAAAGGTTTTCTAGCACAACACAGTCAGCCAACTTTCCTTGCTGTAGATGCAGCTATTGTTTCGATGTAGTCGCTCCACATCAAGTCAGGGGAAAACGTATGCCTAAGAAGGCGTAGAATGTTGCTCTCCTGGAGTTTAGCATCGGACATCCAGAAAAGTTTCTCTGTGGTAATTAAATGAAAGCAGTTTTGTTTTGGAGGCGTTAAAATTTACATTTCTTGCCCCAATTAACCACCGATTTGTTGTCCTTTTCAAGGGCAGCTGCCAGGTTTACTAAATATTCCAAATGCCTTTCCTTGTTAAACGTTATGATATTATTATCAGATCTGTCAGATTTGCTACTAAGGCAGATGTAAATTACTTATGAAGCTCAAAAACAGCGCAGGTCCAAGGATTGAGACCTGTAGAACCCCCGCGTTAGTATGAAAAGATCTGGAAGTGAGTCCGTTCAACACGACCTTCATTACACGATTGGATTAAAACAACGTGACACCGTAGCTCTTGAGCTTGCGTAGAAGGCCAGCATGCCAAGCCCTGTCGAACACCATCTCGAGTTTTTCCATTCTTACCTAGAGCTTAATAGACAAATTCAGTTGTTATTACGAATAGTCGTTATTATAAATTCAGTCGCTATTACAAATAGTTGTTATAACGTCAGCAGTACACCTGGCGAAACGGAAACCATATTGTTTGTCCGAAAGCAGGTCGTGAGAAGATGCTTAATCAATTCGGCATTAATTAGAGCCACGACTACTTTGCCGAAAAGAGGTATGTGACTAATAGGGTGTTAATTTGAGCGGTTAGTGAGTTTCGCCAGAGTTATTAGAGACGGAAACTATCGAGGACTTCCAACAAGCGAGGCATTTTTATATAGTTATGAATATGAGCCAGCTCAGGAGCACATTTCTTTAGTACAACGGTAAGGGTCCCATTACACCCGATTGCTTTGTGGGGATTTAATTTAGAAATGATGTCAGGGACCAGTCACTCAATAAAGCCTTCATTCTTGAGAAAAATCTGGCAAATATGTTGACTGTTTAGGTAAAATACTTCGGAAAGGACCAGATGCAAGAAATTCTAAGAAAAGGTCAGATATTCCGTACTAAGAGACGAACCCATCGATAATCCGAATTTTTGTTTATAAAAATTTTTGAAAAAAGTGATATAGTTTGCTTTATGATAGGTCGACTTTTTTTTGTTTTTTGTTCTTTTGTTATTGTTGTTTTTTTGTTTTTTTTTTGTATTTAAGCTTTAGGTAGGGAGAGGTTTAGTTTTTGTGATTTTTTTTTACACAGAATTTTTTTTTTACACAAATTTTTCCCACTTTGTCATTCATTTGCCTAAAATTGTTCTGATATATAGATATTTATCGATCATATCCTCCCATGTTGACATCTCCAATTCGTAGTTCAAATCTTGGGCATTTTTTTTTCTCATGAATTCTGTCTTGTTACAGAACGTCTTTATTCTCGTTTTCCTTAATTATCTTGTCTAGGAAGTCCTGATTTTTTCCTTCTTTGCTTGTCATCAACACTGTATCATTTGCGTATCTTATATTCTCGAGATTGTGTCCCCGTTGCCCTTATAAAGGTTCCACGTGGAACCCCTGTTGCGCTGGACATATAACATCTCACCTTATAGTATAGTTTTTTGTCTAGCCATAATCTTTCATTCTACAAACATGTCCTTCCCAGTGTAGCTAGATCTTCATCAGAATGGCCTCAATGCTTGGAACCTACATATAGGAGTTTGTGGGCCATAAATCCAAATTCAAATCATGAGTATGTATATGGTATTTTTACCTAAGATTGAAAATCTACAGAGACGATGATCAGTAACAGTTAGATTGAGTCATAAATAATTTTCGTTTTTCAAATTGTTTATAGACTTTATTCTTCAAAAAAGTACAATTTCATTTTATTCAATTATATATTCACCATTAATTTTAGTGACTTGTTGCCATTTATCAGGCATCTCCTCGAGACCACTTGAGCAAAACTTTGCAGGTTTTGATGTGAAAACATTTTTGACTAATTCGTGAATTCTGGTTTCCCTTACAGAATTTTTCCCCGTCAAAACGTTTTGCAGCAATCGAAAAAGCTCATAATCGATGGTGCAAGCTCATGTGAATATGACCTTGGGTGAGGCTAGAACAGACCGACTGAATTCCAGATTATTTTCTCTGTTATTCTTGCTCTACCCGACCTTGCGTTGCCATGGAGGAGGAAAACTTTTTCTTTTAATCCACCGTGTACGCTACCGAGCGAAAACTAAGTTACGTTAGTATACTTCAAATTTATTTTTAACTGACACGTAAGTTTAATAGTTCGGATGACGCATTCGCTAGTCCAATTGGTTTCCAAAAAAGGCAGTTACTTATGATTCACACATGATAGAAGTTGATATCTCATAAAATTATATTTTTGCTCCCTAAATACAGACGTATGCCTTAACAATATGTTTAGTGAAAGCGCAAAACAAAAATAAACTGTCATAAAATGCTTGAAATCTGCAAGATGAGATTATTGACAAGCCGACACTGAGACGCCTTGCTGAGTTCAAAAGAATGTATTGAATAAATAGCATGAGAGTAGCATACATTAACCACTCAGTCATCTTATGAGAAAGAGAGAGAGAGAGAGAGAGAGAGAAACTATTTAAAATCTTTTTATAATATAACTTGCCAAGTTGACTGTTCTGCGATGAATACAATAGGGATAAATTTGGAGAAATGTCTTTGAAAAGTAAATAAACAATAAAAATAACGAGAAGGAGAAAGATTGAAAAAGACTGATATGTGCTATGAAAAAGAAAAATATAGAAAAAAAGTCTTTTTTTTTTTACAATGATGTTCATCCGGTACAAGGTCCAAGAGCAACCCGAGGTAGAAGGTAACAGGGTAAAAGTTACAGTTTTTGCGGGTATATGTGGGAGATAACGGTCAATCCCTAGACTTAAACAGGTTAAGATTATAGTGACCAGAGAAGCATTCTTTTGGGAGTTGGCTCCACCTTGCAACGGTTCATGGGAAGAATCTCACCAATGGCATACGTAGGCAATATGGGGTGGTTTGTTACAATGTGCCTAGCATAGCGGGTCTTGGCTGTGAAGGTTAGAACTGGTGGAATTAAGAAATGTAGTTCATCTGAACACTTCTAATGGAAATAACGATAGAGCAACGAAAGGCTTGCAACATTTCGTTGGTGGGAAATTGGCTGTAGGACAGGAAATAATTCATCCCTCACAAGCCTACGTTTGGACTCTATAGAAACTGGAAAGTATAGACTGGACAATGCTCCCATCCTATCCAACCAGATGGTGAGCTTGGACGTGGTGAGTTTGTTCACCAAGGTACCCACGGAGGAGGCACTCTCAGTAGTCAGAGACAGATTGGCCTCTTACTATTCCCTAGTAGAACGGACCAGTATTCCAATAGATAATCTGATTGAGATGTTGACTTTCTGTACACAAACAACACACTTCGGAATGGGATCACACATATATCGACAGGATGAGGGCTTAGCAGTGGGCTCCCCATTATCACCAGCAATAGCGAATATATACATGGAATACTTTGAGGAAATGGCATTGGAATCTATATCTCTAAAGCCAACTATATGGTTAAGGTACGTAGATGACACCTTGATACTCTGGTCACACCAGGAAGGTGTCCAGGTTCTACTGGACCATATGAACTCAATAAGACCTTCGATACAGTTCACAATGGAGAAAGAGAGTAACAACACACTCTCATTCCTGGATATTCTAATATCTCGAATAGAGCATGGGTTTAAGACATCCGTATACCGTAAACCGACATTCACCGGACTGTACCTCAATTTCAACTCCCACCATCCATACAGCGTAAAGAAAGGGATCGTCCGTTGCTACAACACCGAGCAAAAGTCATAAATGGCGACCCAGAGACGTTAGATACAGAATTGGTCAGTATAAGTAGTACCCTACAACGTAACAACTACCCTGGGTACATGGCATCAGCCCCCCACAAAACTGGGATAGGCGGATACAAGAGAAGGAGGACAACAACACTCAGAAAACAGTCTGCCTGCCTTATATGAAGGGATTATCAGAGAAAATACAAAGGATCTGCGGTCCATATAACATCAGGAACCCCTGAAAAGCTTGACGACACTTCGCAGATATCTCTCCCTGCATTATTAGAGGATTGGTAGTATATAGTGGTTCAGCACCGTTTCTTTGTGTCTGACAAAATTTTCATGTTTCTTACTACCTCGGTTATCATTTGAAATGCATCTTTTGCCATTCCAATACGAGGTCGGATTTCGGTGTCACATTTGATATTTTCTGTTAAGATAGATTCTGACTTTCTGTGAATTATTTCGCAAATTTATTGAATACTGCTACCTTATCAGGTCAGGTGTTCCTGCTGCATACGTCGAGATTCTTGACAAAATTCAAAGAAGAATCTGTAATGCAATCTATCCTGACCTGGCATCTCTGACTTCAGTCACTTTGACACCGACGTGATGTGGCATCTCTCTGCCTTTTCTACAAATATTTTCATGGCAATTGTCTAATACTTTTTCCCTTAGTACCTCTACTGCATGAATTTAGCTCGATGGTGTTTGTTTCGAAATTAATAATGTTGGGTAGAATAAGAGGTTTTATCCTTACTTCATTTTATGTATCCTACTGGTGAAAATAAACATTTTAAAATCTTCATGTGAAATAAAGTGAAAGTAGAATAATTAAATCTGTTCTAATTTTCTCGTCAGATTCCATCTTACACATTTACAAATCTATCATTCGTCCGTGCATTGAATACTGTAGCCATATCTGGTCCGGTGAGCCTACTGCTTATCTCAAGAATCTTGATAACATTCGAAGAAGGATCTGTAATGTAATCAATTCTGACTTGGTATCTCGGCATTAATCACTTTCCTATCGCCATGACGTGGCTTCTCTGTCTTTTCTATAAATATTTTCATGAAAATTGTCCTAATGAGATTCCATCCTTGCTGCCGTGACTGCATGAATTTAAGCGTACTACTTACTAGATTGACAACTAAGTGTTACTGTTGATTTGGATTTGGATTTTTGAAGATCGTAGATGACAGGGAAGCAAAAACCGGTAGAGAGTCTACAGACAAGAAATGTGAGAAAAGAAACTATTAAAAAAAGTATATACGGTTATATCCAGCTAGTTCAATAGTAAAACGCCATTAAATACACATACACGTACGTACGAACATTCAACCAATATACAAACTCTTTACGTTCAAACACAAACACAAATGTTGATGTCTTTGTCACTTGTAAATATGTTGTTTAATACATATATCTTCTATCTATAAAAGGCAGTGTGTGTGTGTGTGTTTGTGTGGGGGGGGGCGCAATTTTCGACGGATTTGCACCAAAATCTATATGCACATCCTCCAAATTAGCGGGAAGGCCAAGACCGACTTTGCATTTCCCATCGATAGTGGAAATAATCGATTTTTTCATGCTTCTACGGCAGTTTTCATGTAGTTTGCGGCCATTTTCTACTGGCCAGAGTGAGAGCCTATAGCTGGCTGCCACGAATGTTAACTAGCATGCTAGAATTAAAAAAATCGATAGCTGCATTCGTCACAAGTGGGAAAAATTTAAATCTGCATGGCACTTTACTCCAATTGGCTCATTCGCTTGCTTAAACTCAACGTTGATTCTGATTGCGCAGAACTGGGTTCGGTGTGAAAAAGTATTTGTTGTTAACATTCTTTTTTCATTCGGTTTTTCTAGTTACGAGCCTTTTTTAAAGCTGATCGTTTTGTGTTCATTTTATTTAGTTCTTTTTTCGTAACAGATTTAATGTTTAGTATAGAGCTTAGAAAAAATTCGCATGGTGAGATAGGCAAGAAGTAAGACATGTAGCAACATCAGCACGGCAAAGGGCACTCCTTTAACGCCAAGGAAGGGCAAAAATATTTTAAGTCAATTGATAGCGATTGCTGTATGAGTCGTACGATCTTTTAATCAAGCACGGGCAACGCCGGGCCAAGCTGCTAGTTTTATATATATATATATATATTGTCTAAAAACAAAATACCCAGCCGGGCTAAATCATAAATTTAACAATATATAGATAGTAATAATATATAACTCAACAAATCTAAACCTACCCACATTTCTCACCCACACAAGACAGACATGCTTACGGAGGTGTGGAAGCCTCACACTTATACACACGCCCACACGAATATACACACTTACACACATCATACTCACTCCCTAATGAGCCAAATGATAACACACACCTACAGCAATACACACGCTTACACATATCATACTCACTCACTCCCTAAGAACCAAATAACACACACACAAACACTAAACAGAGACACATCCCCTCACCAGGTCCAATAAAACTGTCAAACTGACCAGAGAATTCAGAATAATATGTATCTATCCAGCTCTTATCTCAAATAACAAGTTAAAAGAGACTGTTTGACCAACACAAGGAATGTTAAAAGATTCATGTTAAAAAGATAAAAAAATAAAAAAATAAAAAAACAAATGAAAACTACAGACAAAAGTTCATTTTCTCCATCAAGACATTCATTTCTGTAGTTCACTGCTACCAGCAAGCAGAAATATTTCTCCTCCCGATGATGGCCATTTCGGTCGAAACTAGTCGAGGAATCTAAATGGAATAATAATAAAAAAAAACAAAAAACGAAAGAATATTAATCTACAATCCAGTGTGTCTAAAGATTTTAATTTTTTAATTTTTTAATTTTTAATTTTTTTAATTTTTTATTTTCTTATTGTTCAATATATATATATATATATATATATATATATATATATATATATATATATATATTGGTCTTGTTTGTTTTTTCTTTACATCTTCGGGTGGACTCAACTTGATTCCGGCATGTTCTTCTAGCAGGAATAAACAACACGTGTTCCTAACCGAACAACAATCAAACCCAAACGGGTCCTCTACACACGCATACCGCTTGTTATACAGGCTACGAACTGATTTCGGCTTCTTCTCTTGCCTTCAGGATATCCTATGGCGGTCAAATTCTACAAAACCTTCTTTTCTCATGGGTTCCAGACATTTCACCTATCTCTTACTGATTTTAAGTATGAGTGTCATTTTTTTTTTCCATTTTTTTTTTAAATAAAATGTTGAAACTTACGTTGTTTGGGCGCACCTATATGGTTCGCAATTATGCACAGATTCCACAATCCGAGGACAACATATCTACTACGGATAACGAGATCGCATTGTACTTAAAACGATATAAGCAAAATGCACTTCGTGTGAAAGATTTATTGATACTTCAACGGTTAACAACTGTAATATTGTATGACTGTCATAAAAAAAAGAGAATTTTTGATTCACTTTATGTGGCATTAAACGAAAAGAATAAATAAAACAAGGTGGTGTTTTTAAATTTACCTGCTTCGAAAACCACCCAATTTTATTACAACCCCCTTTCGTAAACATGTATAACCAACTTTCTTTTTTCTACTCTCAAACTACAGTTTCGCGTGAAAGGTTTGCTTACAAATATTTGTGTTCTTATAAAAAACGTTTAATATTTTTGTTCTATATATCTGTTTCTGCTTTCTGCGTCTAACTTGTAGCTTTTATTTTCTGTAATCTACTGACTTTCAATTAGATTTTTGCGTGAACATTATCCGCTTATTTTGTTTTTATAACTCTTTTTGTGCATTAAAACTTTCTCATTTAATATCTTTCAAATCAAGTTAACGCTTTCCTCCCATGTGTATTTGGAAGGTTAATTAGTATTCGTTTTCTTGTTGTTTTTTTTTTTTTTTTTTTTTTTTTTTTTTTTTTTTTTTTTTTTTTTTTTTTTTTTTTTTTTTTTTTTTTTTTTTTTTTTTTTTTTTTTTTTTTTTTTTTTTTTTTTTTTTTTTTTTTTTTTTTTTTTTTTTTTTTTTTTTTTTTTTTTTTTTTTTTTTTTTTTTTTTTTTTTTTTTTTTTTTTTTTTTTTTTTTTGTTTTTGTTTTTGTTTTTTTGTTTCTTGGGGTTTTTTTTTTCTTTTTGGGGTTTTGGGTGGGGTGTCGTTTGCTGCTATGGCACCTAAAAATGTTTACGTACGTCAAAGAAAAACGCTCTCATTAACCCAAACAATAGTGAATAAACATCTTATTAAGCTTGCCTGTATCTCATTATTCAGAAATTAAGAACTGACGAAAATAAGTCATTTTTTTTCTTGATAAGACCATTCTCCTCTATTAATATCCTTTTAGAATCATCTAATGCATATTATCAATCAAGCTTAGTTCACCATAAACGCTGCATTGGCTTCACCAAGAACTGCTATTTATTTTATCTACTCGGGGCTGTTTAGATGAGAAAAGAAATGAAAAGAGAGAATTAGCGGTGTGCCTTTCATTTAAATCCAAGCACGCCATCTTTTCTAATGAACATGTCTTAGGAGAGAAATAAACGCCCAAATAAAGATATTCATTGATGATAGATCAAAAGGATTATAAAACCGACAAATAATATGTGAAGCTGAACTATTCTGCAGCGAACAAAAGAATAACATTTGTGTATGTATCCGGTCAACCAAAAAGTTATATATAAAATTCATTTCGAAAGTAATGCCACATTCTTTTGTTTTTTATTAAGTTGGTCCTCTTTGTGAAAGAGAACCTTATAGATTAAAGGAGCCGTGATGCCAAAAAGTTTGGGAACAACTCTCTTAAGGTACTTTGCTAATTTGTATCTTCCACCTTTTCCTGTATTGTTCTGTCTAACGACTAATCTTTTTATTTGTACTGATAATTCGCTTTATACAATGGTCACTACGAAACTAATGTTTTGAATTTAATTATGTTTTTCAACGATGTCAGAGAGCAAAGAAAATATGCGTGTAAACTACTTGATGAGGAACACAAAGACAAAAAGTAGTGGTAAAGGAGCCAGAGTTACTGAAAACAACAAACGGCAGGAACTGATGAAGAGCCATAATCATCTATATCCTGAAGGAATGGCATAGAGAGAAAGATTTAGAGAGAGAGGGCAAACAAAATAAACACCTGCTGATATTAAAGTGGGTGTAAAAATGCTTCCTTATGTCTATATAATTTTTTCTCTCTCTCACTCTCTCACTCTTTCTCTCTCTCTCTGAATATATATATATATATATATATATATATATATATATATATATATATATATATATATATATATATATATATATATATATGAACAAAACTTCGAGACTTGAGTTATTAAACGGAAATAACTGAAAAGGCATGGCACGTGGAACTAGAGCAATCTACTCTAGTCGACTAAATAAAGAGTTTTCCAGAAACTGAAATTGTCCAATGATTTACCTATATATATATATATATATATATATATATATATTTTTATATATATATATATTCAAATTGGTTGTACGCCTATCCTTTCACAAATGAGTTAATCCAAAAGTGTTGTGTTGGCTTTGACTTTTATAAGTCTCCATCGGGGATTGACAATGAAGTGTGATTTAATAAGTAGATTGTTTTTTTTTAGAACCTGGCAACAAGCGGAATATTTTTATATGCATTCAAGAACAAAACTTGTTGGATAGACTTGAGTTCCATTTAAACGGTAAAATAACTGAAAAGGCTAAATGGCATCCATTTATCTCGTGGAACTAGATTGGTCAAAATTCAGTTCTTTTTGAGCAGCGTCTAGAACAGCTTAACAATCCTAGTCGACATCAGGCCCCCAAAACCATATATATTCTGAAACTACATTACCCATGGTTTCATTTGATTTAAATTAAATTTAAATTTGAACAAGAGAATGCAAAATAATAATTTGGAGGTCCACAAAAAATTATTAACAAATTATAACAAATTTAAAATCAATCATCATTTTCTTACAAAAATAATGTGACATGCAACAAGGTGCGGGTAATTCGGCTAGTGTGTTATATTACCGAAGAGTTATGATAGTTTGGGGCTTAGTTGTTTGATACCATTAAGGTTCTAGAGGGGTTTCTGTGAAAATTGTGTTCTTTGAGTAAGCCCAAATTCCTGCTTAATTCGAGAATTTTGAATCTTTTTTTAAAAATGTATTTCAACTCGAACTTTCGGCGTTCTTGTTGAAATTTATATATATATATATATATAGATAGATAGATAGAGAGAGAGAGAGAGAGAGAGAGAGAGGGTTAGGTAAATGAGATAACTAGATGAATTGGGTCACACATCAAACGTAGGAAATGTGTATTTATTAATATATATATATATATATATATATATATATATATATATATATATATATATATATATATATATATATTCGATTTAAAATAGCTACACAGTCACACATGTTTCAAAAAAGGTGGGATTATATATATGTTCTTTCTTTTTATTTATTATATATATATATATATATATATATATATATATATATATATATATATATATATATATATATATATATAAATATAATATATATATATATATATATATATATATTCCCTTCAGTTCTAACCATGATCATGAGACGCTGCAAAAGTATCATAGTGACATTAGATAGATCCGTAGAAATTACCAAAATACCAGCAAACTCAAAAAAAAGATGATCCGGATTATATATCTTAATGTTATTTATTTTATTTATATATAGGCATAAATGGGGATGGGGAAGGACGGTCTTCGTCTGTCTTAATTCTAAACTTAGCTAGTCACAGACATGGACCCAAACATACTAACAATATTCCTATCACCAAAACAACACATTCAGTCCTACCTTTCTTACAGCGTCCACCATAATACCTCAAATTCTCTATGAAATCTTAACTAGTCCCCATATGTACATTTCAAAGTCTGTGGGGGAGGGGAAAAAAAAACAATTTAAAAAAAAAAAACAAAAAAAACTCGCAAACTTAAATGCATATAAAGAAAAAGTACACGTCACACTCGCTCACGTCACAAATCATTTTGCCTACGTCACAATACTCACGAGATATATTTTGAAAACATACACAATTGTGGCACAAGGCCGAAAAGGGTGGGGAGTGAGATGAGGTTGCTATCCTATACCTAGCTAATGCGATTTGCGACCCATTCACTCGCTACAATTTACCACATTTACCAAAAGAACCTGTGCGTTATCACTCAATCCTCCATTCACCATAATACCTCATACACTCAAAAACACACCCCATGATATGAAAATTTGAAAATACCATGATTTTCTTTTTATACTCACAATACTAGTTCTACGAAAATCACCAATTGTCTTTACCTACCCTGATGATGACTTAAAAAAGTCGGAACTTTGAACGATATTTCTTGTAGTTTTCTTTCGAAATAAACTTCGGACAATTCTTCTTTTTTAATCGTTTCACCCCAAACAAGGTGATAATGCCACTAAGACGCAAGAGTGGGGGTTACAGGGAATGAAAGAATGTGAGAACATTTTAGTGAGGAGAAGTGAAGTAAGGAACGGGATTAAGGAAGACAGAATTTAGCGAATAACGTCACGTTTAAATCTTTGAAAATTGGAGGTGACGAGGAAGCAAGAAATTGTAAGGGATATTCACAGATGAGAAGTGCGAGAAAAGAAACATCTAGCTAGTTCAACAGTAAAACGGTGAAACCTAGTTGTCAATTTAGTTGCACACTTAAATTCATGCAGTCGACGCATGATAAAACTCATCAGAACAGTTGCCATGAAAATATTTGTAAAAAAGACAGAGGGAAGCCACGTTACGTCGGTGAGAAAATGTCGAGGTGACACATCAGGATCCGTTATATTAAAGACCCTTCTCTGAATTTCATCAAGATTTTTTTTCTCGGAGAATTTCCTGCTTGTCTGAGAAGAATTATTAGTAATTCGTAGAAATCGATCCTTTAAATTAATCGATACACGATATCTCTTGCTTTTAATAATATTCGTCTCAAAGAAGATTTTCTGCTTAATTACACAGAATTTCTGTTTTATTCGTGTGTTTGTTTTTGTTTTTTTATTTTTTTGTTTTTTGTTGTTTTTTCTTTAGCTTAACAATTGTCATTTACAAAACCATGAAAATGTCTTCCTATCAAAAAACCCAGTTCAGTGTATCTTAAATTTTCTAGACACCTTAGACATTTACAGGGTGCGTATTGTAACCTAAGAAGAGTTACTGAATGATGAATAAACAAAACGGAGGTTGAAAATGAAATGATAACTTTTATAACGTCTATAAAATACAATACTCGCCAGCGACGTGAAATAGGTAAACCACTGCTAGTGGTGGACTACTTAGACAGCATATAACCCCCACTTACAATAGTGCCCAACGTATTTATGAGGATTGGGACATATACATTAGTGTTCATAGGCACGGTATATAACAGTGCGATGGATAAATTGTAGTCTAAATGATACAAAAATGAAAATAACATTGACATCTCATTTTAACAGATGTTTTTACCAAAATTATACAAAAATATCTTGAAATACTAAAGAGTAAATTTATTCAATAAAATAGCCATTGGCTTCAACTACGACTTCGGAATCTCCTGCAGCTCTTCTGAGTGGTCTCCTTGTTTAAGTTGATGAATGCTGACAGAATCATTGCTTTCAGTTCATCTTTGGTCTTACAAGGAGTTTTGCTGGCCTCTCGCTCAACTGCGCCCCACACATAATAATCAAGGGGATGCAGTCTGGGGAGTTTGGTGGCCAGATGTAAGGTGTGATGTGATCGCAGAAATTGTTTGACAGCCATGGCTGTGTTCTCCTGCTTGTATGGCATGGTGCACAGTCCTGTTGCCAGACATAGGGTCTTTCAGCAGCCACACTCTTGACCCAGTGCAACACTACCTCGTCAAGGCACTTGATGTAAGCCTCCGTGTTGAGTCCGAGGCCCTCACCAACAAATTCAGGAGTTATTTTCTTAACAGAACGATCAGAATAAGTTTTCCGAGCTGCCGTATCTTCGTAATCACATTTAGATTCATCCAACTCTTTCCAAATCCTCTGCACTGTCCTCAGATTGACACCCAAACACTCTGAAATGTTCGTATTGGAGCTTCCGACACGAATTCCAAACAGTACAGCATGCCGTTTCTAAATTTCTGTCGAAGTAAATTAAATCATGGTGCTCTTTTTCTCACAGACTCTGACTCTACGATACTGTGCAGCCGACAAAATCAAAAACAAACAACGCGCATGCGCGAAATAAAAATATAAAATGGCGACAACTTACTCATCGCCACCTATTTATTTGATAAGTACAATGTAACAAGATAAATTAATCATCCTAGAATGAAATAGTGTTGTTGACACCAGATATTTTCTTGACAATTGCTGAAATATCATATGTACTCGCTTCAGTTATTAAATAGCTATCTGATTTAAAACCGGTTTTATCAGTATTCAATTGTATATCTTCAGCAACATTTCATCGAATAATTCTTTTACACATAATATATGTTAGTGCTAGAATCACATTGACAATTAATTTTCTATATAACTTTTCTATATTTCGATCAACGTGGGTTAAATTCATAAAATGTTTCTTTTCAATGAACAAGAAAGGATATATTTTTCTATGAACAAATGTTTTCTTTTGCTTTAGAAAAATTGTGCATATATTAGATTGCTACAGGTTTTGTGTGATTTTTTTCTTAAACTTCTTCTACTCTGACGTGACAAAAGACATAGGATAGGTGCCTAGCCATCTAGCCAGATGAAGAGCAACAACGTAGCGTAGCATCAATTCCCCAGGTAGAAAATACTTTTTCCATGACGTCTCAATAACTGTCCAGAGCTCCCTGATATTTTTAGGGTAGGATCTTGCATGTAAATCAACCTCTCTGTCATATCCAGACAGATATATTCAATTGGACTAAAGTAGCAATAGAAAGTTTGTAGAATGCACTTAAGCCCGGTTATGATTTTAGTGTCATCGTCTAACTGAGCTCGATGACAGAGTGCATTCTCCTACTGGAATAACTCGTCTTTGCTAAGATACATCGTAATGGTAATATTAGCCGTGTCCTTATAACGAAATATTCGGCATTCATTGACCAAGCAGTTAGTGCTGCTGTTGGTTAAAATTTATAAATATATTTCTCTTAAACCAATTTTTCATGAAAATAGGTTTCTCAAGTCCAGTAGCTGTTATCGCTCTTTTTATTATTGATGAGAGTTTCCTCCCTTTTATTTTATTTGAATTAGTATGAAACTTCAACGTCTTGATTATGTCATTCTCTCTTCGAATTATACGCGCTATTTTAGTTTAGTCCCGCAATGTTCTTTCTGTTATTCTTTGTGATTCTTGAACCATAAGGTTCAAAGAAGGACGTTCTTCGCTGACAACTACATGCTTTCAACTACTCGAAGCCGTTTTAGCCATCGATCAGAGAAAGCATTTGTAAAGAAAGCTGTCAGTTTAGATATTTCTGAACGAGTTTGGCGTCATGTATAACATCCATATAAAAGCATCGATCTGACGATACGATCTAAGAACAAGACTCAGGTTTTTAGGTTATGGTTTTGTCTTTGTAGCAACTTGTGGTATTGGGTGAAACTACTCCCAGCACAATCTATTCTTTATTTAATTTCCTTAGTGTTGTGAGACCGTAACATACCTACAACATGGACTCTTCCAGGACTATATAAAGTATGCGATATAACACTCTAGGAGAAGAGGAGGAAAGAGAGAGAGTATTCTAATACCGTAGTATCAGCCGCGTACGACTACCAATATTAGACACTAGCACATAGTAAGCTTACACTTACACTATCTTTGTAACCTTTTTGTTTAATATATCTTTCTTACCTCTAATCCGTGTTTTCCTTCCGTGGTCCCGACTTTGGGTCCACATCACTTAGCCTTTATACTAAGTGTCGCTTGTCTGTTGCCGAAGACTTTTCTAACCAAATATCTGGGTTAATTAGTATCACTAAACCATGTTTTATAAAAAAAATAATCCATCTCTTCTCTTTTTATATGGTTAAATAGCAGAGTAGACAGGGTTGCCTTGGGTGGCACCCGGTCTCGGAGAAGGAAAAACTTAATTCAAAATCTCCAAATATGGGTAATTAGTAGCTATGGTTAACAACCATACTAGGACAAGGACAACTGAATCAAATTCGGAGCCGCAGTCCGTATGACATTTTGATGTCATGTTCAATTTCGTTCTTGCAACTCCTACGACAAAGCTAGTGCTAAGCTGCCTTTTCCTTGGACAACATTGGTGGCTTGGAGAAGGGAGACATGCTGCATGGGCAACTGCTGATCTCTCATAAAGCTCTGCCTAGACCTGGAGAGGGCATAAATCTTCGAGCGTAGATCCATGGTATCTCGAGATCGACGGATGGTCAATTGTAATGGTAGAAGCACACAAAATATAACAACATGAATACAAATATCATAGGACTCCATTTGTCGCGCCCAACATAGTCTGCTTCCTTCTGAATCGTTTTATTACAATTTGAAACGAGAACATATATCTCAACTTCTTAGAAGCTTCTTGGCTACATATGTGAGTTTTCATCATCATAAAAAAAATTTCTGTCTGCTGAGTGTTGTGTTTTACAGCTTGAAAAGCTCCTGGTCAGCAACCATCTTTTGCTCCTTCATGGCAGGGTCTGTCCGTTTGTAGTTTTTTGTTTAGCAGCATATCGACCTTTATAATGCCGAAATCTAAATATTTTCTAAGCAAATTCTTTGGAGATACTAATTAACCCATAGCTGGGAGAGACCTTTATGGCATATCGACCTTTTTAATACCGAAATCTAAATATTTTCTAAGCAAATTCTTTGGAGATACTAATTAACCCATAGCTGGGGGAGAAGTTGTGGATTCATGCCTTTCCTCAGGATATTTGTGCGTAAATGAATATAACAAACCCAACGGGAATTGAACCTCAGTTCTCTGATTAACAATTATCCATTACACCACCCGCAAATCCAAGCTTACAGCACCTGGTATTCCCAAATGGTCACCCATATAGTTACTGATCAGGCTCGACGTCGCTTAACTTCAGTGATCGGTGGTTCAACGTGATTTGGCCGGGAGCCGGTTTCGTTCTGTGTTCTGGGAACCAATATTGCACGGACCTCTGAGAAGCCAAGTAACTGTGCTAAGATACGGGTATTAACATGGCTCGCCTGTGCTTTCCAAAGGTTATTCTTCTGTCAAAGTGTATTAGCCTGTTTAAATTTGTCCTCATTCACAACATCTGCTTGTTTGCCACTGCAGAGCCTGTCACTGAGGTCATTTTTTCTTTCTCTCTCGGCTTGCCATTAACTCGACTGAACTATCTCTTAATGTACTTGCATCAAATACAGCTTATCCATTAACATTCACTAAACTCCTGTGAATGTTTATAGTATTTTCTTCTTCTACAAACAAAAATTATATGACAGTTCTTTGCTTTCTTTCGTGGGACAACAATTTTGAAAGGATTACGAACATGAAAAGAGAAGATAACGGGACAAATTTTCGCCCTGAACATCTCGACACTTTCTGGCTTATAATTACAAAAAATTGAAAAGAAAATAGGAATTTTGACAAACAGTGATGTGGTTCTACAGATGGATACTGAGAATGAAATGAAAGGAACATGTGCGCAATGGGGGGGGGTTAAAGGAAAGTGAAAACAAAAGGGACACTTTTACTGAGAATCAGAAATAGTTGATATTTTTGGGACGCATAATGATAAAAGGGACTTGGAGATTTTGGCACTCACAAGACCAAACTAGTGTTTGTAAGTTGATGTCAGAAAAGGAGCTGAGATGGATTGTGAGGGGACAAGGAAGTTGTAGAGAGTCTTGATCACCCATATCATACAGGGATACAACACATTAAAGAATAGTCAGGTGATGGAAAAGAGAGGAGGAAATAA
>CAHIKZ030000480.1:2625000-2715000 GCA_903632075.3 Acanthosepion pharaonis
TTTTAATTTGAACAATTTGTTGTATTTTATTTTCGTTATTCGGTACACACACACACACACACACACCCTTCATTTTATATATTTTCACGTCATGGGTGTTTTAGTAGGACCCCTGCGTGTATGAGGTATTATGTGTTCGATTGAATGGCGATGAATCAGTTTTTTTTTTTATTTTTTATTTACAGTAAGGTTCAACCTGTACAAGGCCCGGAGGCCACTCCAGGTAGAGGGCTACGTTAAGGAGTAGTTAATATGGATAGGAGAGTAAGATAACGGTTGGCTCTAGACTTGAACAGGTTAAGTTTGTAGTGATCGAGGAAACATCCTCTTGGGAGTCTGTCTCACAGGGCAGTGGTTCGTGGGAAGAAGCTGTTTCAGTGGAATTCACTTCTCGCCAAGGGAATACGAAGGGATTGTGGGAGGTTTGCTACTATGTAAGTGGCATGGCGGGTCCTAGATGTGAATATCAAACCTGGCGGAACCAAGAACTTGTTGTACCTTAGTAAACCTTTCCCTATCTCCCCGTATGGCCTCGTACCATATGAAATATAATATTTCAAAATAAAAAAACATATAAGGCGATGAAACTGAAAGTATTATTCGATTTCCCAAAATTGCAGATGAAGCAAAATAAAGATCAAAGTTGTACGTATTTGTTGCTTATTTAGTCATTCGTCGGATTTAATGCATATTTCCTACACAGAACTTATTTTTCTGTATGTGCGCGCTAACGCGTGCGTTTATGTTGAAAAAAATGACCGTATATACTTGAGTATAGTGAGAGTTTTTACGATGACTTTTTATAGAAAAATGGGTCGGGAAGTCGAATTCTATACAGGTAATTTTTTTTTTTTTTTTTTTTTTTTGAAGAGGCTAAAAATCTAATATTTTCGATGCCCGTAACCTACCTGGTAGGCCTCACCGTATCTTCGGCTAACCTTAACGGTACAGGTAACCTCCTTTAGCCTGCTTCTCGGGGCCTTGGATTCATTCTGTTGCTACATGAACAGCAGACGCTGTGTGATGCTTAAGATGAATCTAAATTTGAGACAGTAATAAAATCTATTAATTCTTCATGTATTTATGTGTTGGTTTTAAGTGACAAACATGGCGGGTGAAGTTTTTACCTTCGTGGAGCGTCAAAATAAAAGAAACTAAGTAGAAGGCAGGTCCATGGTAAAGGAGCTACCTTAGTCAGGCATGAACGAAAACAAAAGTTCGCTATCTATAGCTTCGTATCAGATATTTTGTAAGCGATTTTTCTCACCATTTTGGGGGTAGACCATTTATTTGCTATAAAATTTGTCCAGGATGATGCCCAGTACTGCACTATTTGACAACGGTGGGCCGACTTGTATTGCTCAGAATCTTGGGTCGCATTGTACACGAGCTATATGACAAAATGACGTTTTTACACAAAAAATTCAGAGGTCGCTCAATATATGAAGTAGGCTTAAATACGAGTATATATTTGAAGCAGGCACGGTGATGTAGTGGATAGCGGCTCGGATTGGGGAAACGGAGAGCCGAGTTACATTCATTTAAGGGCTAATAACCTTAGGAAAGGTATTAATCCTCTTCTACCTCCAGCTATGAAGCAGGACAGATTGGCAACTGGTCTAGAAGGACAACTCTGAATTCAAAACCTGCGGAGAGTCGTTTGGGGACCTTGTGGCACGTAAGGCACCAGGTCTCTGTATTCGGCACAAAGCCTTCACCTCTATAATCAAATCATATGTGCTACTGTCTGTTCCTAGGAACTGAGTTGCATGACCCTCATACGTCGAATACGACGGGAGAGTCCACCATATAAATAAAATCTAGTTCTGTCTTGCCAATGGGGATTTAGTTGGAATAAAATCCGTTTAATGCTGTTTACATCAGTGAAACATCTTCAAATAAGAGTTTTCAAAAGATATATATATATATATATATATATATATATATATATATATATATATATAACAGAATTTGCTATTTGATGCACGAACAATAGAGAAGGGTTAACCGTTATTGTAAACTGTCTCTTACTGTAACTCTCTACCTCGAGTGACCTTTGGGTCTTGTACAGAGTGTACCCCACTGTAAAAAAAAGGATAAAATAGAATGAATTAAAGTCTTAACTTATTTATTTCGTAATTCCTGTGGGTGATATCATTAGTTATGCGTGAGTGAATTTGTCTGGCAATTTGTCGTCACTGCATGTTCCCTTAAAATGGCCTAATGACATAATACGTTGACACAAAAAGTAAAATAAGGAAAGGTAAAAAAGCAACCAGAAAATCTAGCTGAACTAACCAAAAACCAAAAGAACTCACGGTCAAAGGTCAGAAAAATCTTAATTTAGAAAACAGCGGGAACACAATCCAAATGAAAAGTGGTACATACTTTGGCGTGACTTTGTTTCACGTGGAAAGTGATCTTCATATGTGGATCATAGATCAAAAGTATGAAATCTCTACTCAACATAAATAGTTCAACCCCGGTTAAAGAAAGAAAGAAAGAAAGAAAGAAAGAAAGAAAGAAAGAAAGAAAGAAAGAGGATTAAATTGCTCACAAAAAAAAGAACACCTCACAACAAAAAAAAGAAAACTGACCGAACCTGTAATGCTGATCGCGTTAATCAAGAAAGGAGATAGTTGTTCATTTCGTGTAGATGTTTACTACGCTGAAGGTTATACGGGTGGTGTAGTGTATAGACCAAGGGGAAAAAATCAGAGAGACGAGTTCGAATTCAAGTCGGGTTAGTTATATACAGATAAAATTTAAATAATGGCACTTTTATCAGGAAAAACATTCTAATTCTAAAAAGAAATTGTCAATGCAATATTCACTCGCCAATATATATATATATATATATATATATATATATATATATATATATATATATATATATTACAGTTTAAAACGTGTTTAAATGGCCCACACATGATTGATAAGCCATAAAAAACAAAACAATCAATGAATCAATTCCTACCTTTGTTCTGTGATCCGTCTGATAATCACTTTACAAATGAAACAGCTCGCCAAAGACCTGTATTTCTGCTGCTTCTGATTAGATAGATAGATAGATAGATAGATAGATGAACAGACTGGGATAGATAGATAGATAGATAGATAGATAGATAGATAGATAGATAGATAATGAACAGACTGGGATAGATAGATAGATAGATAGATAGATAGATAGATAGATAGATAGATAGATAGATAGATAGATAATGAACAGACTGGGATAGATAGATAGATAGATAGATAGATAGATAGATAGATAGATAGATAGATGACCAATTGTTACATCTACACTTTATGCCGAAGACGTTGTGAGACAATAGCTTGAATTATTGGATTTTTGCTTCATTATTTGTTCAAGATAATTAGATATTACTGTAGTAGATTTACAATCTTCGTTACGCTTTCTCAAACAAAATATAAACATATTTATCTTTAAATAACAACGTTGTGATAATTGCAACCTTAATTGAAGCTGCCAGTACCCACACCCACTAACCAAAATCTTCACGTGTACAGTAATCATCAGGCTCTACTTAAATGCGAAGATATTTCCACTGAATTCTGAACAGTCACCAATGTTAACAGGTGAGCGAGGCCTCTCAGATTGTGTAATATTTTTTGTTTTTTCCCTTATTTGATTGACGCACGTTTATTCTCATCTCTGTGAAAAGTACAAAACGTGACTTATTCAAAACCTGTCTTTCTCGTATGGGATTAATTCAGAATAAATACTCGCTGTTGGTTCAAGCAATCTCCTGCTTAGTCATATAGCAAGTTTCCAGTTTTGAGCTTGATCTGAATCGATTGAGATGCAAAGTAACATAAAGTCGTCGACCATATGATTGTTTAAATTACACCAGATACACATGTTCATTTTCAGTTAGCAATTTTCCAAACTTTTACTGCTTTAAATTAAAGCCGCCAGTATTCACACCCACTGCCCAAAATCTGACCGAATGACTAAACATCAGAATTTTCTGGAAATCCGTTCTGAGTCAAGCCGAGAAATTTTCTGCACCCTCTTGTGAATATTTATCATAACATTTCATAATTTAATTTCCTCTTCCTGTTCTGGGTATGACGATAAACTACAACCGACAGCAAGGCCTCTGATCCAGAGTTTTTGAGGAGCGTGGAACCACCTATTAATTAGTATTGTTCCCAGGTCCATCTTGACCCGGGGTGGTGGCATCTGTAAGGGTCCCAGATATGGGCAAATAGTTAACCCCAAAACTGGTTAACGCCAAAATATTATGAAAGTATTAAAAATTTTATAGTAAAAATACCTGCAATACATTTTCATACTACAAAACAAAACTTACACAATGCATTTCTGTAAAGAAAAAAATATTAACAGCAATATGTTTTTGTAAAAAAAAAAATCAAATTACCAGCAATGCATCTTTTGTAAAAGAAATTACTAATACTTCCAAGAATATGCAATTTCGGCATTAAATGACCCATAAAAAGTTGATATGCCGCTAAACAAGTAATTTCCTCTTCACATAAAATATTTTATTCATCGACACAAACACTAATTAACAAACTAACCGTAACCCTTCCAATTTATAGTTGATAAACAAAAAAATTAAAGTTTAAAGATAATTAATAGCAAAAATACACACAATAACTACAGTACTTCTCCGATTATCCGGACATCTTGGGACAAAATTTTTAAAAACATGTTTGCATAATTCAAAATTCCGTATAACTGAATAGCTAAATTAAAATATTAAGAAAAAAAATCATTTTCTGAAAGAAATTTTATATATATATATATATATATATATATATATATATATATATATATATATATATATATGTAAGCAAATATATGGATATAGATCCGACAGTATGAAGAAAAATATACGGAAAAAAACAAACAAAAATCCTTATATGCAATTATGCTGTTTTAATGTTAATATAATGTCAACGTCGGACGTTTCGGTCTAATAAACCATCTTCAGGACATATTCATAAAATATAATTAACACTATCAATTCAACATGACAAAGACGATGGATACAAGACTGATATTTATTCGTACAAAAAGTACAAATTGTGGCACGAGGCCAATAAAGGGGAGGGGTAGAGGCTGGTCCACACTAACTATATTATACCTAGCTAATCAGATTCGCGACCCATTCGTACATTACATTTTACCCATTCACCAAAAGAACTCGTCCATCACCAAACAATCCTTCAACCACCATAATACCACGTGCTCTCAAGGGAGACCTACCAAAATCGCGCCCCATGCCATAAAAATTTTAATGATGATATGTATATATATATACAATTCTAATAATGATAAAATGAGAGGGGAGGGAAATGAACCCAATAATAAACTTAAAATAAACACAAATACAAACTAAACATAATTGATGTTAGTAGGGACCGTCCAACCCATAAAGCAGAGAGACCGCTGTATTCTGCCCAGGGGACAAAATCAAGAGACGCTCTCGCTAAGAGAGTGGGAAAAAGTATAAAATATTAGGCTGGAATGGGAAAATATAAAACTGACCCAGTCGAGATGAAAGGGGGTGGGGTCAAAACAAACTGGGGAGGTTGGGAATCTCGACTTGGATCATAACCAAAGAACGGCCGGGGTGCAGGCCAGGAACAACACTTACTCACATTAACTAGGTACACTGAAGCTTGTCTAACCTAACCAAGGGGAGAGTTCCACAGGAAGCCACCCCGATGTGCAATAGGTTGACCTAGAAGAGAAAATCAAGGCTAGCCCCGTTTACGCGAAGCAAGCTCGCTTCTTTTACCCACCTTTCGCTAAAGACTGTCGAATGAAATCGTTTTCTATCCGATCTAATCTTCATCTTGAGCTGATGCTCAAAGAATCGAATTAGATCCGAATGAGAAAGACGATTGCCACGCAAGACTTCCTCCTTTCGCGTCGTCCAAATCACCATTCGATCCGTGGCCATCAGCGTCAGAAACACCATCCGTTTCATCCCGGAATACGGGGGCGACACATTGTCACACGCGTATGCGCAATCAATGGACACAAGCTGTTCGGGAGCGAGACGAGCCGTCAGCTCGCCGACATGGTCCCATAAGGGGCGGACCTGGGGACAATGGTAGAAGGCGTGCGCAGCCGTTTCTTCTAAGCCAAGGCCACACCGTTCACAGTCTGGCAAATCCGCCAAGCCCCATATGAAAGCCTTGTCGTTGAGAGGCAGCCGATTCCGAGCCAATCGCCAGGTAAGCGAAAACTCAGGGTTACTGAGGTAATCCGCCGCTGGCGCCCAAGACCAGTAGGAGCGAAACTCCTCCTTCGACATGCCGAGCATATCTCGTAGGGGATCCTTCGCGGGCCTCTCCACTAATTCACGATAGAAGACCTTCCTAGGCCGAGAAAGGTCACTGGACCGGGGAACGGCCCTCAAGGCCGACCGACACTCGCGAAGGAAAACCGATTGATCCCGGGGTTTACGATCGCGCTCAACCCGCGAGATGGGAGGACTGATGGTAAGGCCAGGGAACGCGTCCCTAACAATCCCCTCCAGAATCGGATCTCCTCCAGTCAATGCGCGGCGTAGGAAAGCCAACCTAGAGGCACGGATGTGACTCGGCAGGTGCGGCATTCCCAGCCCCCCATGACACGGACGTTTAGTGCAGACTCGTCTGTCGACCCGATTCCCGCGTCCTCTCCATAAAATGGAGGATAGCGAGCGCTCGAGAGCCTTCCTGTGGTCTTTAGAGAGAGGAAGTACGGACAATCGATAAAGAATCAGGAGGAAAATGTATGTAGCAAACACCTCCGCCCTGCCTTCATGGACAACCTCCGTCGATTCCAAGTCTGACCGGCGGAATCGACCTTTGCTCGTACTTCAGACCAATTCTTCTCCAGCTGGAGGTCAGGCCCAAACCACACTCCAAGAATGCGGACAGGACCGTCTGTCCAACCAAAGCGGCCCGGAAGAGCGACCCCCTTCCAGGCACCTAACCGCAATCCGGACGACTTGTCGCGGTTTATTTTGGCCCCTGTCACCTTCTCGTACCGATGAAGCGCCTTCTGTACCGCCTTAATGTCGTTG
Organism: Acanthosepion pharaonis; assembly: GCA_903632075.3. NCBI lineage: Eukaryota > Metazoa > Mollusca > Cephalopoda > Sepiida > Sepiidae > Acanthosepion > Acanthosepion pharaonis. The sequence continues at coordinate 2,632,071 of CAHIKZ030000480.1, forward strand.
CGGGACGACACGAAAGCAGAGACGTCATCGGCGTACGCGGAAACCCTGGCTCGAGACTCTCCAGGAAGGACAATTCCACGTAGGGCCGGACTGCCGGTCTCGTCCTTCAGCCGGCGAAGGCGAGGCTCCAACGCCAAAGCATAAAGCAGAGGCGACAGCGGACAACCCTGACGAACCGACCTAGACAGCACGAACGCGTCCGACAACCTTCCGTTCACCTGTACCACCGCACTGGGGTAGCGATACAGGAGGCTAATCCAGCGGCAGAAGTTGGGTGCGAATCCAGCGGCCTGCAGGACAGCAGCAAGGTAGCGATGGTCGACCCTATCAAATGCCTTGGACTGATCCAAATTGATCAGCGCGGCTTCTTCGTCGTCTTTTGCACTCTCTATGATCGTGCGGATCAGATGCAGGTTGCTCTGAATTGTTCGGCCCCTCACAGAACAAGTCTGCTCAGGACCCAACAGAGACTCGGCAACTGACTGCAAACGCTCCTGCAGGATCTTGGCCATGATCTTTAAGTCTGTGTTTAGCAGAGTTATGGGCCTGTAATCATCTAGGTTCCCCCCACCACATTTGCCCTTTTTCAACAGAGTGATCACACCCCTGGTGATCCGGTTGGAGATGGACCCCGACCGAAACCAGTTGTTGAACACTGCAGTCAAAATCGGAACAAAGATGTGCGACAGCCTCAAGTACAATTCATAGGGAAAACCATCCAGACCGGGCGACTTGCCTCTGCCGACCTTATTCAAAACCACGTAGACTTCGCCCTTCGTGATCTCTCCCTCGCAGCTAGCCGCTTCAGTCGGCGAAAGCCGAGGAAAGTCAGCAAAATAGCTACGAAACTCCTCCTCACGGAGACCAGGCTCATTGGTAAACCGGTTCTCGAAGTGGCGCCGAAACGCTCCGCGCATGTCGTCAGTGGCCCGAAGAGTACGCCCCTCCGGGGATTTGACTTCACGAATGTAACGATCGCCACCTCGACGGACCTCTTCCCTGCGCAGATCTGCGCCCAAGTTCACGGCTTCGGAAGACATCTTGCTTAACTTATGTCTAATTACCTGACCCATGTACCGTTCGCTATTCGATCGATCCAGGGCCTCCTTAGCTAAGGCTATCTCTAGGGGATCCCTCCCCCCAGTCACCGCCCGGGAATAACCAGCTTTAAGCGTCTTCACCTTTTCAGCTCTATCTAGAGCGAGCCGTTTGCTGAAATCAGTGGTGAAGGACCTAATCCTACATTTAAGGCGTTCCCACCATCTATTCCCGATAACCGCCCCCACTATACATAAGAACAAGACTTACCCAAACAGATAACTGAAAGTTTTATAAGATCAGCGTTCCGTTTAAACATGGTCACGTTGTCGTCACGTAGGCGACGCTGTGAAAACGTATTCCTAAAATTTGAGTATTTTGAATGAAAAATGAAAAGAATTCTATTTTGATCTAAAATTTATATGTCGAATATGTCCTGAAGATGGTTTATTAGACCGAAACGTCCGACGTTGACATTATATTAACATTAAAACAGCATAATTGCATATAAGGATTTTTGTTTGTTTTTTCCGTATATTTTTCTTCATATATATATATATATATGTGTGTGTGTCTGTGTCTGTGTGTGTCTGTGTCTGTGTGTGTCTGTGTGTGTTAATCATTGCACCTCATACAAGGCAGTAAAATCACTAAAATACAAGTGGTTACTGAGTATGAAAGAATAAGAAAAGACAGAATTTTTGCCTATTTCGTGCTTTTCGACGACTAAGCTGGATTAAAGTAAGGGAAATGTTTTCTGTTTGAAAGTGCAAGCAACTTTGTCAAACATAATCATTTCTTGTGTGTCACGTACACTTGAGAGTTGCATAAACCATAATATCCTACGTAACCAAGCGGTGACGATTCAAATGATCTTTGTTTTCACGACGAGAAAATTACCAAGAATTAACTGAACTGTTTTTATCAGCGTATTCGTGAAACGTTGAACTTGGTGTTACAAATTCTAAAATTAAAAAAAATTAAAAAACGTATCTGAAATTAAATATTAAAATGAATTTAGTTCGAATAATTTAACAATATTCTAATGATTTGATTTTTTTTCTTCCTTTCACGTCCGGATAATCGAAGCATAGATAATCAAGGAAATGCTGACAAAAATAACATGACAGGCATAATTATCTTGGGAATGTTTTAACAGACGATAGAAAATGTGACAGCGAAATCTGAAGGTGCTTTGGTAAAGCAAATAATGTTTCCAAAAGTTAACAAAATATTAAGAAACAGGAAAATCTCTTTCGAAACAAAGATGGCGGTGAACGCTGGACAATTTCCTCACAGCTGAGGAACATGCTTGAGATCACAGAGAAACAGAAGGATACTGAGAATAACATGGACTGAACATGTGAATAACGAGGGAATTTTAAGGACACTGGAAACAAAAAGGACACTTGCATACAGGATCAAAAAGAGAAAGTTGAAATTTTTAGGGCGCATAATGAGGAAAGAGGACTCGGAGAATTTGGCATTCATATGATATACTGAAGGCAAGAGAGAGAGAGGAAAACATCCGAGCAACTTACATAACGATCGTGTGTTAATTGGGGAACTGGAAGGAATGGTGAGGGAACATTGTTAAGAGCTACGAAAAATAGGAAGTCATGGAGAGCCATAATCACCCACGCACTGAAGGCATGGAAAGAGAAGAATTTTATTTCAGTCATATGTAAACAAAGCAAAATGGTCAGAGTCTGTAGGTACACACATCGACTAATGATAGCGATAAAGATAAATCATCTTCTATTAAAAATATTAAAAGCTTCCAACTTCATAGTCACAAATAATATAATAATTAAATAAAAGGGTGTTATCAAACTCCTTGGAATTGATCCCTCACCCGACATGAGCGACAGGTGTCATCGGACTGTTATCCAGTGACTGTTTTCATTAAGTAAAGAATAATTCCCGGGGCAAAGAATGGCTGAAAACTAAATTACTACTGTGGCCAGTTAAAAAATATAAAGCAGGAAAGTTAATATTTTAAGCGTATGCTAAACGAGGTGAGCAAACAATGGAAATTTTGTCAATGACGAATAGAGGATCATATATGCAAGTAGAGAGAAAAATGAGAGGAGTAGGGCTGATATTATACAAAGACATGAAGAAATATGTTCTGGGATACTGTCAACGATCTGAAAGAATTCTTGTTGTTAAACTGAAAGGCTTTCCTTACAATATATCCATCATAGGAACATATGCAGCGACAGCACAAAATACAGAAGAATGAATTGAAAAAAAATGCTGTATGCTAGACAACGCCAAGACTCAATGCAAATCGCAAGAAATTACACTCGTCATGAGAGACATGAATACCAAATTAGGCAAGGAGAGGGTTAGTGAAATATTAGGTTGGTGCAAAAATAATGACGTAATAATGTCGTTTTTTTGACGTAACGTCAAAAAACGACATTATACGTCATTATTTTTGCACCAACCTAATAGTTGACAAGTTCGGACTAGGAACTCATAATGAACGCGGAGTAAATGCGTCCGGTGGTGCATGGTAAATGATCAGATAGTAACCAACAGGAATGCAGTTTTACACTGCAAAACAAACACAAGTGCTAAACGGCGATCACTTTCCAGTGATATATAAACTTAGTGAATCTAAAGAAATTGAAGAGGGACAAGACAGTACCCAAAATACAATATGACAGTCAATATGATTGACCTGAATGTGAAGGAGAAATATATGGAAAGTTTCAAAAGCAGATATAATGGAAAAAATGAGAATGGAAACTCAAAGTGAAACACATTAAAGAAGCTTTAATAACATAAGCAATCTAGATTATCCCAAAGAAAACTAGGCAGAGAAAAAAAGAATGGATTCCCGACATCATGAAAAGGAGACAAAACCGTGCCAGGGTATAGCACAGAAGATAGGACTCTGCACAAAGAAATTAGGAACAAATTCAGGCGAGCTAAAGAGGCATGACTCAACGAAACAGAATGTGCAGAAATAGAAAGAATTAATATCCTAGATAAAGCAGATATGCATGAAAAAATAAGACAACTAACAAGGCTAATATCGTCAACTACAGACAGGCTGTTTCGCTGTATCACAGCTCACCAGTGTGGCTAGACATCCGATCGCTTCAAGTAGGGACCCAAACACGACGGATTTAGCATCAATATGTGTGTTTGTGCGCACCCGTGCGGTGGGAGGGGGTTAATAAATAAAAATCCATTAATTCTTTTAAAATGACTTTGTTTACGAAACTAAGCCGTTATGAGTTTTGAAGAAATCTCAACGAGTAAAGTGCGCTTTAAATGCAGATAGAACCATGCTTGATACTAAGATACTAAGATCGTTGTAAGATCTTAGTAGCCGAGTTTTCACAAGCACGTCGAACCAAACGATGGTTTCTCCTGCAAATTTGAGCGGAGCAGATTCTAATCCTTCCTGCGGCGCATTTATCTTTAATAAGATTTATCGAATGTTCAAGCCGGTAAACGAAATACTGTTTTTATCCACCAAAAACGACATATAAAGTAATATATATAACATATAAAGTAATAGATAGATAGATAGATAGATAGATAGATAGATAGATAGATAGATAAAGAGAGAGAGTATCTCTATAGAACTCTCTTGGACAACCGACATCAAATTCATCTCGTTTTTATTAATGATTCGTCAATAACATTATTTCTTTAAAAATTGGACGCCTAAAATTTCAAAATGGTTGGCAGGCTACAACGATATAGGATTGAGTATCAGACGATGATGAAAGACGATAAAAATGTTTGGCATTTGAGACAGTTTCGCGCGGCTGATTTTACATATTACAAATACAGTGAAGCAAAATTTAAATGACTCCGCAGGTTATTTTTAAAAACAAACAGGTTCCCCTAAACGAAAACAATCAAAAACCTATTGTCCTATTTAGTTACAATCTTCGCTGAAAAACAGGACATGATTCTACAATTCTGTATACTGTAAAATGATATTAAATTATTTGGGGTTTATTGATTCTGTATTTGGGATCAACTAAAAATAAATATCAGGCAGGGTGTTGAGTTTAACCTCAATAAGAAGACAAAAAAATGCATGCACATGTTCATTGGTATTGATATTTAATCAGATGATCCAAGTTTGGCACAAGGCCAGAATTGTGGAGCGCCAGATGTAAACTCATCCCATGTAATAGTGACGTTTCACGAGATTAACTTGCGCTACAGGGATGTTCCATTTGAATGATAGATAGATAGATAGATAGATAGATAGATAGATAGATAGATAGATAAATAAAGAGAGAGAGTATCTCTATAGAACTCTCTTGGACAACCGACATCAAATTCATCTCGTTTTTATTAATGATTCGTCAATAACATTATTTCTTTAAAAATTGGACGCCTAAAATTTCAAAATGGTTGGCAGGCTACAACGATATAGGATCGAGTATCAGACGATGATGAAAGACGATAAAAATGTTTGGCATTTGAGACAGTTTCGCGCGGCTGATTTTACATATTACAAATACAGTGAAGCAAAATTTAAATGACTCCGCAGGTTATTTTTAAAAACAAACAAGTTCCCCTAAACGAAAACAATCAAAAACCTATTGTCCTATTTAGTTACAATCTTCGCTGAAAAACAGGACATGATTCTACAATTCTGTATACTGTAAAATGATATTAAATTATTTGGGGTTTATAGATTCTGTATTTGGGATCAACTAAAAATAAATATCAGGCAGGGTGTTGAGTTTAACCTCAATAAGAAGACAAAAAAATGCATGCACATGTTCATTGGTATTGATATTTAATCAGATGATCCAAGTTTGGCACAAGGCCAGAATTGTGGAGCGCCAGGTGTAAACTCATCCCATGTAATAGTGACGTTTCACGAGATTAACTTGCGCTACAGGGATGTTCCATTTGAATGATAGATAGATAGATAGATAGATAGATAGATAGATAGATAGATAGATAGATAGATAGATGCTCAGGCATATTTGTGTTTCTTCAACACTAACAAAGATTACATGTCACCAAGAAGTCAACTCTTTGATAAATCCATCTTAGTGAGATTCGAGTTCCATGGTTGAACCACAAACGTTGTAATCACTCGACTACAGATAGATAGATAGATAGATAGATAGATTGATAGATATATTGATTGATTGATTGATTGATTGATTCTATTCATTATTGTAAAATGCAATAATTGTGGTACATGGCCTAAAAGTGGGGAGTGGGATTGAGGTTGATCCTCCTTACCTATCCTATACCTAGCTAACCCGATTCACGACCCATTCATTCAATACAAATCACCCATTCACCGAAAGAATTCACCCTTCATCTTTTACTCCTACATATACCACAATACCACATTCACAAAGGGACCCTAAAAATTAACCCCACGATTTAAAATCTCTTATGTTCAAATGTTCGTAAAATATATAGATTAGTTAGTTAGATAGATAGATAGATAGATAGATAATAGAGCCTGCTAAAATAATATTCTGCATTAACTTTTGAATATGAGTATAATCATCAAAATAGCTTCTTTATCCACCCCACCCCGCTAAATCAAACAAGTGCAAAAATTTTAATATCTGAGAAGTGTTTTAACAGAGGATGTAAAACGCGACACCGAAGAGATCCGAGGGCGTATTGGGACGGCCAAAGTTTTATTCCAAAAGCTAAACAGAGTATTAAGAAAAGCTGACTGAACTGTTACGTGATATCTGTATTCCCAGCGAATTCTGGACAATCTTCTCAAAGACTTGAAGCAACAGAAAGATGCTGAGAATACCATGGACCGAACGGTTTCGAAGAAAATGGTAACAAAAATACTTAACATCAGACAGGTGAAATTTCTTGTAGACATAATGAGGAAAGAGTGCTTAGAAAACCTTACACTCACAGGACAGATTGAGGAAAAGCTGGACAGAGGAAAACTGCGTGTAACATGATGAGCTTGAGTAAATGGATGGTAGAACGGGGTTTGGGAGAAATAACGAAAAGACAAAACAAGGGACAGAAAGATGTTAAGTTGCTAAACTTCGATGATCGTACGGGAATCGGTGTTTCAATGGACACTTAGATTTAGGTTATTGTCACTACGGTGTGACATGATATTTAGGAAAGATAAACATCTATTTCCCTTTCATATTCAACACGAAACAAAAGGCTCGTAAAATATACCAAAATAGAAGAGTGAACCTTTCTGACAATCACAAAAAAAAAATATGCGCTCTCCATCAGAATTCGAATTTGCGCCCCTTGGCAGGAGAAACCATCATTAGATCCGAGGTACTTAAGAAGGAAACTCCGATAAGTACTGGAAAGAGCTGTAACAATTAGCGGACTTGAGAAGTTTATTTTCTTGAAAAACCGTTTGAAGCAAAAGAATTTATAATGAGGAAATCTATTGGGATTTTATATTAATAATGCGATACTGAGGAGAGTCCTGCAATAAGAGATGCTACTTTCTGCCTATTGATCAACAATGAAAATCTCTAGTTTCTAATGTTGTGAGAACTCAGATAGTACAAAAATACTCAATGCAGAAATGTCAATGCTAATGTCAGCCGTTTCCTTATAAGGAAACATTCAGCATTCATTAACTGAACAGTTACCATTACTGTCGGTTGAAATTTATAAATTTATACTTCAAGGTCTATGTTATGTTCTTTGTTCCGATTTTCTCAATTCCTCTTTTGTCAAGTTTGGGAAGTGTCGCATTTAATTCATAATGAATTAATTCTGTTCTTTGGAAGTAACCTTTACTGATTTTTCATTTTGTTTCAATTGATTGAACGTATTTCTAATATTTTGAATACTTGTCATTCCCTTTCTTGTTTCTTGTTTCTTCCTCTTCTTTTTCTATCTGTCGTGTCTTTTCAGGACGTGGATAATCGTGGCTCTCCACAATTTCGAGCCTTTCGTAGCTCTTAGTAAAATTTGTCTTTTTGCTATTTCTTCTAATCTCTGTTCTGCTAAATATAAACTCGTCAGATAGGTTATGTGTTGTTTCCCTTCCTATGTCCCTCTCGACTTCAGTCTGTCCTGTGAGTGTTACATTTTCTTAGTCATCTTTCCTCATTATGATATGAAGCTAAGTATAAGTATCCTTTTTGTTTCCATTTTTTCTAAAACCTCGTCGTTGCTCGCATATTCAGTCCATGGTATTCTCAGCATCTTTCTGTAGAACCACATTTCTTTTGCTTGAAGTCTTTTCTTCATCTGTGATGAGATTGTCCAGCAGTCACTGCCATATAGGAGGAAAGATATTGCGTAAAAGTTCAGTGGTCTTTTCTTTATTTATAACGAGATTTTCCTGTTTCTTAATATTTTGCTTAGCTTTTGGAATGAATTTTTCGTTATCCCAATTCGCCTTCGGAATTCCGTGTCGTTTTTTCCGACCTCTGTTAAAATCTTTCCTTGATATTTAAATTTTTGTACTTGCTGGATATCCATATTCCCAATTCGAAGGGTGAGCTGTATCAACAATATATTGTCTTTTTACAATTGTTGTTTTGTCTTTTATTCTCTCTTTCCTTCGCTACCTTCTGTAAGAGTTCGTGCAGTTTCCTTTCGGTGTTTGAAGAAATTCATTTCAGACTGTAGCCGCCAGCAATGAATCCTGGATTTCTGATTCAGGATTGCTTCACTGTAAAGGTCGAATAAGTCTGGTGAAATTTTCACATAACGTCCTGATAATTCCTCGGTTGGATAGTTCAGTTCTTTCTGATGAAGTTATTTTTTTTCTTTTTCAAATTCAGGTGTGCCTTGCCTACACTTGCACTTAATTAACCCAGACACTTGAAAAGTAACTACAGAAATATCTAATTTTATTCTATTGTATCAAAATCTAAGAAAGTACACATAAAATCTAAAATATCCTAATTGAAATATCTAATTTTATTCTATTGTATCAAAATACACATAAAAGAAAATATCCTAATTGAAATATCTAATTTTAAAATCAAAATCTACACATAAAATCTAAAATATCCTAATTGAAATATCTAATTTTATTCTATTGTATCAAAATCTAAGAAAGTACACATAAAATCTAAAATATCCTAATTGAAATATCTAATTTTATTCTATTGTATCAAAATCTAAGAAAGTACACATAAAATCTAAAATATCCTAATTGAAATATCTAATTTTATTCTATTGTATCAAAATCTAAGAAAGTACACATAAAATCTAAAATATCCTAATTGAAATATCTAATTTTATTCTATTGTATCAAAATCTAAGAAAGTACACATAAAATCTAAAATATCCTAATTGAAATATCTAATTTTATTCTATTGTATCAAAATCTAAGAAAGTACACATAAAATCTAAAATATCCTAATTGAAATATCTAATTTTATTCTATTGTATCAAAAATCTAAGAAAGTACACATAAAATCTAAAATATCCTAATTGAAATATCTAATTTTATTCTATTGTATCAAAATCTAAGAAAGTACACATAAAATCTAAAATATCCTAATTGAAATATCTAATTTTATTCTATTGTATCAAAATCTAAGAAAGTACACATAAAATCTAAAATATCCTAATTGAAATATCTAATTTTATTCTATTGTATCAAAATCTAAGAAAGTACACATAAAATCTAAAATATCCTAATTGAAATATCTAATTTTATTCTATTGTATCAAAATCTAAGAAAGTACACATAAAATCTAAAATATCCTAATTGAAATATCTAATTTTATTCTATTGTATCAAAATCTAAGAAAGTACACATAAAATCTAAAAAATATCCTAATTGAAATATCTAATTTTATTCTATTGTATCAAAATCTAAGAAAGTACACATAAAATCTAAAATATCCTAATTGAAATATCTAATTTTATTCTATTGTATCAAAATCTAAGAAAGTACACATAAAATCTAAAATATCCTAATTGAAATATCTAATTTTATTCTATTGTATCAAAATCTAAGAAAGTACACATAAAATCTAAAATATCCTAATTGAAATATCTAATTTTATTCTATTGTATCAAAAAATCTAAGAAAGTACACATAAAATCTAAAATATCCTAATTGAAATATCTAATTTTATTCTATTGTATCAAAATCTAAGAAAGTACACATAAAATCTAAAATATCCTAATTGAAATATCTAATTTTATTCTATTGTATCAGAATCTAAGAAAGTACACATAAAATCTAAAATATCCTAATTGAAATATCTAATTTTATTCTATTGTATCAAAATCTAAGAAAGTACACATAAAATCTAAAATATCCTAATTGAAATATCTAATTAATGCGATATCTAATTAATGTAATCTCTATTATAAAAGAAAACTTCATTCGCTGTCCGTCACACACTGTCTGAATATGACTTTTGCAAGCTCGTCTATATGCTGTACATGCGTAGGTGCTGTGTGAGAGTGACTTACATGCGTTGGTGCCATTAAGTGTATACCCACGCAAGCACACTCATATACACACACAATTTGGGGCACTTCAGCGTGATGTAATGGCTAGCATAATTACGACTGAGTAGTGAGTTCGATTCTCACTGAGTAAGAATCTTTCGGTTTTGTGCCACATCTGAGCTACGCTTAGAAAATCACCATTTGGGGACTTCAATGTGGTGTAATATTTAAAAAGCATGTCTCGCTAGGTCAGTTACGAGTAAGTAATGAGTTCGATCCTCACTTGGTGTTCCACAATTCCGGCCTTGTGCCACATCTAAGCTAGGCTTAGAAAAATATTTATGGGCCCTTCGACGTGGTGTAATGTTTAGCAAGCTTGTCTCGCTAACACAATTACGATTGAGTAAGGAGTTCGCTCCTCACTGGATTCTCCATACTTTTTATGTAACCTAAGCTTCGAAAATAATTTATGGACACCTCGAGGTGGGTTAATGGTTAGCATAGTTGTCTCGCTAGTGCAATTGCGTCTGAATAGTGAGTTCGATCCTCACCTGGTGCCCCATATTTTCGGACTTGTGACACATCTAAGCTACGCTTAGAAAATCACTATGCAGACACAATTTGGCTGAGTTTGAAATATGTCAGTGTAATAATATATTCCCTCCCAATCCGTATGTACTGCTACATTGTGTTGACTAATAAAATTACTGGAGAAAGAAAACGTTGTTTTTTTTTTGGGGGGGTAACCCTAAAAAATCGGTTTCTTGTAAGATTTACAGCACTTTTGGGAAAATTTTTGGTAATAAATAAAATTTTTTTTTAATTTTCTTCTTTTTTTCATTTTATAGAATTTAGGGCTGTCAGTGAATTATGCACAAACGCGCATGCGCATGACTTGAATGAAAAAGAAATGCATATCTGTGTTACAAGGAGTAATTTCCCTTTCTCTCTGGCAACAACTGGTGTAAATGATACGTAACAGTTCAGCACTGTTTCCTTTGTTTCTATCGACATTTTTCTGGTTCTTAATACTTTGCTTAGCTTTTGGAAGGTATCTTTCGATCCCCCAATGCGCTTTCGGATCTCGGTGTCGCACTTTGAGTTCTCTCTTAAAACACTACCCAAATATTTAAATTGTTGTACTTGTTTGATTTTTGCATCTCCGATTTGCAATTTACATGCTGGATTTTTTTTTCTTTTCTTTTTTTTTTTGTTTTGTTTTGTTTTTGCTGGCAACAATATTTTCTGCCTTCTTGCAATTGATGTTTATTCCTTCCTTCTTTCATTCCTTCACTACTTTCTGTAGAAGTTCATGTAATTTCCTTACCGTATCTACTATCAACAATGTGTCATCTGCATATCTTATGTCCTTAGAGTGTGACATCCAATAATGAATCCAGTTAGGACTTCTAATTATCTCAGAATCACATCAATATATAGGTTAAATAAGAAAACATATCTTTATATTCTTTAAAAGGGGACGTGAAAGTCTTGAAAATGACTCGAGCTCTAAACGACCTGCAACTGCCACCACTGAGGAAAACATTGATGGTGTTCCCCGCATGGCGATGGATGACAGGCAACACATTATAAATGAAATAGCCTATCCTTGATTAGCCTATCTTTGGAGTTGAGAATATTCTGCACAATGAAATTGGCATGATGAAGGTTACTGTTCGGTGGGTGCCACGTCTTCTGACACCTGATCAAAAACGCACCAGGCTGATCACATCACGAGAAAATATGACATGTTTTAAAATATCCATCTGATTTCCTTGAGCGTTTCTTAACCCAGTGTTGGTTTCATAACTTTGAGCCAAAGATAAAGAGACAATCCATCCACCTCACCTGTTCCAAAGAAGGCTAACGTCGTTTCATCATGGTGGTTGCAGGGAAGGTGTAGGCCTCAGTTTTGGAGCTGGGATTGCAAAAGGCATTGTGTGTATTGACTATCTTCAAAAGACTCGCACCATCAATGTCAACTTGCTGAGACAGTTAAGAAAGTCTATTAAGGCCAAACACCCAGGAAAAATGACGAAAGGAGTCTTGTGTCATCAGGACAATGCTCCAGTACACATGTCCTTTGTTCCAATGGCTGCTGCGCGTGGCTGTGGATTTGAAGTGGTTGATGACCCTCCCTATTCTCCTGATTTGGCCCCATCTGTCCATCATCTATTTCCCAGATTGAATAAAACTTTTGGCTGGGAACTACTATCGCGGTGATAATGGCGTTTTTGGTCAACAGGATCAAAGCTTCTTCACCAATGGAATTCAAGCGCTGCAGCACCACTGAATAAAGTGTGTGGACCGCAAGGGGGATTATGATGAAAAATAAACCTCATTTGGTCACCCTAGTAGGTATATATCCTTATATATTTATATTTATATTGCCCTTTCTGATATCATTCTGAGCATAAATATCGCTTTTTTGTTCCGTTGTCTCACGAACCCTCACTGCCTTTGTCCTATTTTCGGTCTAATTCTGCTGTACGCTCTATTCATCAGAATTTAGATATGTTCTGTTAAGTTGAGGTTACAAATGTAATTTTATTATTATTATACTTTTTGTGTTAAGGGGCGCACATATATCCGTGCGTAAAGTAGGTGATTCTGTAATTAGTGTCTTTAGATAAAGATCTTTGAAGCTGAACTCTATTAAATTTTAGACGCGAATTCTACTTACATTAGAATAGGTGATATTTTACTTCAAAATAAAGTTGCCTCAGAAGGATCTGAGCTACTTTTGAACTAATCATAAGCCCTTTCATACTTATTGGTATGAAGCGAATTAAAGCACATTTCCCCTACAGGATATGACGTAAAATACTTTGACTGACAGTGATTACATGTTTTGATTCACCGCTTTTCGATGTCTTTATACAGGGTGTGGTAGCAATGCCTTTAGCATATACCTCCCAGAAATACCCCCCACATAAGGATACGATATTAGTAGCAATTGTGTCTTCATCTAGTTAATGTCTTACCATTATGTTAGATATTTCTGCAACACCCTATACATTATTTCGTCTTCATTATCGACGTCGACAACGACGGAAACCCAGGGCAGGCGACCCCCTTTATGCGCAATGTGGTATCATACATAACAGCTCGCAATGAGAAATCGGATAGCCGATTTCGAATTCTAGTCGGATTCGTTACATTCATTTATGCGCAAATACTTATGGGAAATATCCTCCCCCTCCCCAGTTATAGGTTGCCTAACAGAATAGACTGGGTTCTATAGCCTTGGTTGTCAATCCGTCTAAAGAAACGGCAGCCTACTGCGGGAAGAAACTTTTTAAGCAACGGCACACCTAGAAGAAAATAAAAATATCATGGCAAACTCAGCAAAATCTTTAAAGGCTATATATTTAAATGCTATGAAATAAAACCATAGATTTAAAAAAAAAAAAAACAATACACGCAAATACACACACAAGTAAGAAATTACTTTATTTCAATGGTTTTATTCAACTATTTGTTCAGTTCATTTAGAGTGAAACCTGTGCCTGGTGTTTTATCGCGATTTCTTCAATGTTTGGTCGAATGTGCGATAAGCAGACCCTCATTTCTTATTCAGTTGAGTGTAGTCTTTATCTTTTCTCTTTTTTTACGTTATTTAGAACTCTAAAAGCCCAATTCACATAAAAATGTAGAAAATTGCAATAAAAGTGATAAAGCCTTTTAGCAAATGTGGGATATTCCTTTTGTATTGAAATGCAAAATGTGGGATATTCCTTTTGTATTGAAATGCAAAATGTATCAATGGGTATCGTCGAATGTTTTATTTTGAGACCTCGGTTACTAGAAATGGTGACCAATTCTTCTTCTTCACGTAACTGAAGTCCAATATTAGAGGAATATTTATGAAAGGATTCCGAATGCAACCATACTTTTCTGTGCCCAGTGACGGATAATAATAATCGATGTTTTCTTCGAGCACTTTCAAAAAAGTTAATATTCATTTATTCAAATAAAGGAAAATTTTAAAATGCGAAAATAAAATCAATTTTTTTCTAAAATGGATACTAAAAAGATATTTAAAATAACATAGTCGAAGAACAGTAAAAAGAATTATTTGAAAAAAAGAGTTTAGTGCTAATAACCTTGGGAAAGGTATTAATCCTCTTCTTCTCCGCCCCGCCCCCCCATAGCTATGGGTAAATAGCGGGACAGACCGGGTTTTATAGCCTTTGATGGCAACTGATTTACTACAGAAGGAAATGGCAATCTACTGCACGAAAAAATTTGCCTTGTCAGTCATGTATCGAAAGATATATGATCGCCTAAGTGTGTATCACGTATGGCACATAACTGACTGACACCTTTACTAATTACACACACACACACATACACACACACACACATACACACACACACACATATATATATGTGTGTATATATATATGTGTGTGTGTGTGTGTGTGTGTGTGTGTGTGTGTCGTGACAATATTTCACAGCAGACTTAAGAGGATCGCACAGAACACTAGTGTGCTTCGGCGTGGCGGTTGAGAATTACTGATCTAAAGAGGCATGATCGCCCAAGTGTATATCACGTATGGTACTTAACTAATACATCATACTTATTATAAAACTCAGGTTGTGTGTGTGTCTGTTCCTTTATATACCGATTTCAACAAAACTTCACAGGACTATGTAAAATTAACTTGCGGTGGTTCTGACAGTGCCAAAAATTGGAAAAACACAATTGTTTTTGCACGAAATCAATTTGAAAACACGATTAAGAGGCATCGCAAAAATGAAAGGAGGACAACTCATATCGAGTTATACTTATTATAAAACCCAAGTTGTGCGTGTGTGTGCGTGTGTGTGTGTGTGTGTGTGTGTGTGTGTGTGTGTGTGTGTGTGTGTGTGTGTGTGTGTGTTCGTTTATATATGGGATCGGATTTCCTACATTTTTCAACCGATTTCAACAAAACTTCACTTTTTTTTTGCAGGTAGTGTTTCTTATTGTCTTGCACACTTTTTTCTTTATTTTTACATTCAGAATGCTTTTAAAATTCCATTTACAAGACAATTGTTTATAATAAAATTCTATTCAATCGATAGACTCATAACGATTGAAAACAATGTTTTTGTTTGAGTTGGGGTTTGACCAATTCGTAAAAAAAAAATACAAAACAAAACAAAAAAACTAATTAAGACATGCGTGTCCGTCAACCTTAAACAATAATCTTTGCTAATTTTATTTTTCAATCTTTATGATGGTCTATCTCTTACTGTTACATCCCCGGGCAACGCCGGGCTCTACTGCTAGTTATTTATATGTCTGTTTCTACAGAAAAACGTCAAATTTGCATTTGCTAATCGCTCGTTTAAAAATAGAAATTTCAAAAGAAGGAGAAGCAAAATGAAAATGTATTATTTTGAAAATTAATTATCACTAATGTTTTTTTTTTTATTTTGGTTATCACAATCTTTCAGACGTGTATCCTCGTACCTTCTTCAGGTGTGTGCCATAGTGTTAACCTTCTGGAAATTTCAAACCAAACCCTTTATTCAAGCAATGGATACAGATTGTTCTTATTGCACTTCCCATACCAGCGGAGATAACTCACATTAGTTAATTAATCCGCGTTAATTCGTCCTTTTTTTTTAATCATTTAACCCTAAGCAAGGCGAGAAACTAGTACGAGGGAGGTTACATGGGTTGAAAGTGGGAGAAAAGACTGAGTATAGGGAGGATTGAGGAAAGGACAAAAGATGAACGGGATTCAAGAAGAGAGAAGATGGCGATTAACGTAGCATTTAATTTTTTGGAGATTGTAATTATCAGGGAAGCAAGTACAATTCCACAGGTTCCACAGGTGGAGAGAGCGAGAAAAGTAACTGTTGGAGTAGAAGTGGCAATTGTATTTAGCTATTTCAAACAGTAAAAATGTGGGACCTAGATGCCAATCTAGTAGCACGCTTGAATTCACCTAGTCGGGGCACCAGAGAAAAAACTTGTTAGAGCAGTTGCCATGAAAATATTTGTAGAAAATACAAAGGGAGCTCTATTTTAAAAAAAAAAATCACGTTTTTCACAAAAGCATTCAGAGGTCTCACTATACATGAAGTATGCTTATGCACGTGTATATACGTTACCACTTGTCTATGTGTCTGCGATTCGGTTAACAATTTACAGAATGTTACCAACTACACAACCTACGGCGGGAAAAAATCTGCTTAGTCAGTCATGTATCGAAAGATACATGATCCCCTAAGTGTGCATCACGCATGGCACATAACAGACTGTCTACCAACTACAACAGACACCTTAAGAAATATCTGAAATACTGTGACAATCAAGAGGTAAACACTAGACTGAGTAAATCGTTTTATAATAATTGCTTGTCTCATAAAACAATTCATAAGCAACAGATAGGCAATTATTTTTACTATATAAAAATCGAGATTAAAATGTTGGATTAAACTGTGTTTAACTTTCAAAATAAGGTGTACAGTAAATGATAATCCAAAGCAAAATTGACAATATCATCAAATTTTCATCTATTATGTATTAATTATAGACGAGAAAAGAACATAAATAACCTGAAAGTAGTAAGGTTAATTATGACATCGTAGTCAGTATGTTTGAAAAGGTATAACGCTCAATGTGAAAATGATGTTAGGAATTCATTTTGTATAACCTTATATTTAATAAAAATAATTTTTTTCAATTTATTTTTACATATTATAACTGCATTTTAAGCTGAAATTCTACCAAATTATTGACAAAAGTGTTGAAAAGTGTTATAAAGATATAACCTGTATGATTTGGGAGTCGATGAAACTATTGATAGCGTCGATAAAATCCTGCGAGTCAATCTAAATAGCGCAACCACTCGTATCCGAGAATATCAGTCTATCAGGGCGGCTAGCTAATCTCAGTTGCAGACGCCTGCTCAGGAACATTTGTACATAGAATCCCACGTGGTTTATACTGATGAGCGGAGAGATCGCGTTATCAACAAGGGCAGTACGTTCAAACCCTCGGTCACGATGACTTGTGACTTCGTGCTAGCACAACCAGAGGGTTCTGTCTACACAATTTCACTCACAAGGCTTGGCCATGGTTTCCAGGAACTTTCCAAATGTGCCGCGCGTTGGGATCGCCTCCTCCGATAACATCACAAATGGACCATGGTAAGATTCGAACTCGGGTCTCATGGTCAGAAAGTGAACGTTCTAAACACTCGGCCACAGGAAGTCGATAAATAAATCGTAATAATATACGGCTAAAATTCATCAATTTCCAAACAAATATAAATCTCCTTGCCCATCGAATAATCAATTCCTATTAATGATATCGATTAATTCAATAAAAAAAAATGTATATGGATTTATTTTTAATTTGTTTCTATATTATCTATATTATCTGTTACATAATTGTGTATAAAACAGGAAGAGGAACGACTCATAAGATCAGCCTGGTTAAACGGCGATCACTACCAGACAGAAATCATGGCAACGTATAGCTCAACAGCACCCACCCATTTTCAGTCTTGATAAAGCCGAAATCAGCAGAGAAACAGCTCAGAAACAAAGATCTCTCTGATTGGCTGAGAGAAGGCACGTGACAGGTGAATTCAGTTATCGGAACTCATGAGAGATGGACGCATATCGTTAGCTAGTACATATGAAGATGCGAAATTGCCTTCCAATATAATCAGAATATTCCTTATAATTGACAAGAAAGATAACGATATATGGAGGCCACCCAATCATCCTGAGATGAATATGGGAGAAGAATAAAAGAAAAAAGGAGGCAAAGGGTTTCATTGAAGCATGCTCGTTACTTTGTGGACATCAGTATTGTCGTTCATAAAATGAAGCGAAGAAGTGTCGTTAGCAATTCTGTTAAGAAAAGTCAGAGAAAGAGAGTAAAGAAAAGATTCGTTTACTGCTATGAAGGAAATAGCCATGAACTGTCGCCGTTGTTATGATACCATGACTATAGATAAGTGAACTTTGATTAACCTCGCACCCTTACCCCTACCTTTTTTATTCCATTGCATACAATTATGAAGCTGAAAATATTGTAATTTTGCACACATCTTGCCACAGATAAATTTTGCCCCAAATTGTTTCCTTTTTGGGATAAACCCTTTGATTCATCCATGTTTGATTCTACAGTCGGGCGAATAAATATTATTTCATCGTCTTTTCGACCGTTTGCCATTCTTATCGCTTCAGGGGTTTCAGCCTCAACAAAACTTCTTTTTTTAATGCGTTCAAGCAGATCTCTCAGGAGACGAACGAATTCATTTTTATATGAAAAGTAATTCGTAGGTTCCGAAGTGCTCCTGACGTGTGACATATTTGGGGGCTCGTCCCGGGTATTGATATATATATAAAGGGCTCAAAACATATTTGAGAACTCAGCCCGTGAAATATATATATATATATATATATATATATATAACTTACCAGTCAGGTGATACGCTGATTGATAAGCAAATACGAGATCGTAAAAGAGGCTTTATCGATATCAAGAAACTGAGGATATCAAAGAAATCCGAAACTTAATGAAGAGACAAGATGGCTACTATAGAAAGCTTCCTTAGGGGACCGACCCCAGAAAGATTAGACAGGTTAAAGAAAAGAATAATCGCCGAACATATGGTCGATAATGATGTGTTCGACGATGAAGTTCTACAAGGTCTAATGGGTGGAGTAACGACCAACCTAAATAGAAATTGAAAAGACTAAGATACTAGCGCAAATGGAAGTAGAAAAGACAAGAATAAGGAAACTAGAATAAGGGAGATAAGTTTAGTACAGCAAGCGCAAGATGCCGAGAGACAAAAATTTAACCTAACCAAACAGGTACAGTTAGTCCCGAAATTCGTGGAGAAGGATGTCGATGACTGCTTTTCCAACTTCGAGAAATCAACAATCAATTTGAACTGGCCAAAACAATACTGGTTAATGTTATTACAGACCGCTTTAAACGGAAAGGCTCAGAAAGCATTTGCGATACTGACAGCTGAAGAATTTGCAGATTACGAAGCAGTATAAATGGCTATTCTCAGAAGCCATGAATTAGTATCTGAACTTATCAGTTAAAGTTCAGGAAGTATAAAAGAGGGGCAAACTTATGTAGAGATTGTAAAAATGAAGGAAAGATATTTTGATAGATGGTGTCTAGCGAGGAAGATAGACGGTAACTATGAGGAGCTAAAACAGCTCATGGTAAGTGAAGAATTTCAGAATAGTGTCCCAGAGGATATCAGAATCTACCTAAGTAAGAAGAAAGGGAGTACGTACATGAGTTGGCAGTAATGGCCGACGAATATACCATAACGTATAAGAGTGGAAGACAGAAACCTCTCCCACCTACAACCCTAATAAGAGCAAGCATTAGAGAGACTGAGAACCCTATTAGGATTGGAAAAAGTTGGGCATAACCTTGCAGGTGAAGTTCAATTAAAATACTTTCCGTTAGGGTAATCCCGTTAGCTCAGACTTTCCCGATTGAGAGTGTTCCAAAGTATGTAGACATGACTTCCATAACGCCTTAGCTGCCTCATCCTTCAATATAAAAAACAACACTCTCAACACTTGGCTATGATGACCCCAAACCCACTACCCCTGCTCATGAACAGAGATGCAAAGTGATCTGCTCCTAGAGGACAAATCCCAATGGTTGATGGTCAAGTAAATGACAAGCGAATCCGTGGGACTGAACGGGATATTTATTGTTGTCCATTTTAATTCATTAAGACAAAATATGTTCATATTAACTCTCCTGATCGATTAAGATCAGAAACTACGTGTGCTATGTCTGATGTAGTATCGGGGTGTTTCATTATTATTATTATTATTATTATTATTATTATTTCCTTTGGTTTCTGGTGTATACTCATTTCTTTTCGGATCCCGACCAGAAACCTAAGGTCAGAAATGGCATCATGCCATGCCATTTTCCACTGAGCGGTTTTGGAAAAAAATCGCACATATTTTACATCGATAAAGCACCTGTTCTTTGGGTTTTATTTCATAATGCAGACAAAATGAGAGATTTGATAAGAAGGGTGTTGTCTGCTTGATGAAAACCTCGCCTTTCTGTTGAATTACGAAAAAAACAAATGGCTGATAGCAGTCAACATTTATCAGTAGATACCTATATTCTGTGTCCGGCCTATATTATCAAATAAGAAATTGAATAGTAATGCGTTCACACGGTAAGCAGAAATGGTAGTAAAACAGAAATATGCCTCAAGTAATTTCATTTTTTATCTTTTGGCGTCTATTGTTGGGAATTTTATTTAATTATACTAGAAACCGAAAGGATATTACAAGGATGTGATACTGAATAGAACGAAAAGAAAATAACCATGAATCACACAATCAAAATGATTCACTTTGTAAAAGAATCGCACTTTAAAACCAGATCAATTCTGTTTAAATTCAATTTTTCTATTTGGATACTGTTTGGATTCAATCTTTTCATCAAAGCATATATTATAAAAATGATTTACCTTTTATACAAGATTTCTGAGAATGTTATTGACGGTAGGTTTTGAATGTTCTATTCAGATAATATATTATCTTGCAAATATGCCAAAGAGAGAAGTAAAAAAGAAAAGATAAAAATATAATGCGATTTCGAACTCGGATTAAACAGGTGGTTGTCTTTGCATAAAACTTGCCTGCTTGGGTTGATTTGTGTTACAATGAATTGCCAACTTTATCCATCCCATCTCCAGCCTTGGGCGTATATATATATATATATATATATATATATATATATATATATATATATATATATATATATATATATATATATATTGTTAGAGTAGTTTCACAGTGGAGGCTTGTATTTGTACTAAGTCGGTCCTAAAATAGGTTCGACGTACAAAACGTTAGAACTTGATATAATAGGTAATGACGCAGAGAAAATCTAGTTGTGGTCGCTGATATTTTAGTATCCGACTAACGGTCGTCCGGCATCGACTGACTGAACAACTCACTGAGGATATTTAGTCACCGCCCCCACGAGGACATCATGTAGCACAAGGTCGGCTTAACGTGGGATCTCCGAGCCCGTGGGCTCAGCCAAAAATATGCACATTGAACCCGTATATACGGGTTCAGGGTCGGTTTACCTCCCCGAAAGCCTCAGGGTCGGTTTCCTCCCCGAACGAAGGCAGAGAGTTCAACCGGTCAGCTGGTTGTCCGACTTCAGACTGAACTCAGACCAACTCACTGAGCCTTCCGCGACTCCTACTACTCCTACTTATTATAGGTAGGAGAGTCTATTAACTATAGAATAGGTTTGTTCCACTATAACATATATATATATATATATATATATATATATATATATAATTCGAAAATGAAATCAGCACCCCGGCTTGAACGTAATCGTAAGGCCATATTCGACTATTTATATATACAGGGTGCCATGGATAAATTGTCGCTTTTTTATATTTTTATTTTCGCGCATGCGTGTAGTTTAATTTTGTCGACTACACGTTATAGTAGGGTCATATTGGACACCGTCTGTAAGAAAAAGTGCACTATGACGCAATTCACCCCACCAGAAATTTGGAAACGGCATGCTGTACTGCTTGGCATTCGCGCCGGAAGATCCAATACAAACATTTCAGAGTGTTTGGGGGTCTATCTAAGAACACTGTAGAGGCTTCGGAAAGAGTTAGATGAGTCTAATGGTGAATACGATGGTACAGCAACTAGGAAAACTCAATCTGATCGTTCTGATAAGTAAAGAACTCCCGAATTTGTTGGTGAGGACCTCAGATTCAACACTGACGCCCACATCAAATACCTTTAGGACGTAGTGCTTCCCTGGATCAAGAGGGTGGCTTTTGGAAGACCCTATATCTGGCACCATGCCACAAAAGCAGGAGAACCCAGTCATGTCTGTCAGACAATTTCTGCGACCACATCACACCTTACATCAGGTCACCTAACTCCCCAAGCTACAAGCCCCTTGATTCTTATGTGTGGAGCGCAGTTGAGCGGGAGACCAACAAAACTCCATGTAACACCAAAGGAGAACTAAAAGTAATGATTATAATAGCATTCACCAACTTAAACAAGGAGACCGTCCAGAAGATTTGCTGAAGATTCCGAAGTGGTCTGGAGGCCAATGGCGATATTTTTGTGCAATTTTGGTATATATATATCTATTAAAATGAGATATCAGTTTTATTTTTATTTTTGCATAATTTAGACGATATTTTATCCTTCGGGCCCTGGACATGTCAGTGGGGTATTGTCAGTAGTAATGGTTATGTTTCGAATTATTCTAGTGTCTATTGTGTGGAAATCATTGTGGGCCCTGATGCAGTTCTTTTGGCTATTTATAGAATTAACTATTTTATTTATTATTTACTACCTGTATCTAATTAGTGAAACAAAAACAGTTGAATTGGCTAAATGTAACCGTAAGTTCTATGCTGTGAGTTTCTGTTCTCGCACTTCTCGCTTGTGGAACTGCATGCTTTCCAGTTTAAATGCAATATCATTCGTTATTTACTGTCTCCATGATTACACTTCTATTATACTCGCTCCTTAGTAATGCTTCTGTTTTCTAATTCTTTCACGCCCCTTGTGTCTTAGTGGCTTTGCTGCCATTGTGCTAGGTTTCTTTTTGTTTTTGGGGTTTTTTTTAGTGTAACTACTTTACCCACTTGCTAATTAATCAATTAATTAATAGTGAATTTATTATCGTTGCGATTTTGTTACAAGATACCGCGTTTCAAGTTTTATTTCTTCCTCAATAAAAGCTTTCTATTTTCACAGATTTCAAGTGGTTGTGAAAAAACAAGATCAGTCCCGTAAAATATGGTTGCTCCTATATAAAGTCTACTTCCCGCTTTTAGACACTTCCATATAAATAGCTGCATTCGTTCATTAGTTCTGTCTTTCTTTCTTTCCCGCCACCCTATTCCTTCTCCTCTCTCTCTCTCTCTCTCTCTCTCTTTCTCTCTCTCTCTATGAAAGCCAAAAATGCATGCTTTATCATGGCCGAATGATAGATTTCCTATTGAAAATTCATCTAATCAGACCACGAACGTATCAACAGACATATACGAATTGTCTAATGCATAAATACCTATTCATAGGATTTTCATAGCAATGCCTAAGAAACTAGGTGCAAACGAACTCCAACTCCAACAGACAATCTGTCTAATGTCTGATTAAAATATATATATATATATATATATATATATATATATATATATATATATATATATATATATATATATATATATATATATATATATATATATATATATAGATAGAGAGAGAGAGAGAGAGAGAGAGGAGGAGGGAGGGAGGGGATAGTGGAGTAATGGAAAGCGACTTGGATTGAGGAATCGCAGAGCCGAGTTCGAATTCCAGTCGAATCCATTACATTCACTTACGTGCTAATACTTTTGGGAAAGATATGAATCCTCTTCCTCTCCCTCCAGCTATGGCTAAAATAGCAGGACAGACTGGGTTGAATAGCTTTGGATGGCAACTGGTCTAGGAGAAGGACAACTCTGAATTCAAAACCTGCGGAGGGTCGTTTGGGAACCTCGTGGCATTCGGTGCACCAGGTCTCTGTATTCGTCCCTTCAAAAAGTGTGGATGGTCCTGCACGAGGCCTTCACCACTATAATCAAATCTCATGTGTCGGTGTCGGGCTGTCGGTTTCCTGGGAACTGATCTGCTTGACCCTCATACGTCGAATCTCAACGGGAGAGTCCATTATTTATATATATATATATATATATATACGCACACACACACACACATACATACATATATATATATATATATATGTGTGTGTGTGTGTGTGTGTGTGTGTGTATGGGGAGTGACTTTCAGTCGGTTTAATTAAAAATGACTAACAGCGCGCTTATTTTTATTGCGCCATATCTGAAAACGTATCCGAATTCTGATGAATATAGCGCATAGCAAAATTAACCCGGAAATATGACAAAGACAAAATCAGTGCGGGTTCGTTAAAGACAGTGGAACAAGAAATGCAATGTTTATGTTCAAAATGATATCAGAAAAAGCTGACACAAAAAGAGAAGTACAAGACCTTCTACAGAAGGTAATGAAATAAGGCGAATAGAAAGACTATAAATATTAATTACAAGAAGACTGAATGTGTGGTTGTCAGCCAAAAGAACAAATCAACATGCAACGTCACAAATTGAAGAGATCAACGATTACCCACACTGCAGACACAAGGTAAACCGAGGGCTGGAGCTAGGAGATAAGTAACGGAGGCTTGTTGCCGTGGATTAGCGCGCTCGAAGAAAAGAAAAAAAAACGGCGACATTGGGGAAGAGCGTCTTCACATGATTTCGTTGCAATCGTGACTGTAACTCCAATGTGAGCTTGTACAGCCATAACCGATGCTGCAAAGCATAACTCTTTGAACACAGAGCCATGATCTCTCAAGTCTGACGGATGCCACACAATTCAGAGTTTAAATAATTATACCACAAATACATAAGGTGTTATAAAATGTCTGCAACAGCATACAGTTAAAGATATTGTCATTTCTAAACAGATTTAATACTGAGGTTTTGGATTAGCTCTTCAATCATGGGTCTGGAAGAACAGGTCATTTCCCTACATGCAATCCGCTAATGGTCTGCTGGTGGGTCGCTGATGGCAGCGCCAGCGGTCCTCTGGTGACAGCCACTGGTGAGCCGCAAACGGTCCACAAGAGGTAACATTGCCGAGACGAACACGCCGGTGGCCCGACAGCGGACAACCAGCGGCAAACGCTAGGGATATACCACCCAGTAGCAGATTGGTAGCTTGCGTGGAAGAACGGGTCATTTGATCTGGAAGAACCGGTCATTTGATCTGGAAGAACGGTTCATTTGATCTGGAAGAACGGGTCATTTGAGCTAGCATCTGAAGCTATTGAGTCAATAACTTTGAACTATTTTTCTGAAAGTTCATGTTTTCTGCACTAATTATTATGACTTGTTTTAATCATTTCACTCCAAGCAAGGCGATAATGCTACAAAGACACAGGGAGTGAAAGTGAATGAGAAAACTTTAGTGAGAAGTGAGAAAAGGGCAATAAAAGAACTGAGTTCAGGAAGACAAAAGAGGACGATTGGCATTGCATTTAAAGTTTTGAAGATTGTAGGTAATAGGGAAGCAAGAAATCGGAAGGGCGTTTCACATGTGAGAAAAGATACTGTTTGGATAGAAATGGCGGCTGCATCTATTTATTTTCTGAAAATTATTTCTCCCCAAGCAAGTCACTAAGACACAATGGGTCACTGGGTCTGAAAGAATGGGTAAAAGAAAAATATTAAGGAGCGAGAAGAATTAAAAAAGGGGAATCAAGATGACAGTAGGTAACGATTGACATTGCATTTAAATTTTTGAAGCTCAAAGTTGGCTGGAAAACGGGAACACAAGAAGGCGTGGTGTGTTGCTCTCCTAGAGTTTAGCATCAGCCATGCTAATGGCAGACAGATGTTCTCTGTTGTGATTAAAAGAAAGAAGTTTTGTTTTGGAGTCGTTAAAATTTACATGCTATTTCTTGCCCTAGTTAACCACTGATTCTTGAGGCGAGTTTTCCTACGGCAAAATTGTTTACGGTAAATGTTCCGGACACGGTCTTCATGATTCCTTTTCATTTATTATTCTCGCTCCTTAAAATGTTTTCTTGTTCTTATTCTTTCACACTCAGTAACCATTAATATCCTGGTAGATTTTTTGCTTTAAATGGGGTGAAATGATTACAAAGAAAAACACAGAATTTATTGACAAGCCGTAAAAATGAGTAACGCTTTTTAATCCTATAATATCCATACCATAAATCGGTTTATGCATGTTAAACTGGACAATTTTGGCCTGACGATCTGAAAAAAAAATCAACTGGACAATTTTTGGTCTATACGATCTGAAAAAAATATTTGCCTACATAACGATAATGATTTTCGTGTTGACGTTTCGTTAGTTTCCGTCAGCATTTCTAAAGTCGTATTTTTGGAAAAAGCGAAACCTCGAGATAAAAAAAAAAATAAAAATATTCAAAATCCACCTTGTTTTGACATATTCTATTTTTACATACGTTGTAGAGCAATTCGCATAAGTCCTTTATGCCAGATTTATTTGCCTTAATCTAAGATTAATTGGTATTTGTGCTTTTAACATTTTAAGTTCTATTTTGTTCAGTCCCCACTTTCCAAACTTGTCAGAGTTCAAAATGGTTTCCGCGGTTTTGCGGCGTCTGACTTATTTACGACACTGCAACTTCATCTCCCACAGATACAATGTTGCAAATCTATCGCTTTTTTCCATGGCAAATATTAAGATGAGCTTAATTTTTAGTTCCACTAGTTCAAACCTTTATATTTAGGACCTCATTCAGTAATCCTCTACCTTGAGTGACTCGCGAGCCTTGTATTGTGTAAACTTTAATATAAAAAGAAAAGAAAAAATAACAGAAAACTAGCCGAAAACAAACCGATATGTAGTCACTAACCAAACAGCAGCCGATCACACTTCATGGCGTATTTAAATTTTGCAATATTCACAGTAAACGATTTTTAATCAGTATCAACCATGCAAGGCAGTAAAGCTACTAAGATACTAAGGGTTACAGGGTGTGAAAGAATTAGGAACAGAAACATTAAAATGAGTGGGAAGAGGAAAGAGTAATCAGAAGGACAGTAGATAGCGATTGACATTGTATTTAAAGATTTGCAGAGTTGGCTGGAAAGAATGAGGCCGGAAGGGAGTTCCACAAGCGAGAAGTGCGAGAGAAAAAAACTGTTAGCATAGAATTTATGGTTACACCTAGCCAGCTGAACTGTAAATTGATGAGATCTCGACGCTAGTCTAGTACTGGTGAAGGGGGAGAGAGAAAGAGAAAAAAATACCAACATAATCTACTGTCTGGTAGATTCTAAATTCAATATCGTTTACATGAAAACTCTAAGTAATTTAAAACTGTATTTATCATTTAAGCTAAGATAAACCAGACATGTATGTCAAACTTATTAAACATTTCTTCGGTTGAATTCTTTCTGTTCCTAGAAAAATTGACTTGTAAAATGCATATTTATGCAATGCAAATGTATGTAAAAAAACGTTCTAAAAAGAAACGGGGAAAAGTATTTTTTTCTTTTTACTTTTTTTTTTACTACAGGGTGCCCCACAAAAACAGGAAATTTGGTACAGTTTAATTGTTGGAATTTTTGTTACGGTTATTTGAAACAAAAGCAAAGGATAGAAATTTAATAGCTTAAAACAACAAAAACGCAGATGTTCGATGTGATGTTCAAACTAAAGAACTCTGGCAAAATTTCTTGGCAAATTTTCAGTCCTCAGGTTCGATATTCTTTCTTAAAGAGAACAATCACCTCGCGTTGAAAATTCGATAACTCCGGCATCCTGGAGCCAGAAATGATTAAAAAGAAATTATATGTAATTTTTTTTAGTTCATTCATATAGTAAAATATATAGTTATTTTTTTTATATGTCAGATAATTTTCTCATCATATAGTAAATCTAAACTTTCCTGGTTTTTGTGAGGCATCCTGTAATATAACAAAAATATATATCCCCCCCTCTCTCTCTCTCTCTCTCTCTCTCTCTCTCTCTCTCTCTCTCTCTCTCTCCATTTTTGGTGCTGATTGTTGTCTTTTCTCTGTACTGTCTCTGTTTCATTGACTGGCACTACTTAACCAACAGCTCTCTTTCCTACCATCCAATATCAGTCTCCTGCCGCTGTTCGGCAAAGTCTTCGAGGCTTTAATCAATGCCGAAGTGGTTAAGCATCTTCCCTCTCACGATCTACCCTCTGACAAACAATATGGCTTCCGTTTGGTCACATCTACTGCTGATGTGCTTACAGCCATCACTGAATATGTATGTCAAGCTCTTCATAACGACGAAGCTCGAGCTGTGGCTCGAGATATCTCGAAGGCCTTTGACAGGGTTTGACATGCTGGTCTTCTACGTAAGCTTCATGGTTGCAGTATTACTGAAAGATTGTTTGGTTTAATCCAATCACTCCTATCAAATTGTGAAATAAAGGTCGTCCTGAACAAGTTCTCTTCCAATTCCTTCTATACGAACGCAAGAGTTCCCCAAGGCTCTATCCTGGGTCCTACACTGTTTCTGATTTTCATCAAAGATCTTCCTGATGTCATCAGTAAATCCTTATGCGCTGACAAAGTTTACGTAGCCGCTGCTCTTGAAAAGAACCTCCAATCAGTGGTTAACTGGGGCAGTAAATGGCTTGTAAACTTTAATACCTCCAAAACTAAACTGCTCTCATTTAACTTCCCTGACCCCCACCTCTATCATCATGGTTGATACTTGATTCAGTGTGAGTGTCTCACTGCTCTTTCTTGGCCTTATGTTTTCCAATGACTTAAGGTGGAACGACTACATTGAATCCATAGTTGAATCTTCTGAAAGGAAAGTCGGTTCACTGCGTCGTGCCAGAAGATTTTTCTAGTCAGAGACGATTTTACACATCTACAAATCTACCATTCGTGCATGCATTGAATATTATTGCCATATCTGGTCTGGTGCCACTGCTGTTCATATCGAGGTTCTCAACAAAATTCAAAGAAGTATCTGTAATCGGTTCGGGATTGACAGCTCGACTTCAGTCCCTTACTCATGGACGTGATGTGCCTCCGCCCCTTGTCATTTCTACAAATATTTTAATGGTAACTTGCCTGATGAGCTATCTTCCCTGATGCCTCGACTACATGAATTTAACGTAGGTCCCACCCTTTTATTGTTGAAATAGGTGCAACAGCCACTTCTACTGCAGTAGTTTTTCTTGCGCTTCCCTAGTGGAACTCCATCCCGTTTCCTTGCTTCCCTGATAACTACAATGTTCAAAAATTTAAATGTAAGGTCAATCGACATCTTCTGTTGCCTTGATCGCCGTTCTTCTTTTATTCCTTCCTCAATCCACTCTACACGGTCTTTTCCATCACTTTCACTTTCTGTAATCCGCTGCGTACTAGTGGCACTCCGGCCTTGCTTGGGGCGATATACTTAAAAAATAAAAATAAAAATGTGCTAGATTAAAAAATAGAAGCTATTAATTATTCTCAATACACACACACACACACACACACACACACATATATATATATATATGTGTGTGTGTGAGAATAATTAATAGCTTCTATTTTAATTATTCTCAATATAAACACACACACACACACACACACACACATATATATATATATATATATATATATATATATATATATATATATATATATATATAAAAAACATTAGGCAGCATATAATTTACATACAAAGAAATAGTCACACATAGAATCAAGTATTTCGTCTCCAAGTTTTTTATTTTATAAGGAAAAAAACACATGCCTGATGATGAATAGAGGACTATTCTTAAGTACTAGCATTTTAACATCAAATAAATTGAAAACTACAGACATCAAGTTTATCGACGAGGATCACTTCACACTATGGATTAACAGTATTTTAATGCATATATTATGTTTCTAGCGATGGATGTCGCCAATAATCGCATTAATACTTCTGATTGATTCTATGTGTGATTATTTCTTTTTTATATATATATATATATATATATATATATATATATATATATATATATATATATATATAACGGGGACTTGCCGCCAGAGAGAGGTGCACTCAAAGGAAAGAAAACATGGCGAAATCGAGGGAGAACGTTTTCACATACATTCGTTGCAATCGAAACTCTCACACCCGTATGAACCTATACAGCCATAACAGATGCTGCTGAGGCATAATTTGGGGGTGCAGATCCATGACTTCTCAAGAGTATGAAAAAATAAGAAAAAGTAAAATGTTAAGGAGCGAAAACAATAAAAGAAGAGGAATCAAGATGACAGTAGATAAAGATTGATATTGCATTTAAATTTTTGGAGATCAAAGTCGGCTGGAAGAGAGTTCCACAAACGAGAAGTGCTAGAAAGGAAACTGTTAGCATAGATCAACAGTAAAACGGTGAGTCCTATTTGCCAATCTAGTAGCACGCTTAAATTCATTGCAGCCGAAGCACTAAAAAAATAGCTCATCAGAACTGTTGCCAGGAAACTATTTGTAGAAAAGACAGAATGAAACCACGTCACGGTTATAAAGACAGAGAGAAACCACGTCACGGTTATAAAGACAGAGGGTAACCACGTCACGGTTATAAAAACAGAGAGAAACCACGTCACGGTTATAAAGACAGAGAGAAATCACGTCGGTTATAAAGACAGAGGGTAACCACGTCACGGTTATAAAAACAGAGAGAAACCATGTCACGGTTATAAAGACAGAGGGTAACCACGTCACGGTTATAAAGACAGAGAGAAACCACGTCGGTTATAAAGACAGAGGGAAACCACGTCACGGTTATAAAGACAGAGAGAAACCACGTCACGGTTATAAAGACAGAGAGAAACCACGTCTCGGTTATAAAAACAGAGAGAAATCATGTCACGGTTATAAAGACAGAGGGTAACCACGTCACGGTTATAAAGACAGAGAGAAACCACGTCGGTTATAAAGACAGAGGAAACCACGTCACGGTTATAAAGACAGAGAGAAACCACGTCACGGTTATAAAGACAGAGAGAAACCACGTCTCGGTTATAAAAACAGAGAGAAACCATGTCACGGTTATAAAGACAGAGGGTAACCACGTCACGGTTATAAAGACAGAGAGAAACCACGTCGGTTTTAAAGACAGAGGGAAACCACGTCACGGTTATCACGGTTATAAAGACAGTCGGTTATAAAGTGACTAAAGTTAAGATGCCATATTAGGGTTGTATTAAGACTAATATTTTCTGTGAATATATATATATATATATATATATATATATATATATATATATATATATATATATATATATACCGTATATTTCAGCGTATAAGACGGTCTTTAATTTTAAAAAATCACCCTTAAAAATTCGAGGTCGTCTAATACTATAATTCTAAAAAAGAAACCTTAAATTTTAAGTGATGTTTGTCGGTATGCTAACCTCGGCCTCTGTGCCATAACTAATAACGTACATGAAAAGATTCCCATTATCAAATAAACTGATAATAAAAGTAATAAAATTATTTCTACCTTATACATTACTGGCATAACTTCATAATAAATTGCCTATTTGAAGAATAAATCTATATCAATGAAATCAATTTGTATCCATGCAAGCTCAGCTGAGAAAATGTAAACATCGAGTTATGATTGCGTTCACAACAATGGAATGTACTATTTTCGTACATTATCGTACTGTTATTAGCGGTATTTTGTGATTGTCGATGAAGTATAAATAAATGGCCATTAGTATACGTTACTGTTGAAGAGTAGACTGAACCAAATAATGTTTCGTTTTCTATTTTTAGATTTACTATTTGCATTCGTACTAGTGTTAGGGATGTACTTTAGTTCAACATTATGATTACTTCTGTTTAATGAATCAACGTATTTGGTTTTGTATTTGTTAAAGATATATTTACTGCTGGAGTTAGTGGAGAGCCTATGCTGCACAGATTTGTGGAGGTTATTAAGGATACACGGCGGATGGTTAGATTCTTTACCTATATATGCATGATTATAAAATTCCTTGTTATAAGGCATATACACTCCTCTGAATAGATCGAATGTAGCGTCGATGAAATTGATCACCTTGACGTTGGTGATAGTGCTGATGCTAAGTCCGTGATACTTAAAGAATTTGATGAGTTGTTTCCTAAGCCTGTCAGTTTTTTGTGGCTTGGGGTTACGTAGAAGGATCACTCCGTCGTCCCTGTACAGTCAGGTGTTCTCACTATGGAAACTATATCTAAGCCTCCATAGAAGTAGAATGCCGACTAGCTCACAAGCTTCCGCAGAGTCGAACGCACCCATCGCTAGAGAGAAGTTGGGATTGTCTTTTTTTGGTCTACAAAGAACCATTGTAGTATAAGATGTTTTTCTGGGCTTGTATGATCTTCTGATATTCTCGTCAGTTATGATGCAATAATTCTTAGCCAGGTTTATAGCAGCCATTAGTAGGTCTTCAATGATCGACAGGCTAAAATTGGATATGTCAAATTCAATTTTTAATATTAGCGAACCAATTTATAGCGTCTTTGGTATTTCTCCACTGGTTGACCCCTGTTGCATTCCTAGTGTAATTACAGGCTCGTTCAAGTATAGATTTGCTGATCTTGCCTATGTTATTCTTAGAGGGGTTAAGCAATCAGAACTGTGGGTTGTTAGGAAAATTGTTCCTATGGTCCTTAACGTTTACAGCGTTTCAAATTCAAATTTTTATCCAGTTATGGAAGGGAGATAACTTTGTAATTTTTTATTTTAAAAAAGAAAAAGGTTTTTAACTATAATATTTTAATTTAGTATTTTTATATAAAACTTTGATGCTACAAACATTAAAGAACTTTGTTGCTATACTCATAATTGTCATTATTTATTTTTGACCGCAATTCTCTTATATAAAGTGCTTCCAGAATTTTACGTTTTTGCTTATTATTATTTTGAAGTACGAATTTTTTTTCGACTAATATCTGCCTAAACTGTGAATGCGGATATGAGTGTTCTGAGAATGAACTATGCTCATTCTGTCGCTCTCAAACCCTCCTTGGTCGTCCAAGAGACCCAATACCGCGGTTGATCGATGAAGTGATTGCATTGATCCCGGATCTGCCTTATCCCACATTGTGATTTGATTTGATCACAAGGAGGCCAAGAATGAATCGTCGTATGTATCTTCGTATTGGGCTAGCCCAAGCAGGGCGAAGACGCAAAGGAAAACAAAAGAAAAAATAATATTCGAATAATATAAAAATATTTGTACTATTTTTATATCAAGTCCTTCGTACAATAGTTGGTTAATTGTTGTTAGAGTCTAGGAGTTTGTATGCAGGCGTTTATCGACCCAATCCGCTTCTTAAGTCAGACGCGACACTTTGTTAACTTGGTAAAGTTTGTTTTGCTGATCTCGGAGATTCTCGTTGGCAGATAGTCACGTGTGTTGTCTCGCGTCCGATGGCTGGAACGAACACTCAGGACGATCTGATCTCTTGCTTGAGGCATTCGTATTTATTGACGCTTATCTAAAACTGGTTTGGGGCGTGAGGTGGTTAGGTATACAGTACTTTCTCTACCTAATACAAAGAACCCTTTCTCCATTGTTTGGGTCCCGAGAAATTAATTACTTCCCAATATGGAAGTCTCCCCCTTTCCTCGGGTGACGGTCGAAGGAATTATTCCGCCGCACAGCTTCTTCCCCCTCTTCTTAGCATCTCCCACTAATACTCCTCAGTGGACGTGGGTAGCTCCTCCACCCTCCTTCGCTTGCTACTTCAGCCGCCCTCCGACCAACGAAGATTAATTCCAAGTTCGTTAGTTAAAAGAAATTGTCATTCCAAGCTTATCATCTCATAAGTAAACCGACACCAGTGATGGTTTTTCCTGATCTTAAAGTTGAACAAAAAGCAGATGGCCTTCTCCCCCGCCAGGGACATTCTCCAAGGGAAAACCTTTATCTCCAGATTATATTTTTCTAAATCTTATCCGATTCTTCTCCACCCCTGGTTTCGCGACTAGCATTCATGGCGGCGGATGTCAAAATATCAAATTATCGCTAAATGTCCCTGTCGTAAAAATTAAGTCAAGGAATTATTATTTCAAACCTGCTGCCGCCTCCACAGAAAAATTCCCCATGTCAGGTTTATATTTTTCTCATCCGAAATCAGGTACAGTCCACATGGCCTTTCCCGTCAGCGACACTCATCGAGGAAACCTTTATCTGAATTGTGATTTCAAATCTTATCCGATTCTCCCATTTCTGGTTCCACGGCCAGAACCCATGGTGGTTGTCATTAATCATTTGTCAAAATATCACTATATGTTCCTGTCGTAAAAATTAAATGTTGTTTTTAACCTGGTTCTTTTAGAAATTTCGGCTTTCTGAGAACGTGATAGTTTATCAGTATATCGTTCCTGCTATCCAAAAACCTTATTATTCATAATTCAAAATTTTGAATTTGTAGGTCCGATGAATTGGATCTCGTGATTACGATTCCAATGTAATAAATTATAACCATGGAATATTAGTGTTTGAGCCTTTTATATTATATTCTTACTCTTTCCTGGACATTGAGTTCTACCTGAATGTTATCCTCTTGAAATTTATATATATATATATATATATATATATATATATATTGACCACTAATATATATATATATATATATATATATATATATATATATATATATACTATAAACCTTAATTTAATGGCTGCGCGTGTTTGAGTTACTGTTATTGTATCCGTTTTGTTTTTGTTTTTCTTAAACAGTGAAATTAATGAAAGCGGCCTAAATCGTGAAGTCTTACTAAAGAAAAATGTGCCTCTCTCCCATGAATCAAATCTGGATCCCATTTATTCATTAGGTAAAGCATTTCTGTAACTGAAGCATGCTGTAACCAATTCTGTGCTATGATTACGTCAGAGAGAGAGACATGTTACCATAATTATTGATAATCGTAGTATTCTAAAATTACTAAATTCAAAACAGTATAATTTTAAGAAGAAAAAGAAAAAAATATAGTCTGTCGATAATGTAGTTGCTTACTTATCTAATCGGGAAAAAATTCCTTCAAATTTAAAGTTCAAATTTTCCTTAAACAGAATTTGTTTGGCGGAATTCTGCTAAACCCCGGAGAGGCCGAAAAACGTAAACTTAGTTACCGCCTTCTGGTTTTATTTAAGCTGCAATACATGTTTACTATTTGTCTAAAACACGTTTCATTCCGAGACTGGACATGTTTGAAACTTATTTTGAATACAAAATACTCGACTGTCACGTTTGATTAATGTGAGTAATGAGTCGTGATGAAACAGAATTGTAAAATTTCCTAAAAATAAAAAATATCTTAAACTGGGAAAAATTCCACACCAAAATAAACTCCCAGAAAACTTTTCTGTTTTTACTTTAATTGAATTCTTTTTCTACCAAATATTTCATGAATTTGATTAAAAAAGATTGCAAGGATTTTCTTTTCTTTTGTATATGTTTTCTGCGTTTTAATTCATTATTCGGTTCATGATTATTTGTATTCATTTCGTCAAAAATGTCAACAGCAGAGTTGATGAATGTTTTAAATATCGGATTTCATTGAGCTTTTCTTTCTTGATTTCTTTGTCGTTTTGTGCTGCTCTTTTAGAATAATGACTTCTTTTTACCTTTCAAATACCATCAGTATTGGCGTGGCCATATTGCAGGTGTGGACTAGTGAAAAGTTATGGGAGTGAAAATTTGGTCTAGTATAAATATTCAACTCGCCCACAAAGAAAGGGGAACGAAAAGAAGAAAGCAGATAATGTGTAAATCCCAAAATTTTATATTCCAGAAATAGTTTAAATGATTTACAAAAATTCTTCTTTTTGTTTAGTCCAGTTTCTTCTTAAGAAAAGTGTTCGCGCGACAGAAAATAGACTAGGAAAAGGAACATTTCTTGATGACTCGGACTGTTATATCCGGTTGCTACACAGATAATGTGTAAATCCCAAAGTTTTATATTCCAGAAATAGTTTAAATGATTTACAAAAATTCTTCTTTTTGTTTAGTCCAGTTTCTTCTTAAGAAAAGTGTTCGTGCGACAGAAAATAGACTAGGAAAAGGAACATTTCTTGATGACTCGGACTGTTATATCCGGTTGCTACACAGATAATGTGTAAATCCCAAAATTTTATATTCCAGAAATAGTTTAAATGATTTACAAAAATTCTTCTTTTTGTTTAGTCCAGTTTCTTCTTAAGAAAAGTGTTCGTGCGACAGAAAATAGACTAGGAAAAGGAACATTTCTTGATGACTCGGACTGTTATATCCGGTTGCTACACAGACTATCAAGCGGACTCTCCTGAGTGCCAACTCGATACGTTGCGGACGTCATAGTAGATCCACAATATACGCGAAAATTTAACATAAAAATTGTTTGGCTCAATTTTAAAGTGTGTTACTTGAAGAGTATAAAATTTCTAGTAACTTCATGACTATGAATTCTTAAAAGCTGAAACTTTACTGATTAATAATTTGATATACGTTTTAAGTTCTATGTCACTATAAATTATGAGTTAATTAAATCTTATTATAACTAGATTACTGTAATTATTATATATGTACGCGGATAAATAAAATATGAGTGACAAAAATGGAAGGTGTTCTCCTTAGATATATAGTCAAGTGGTACGATAGAATATAAGTAATACCGAATGTGAAAACTAAGAAAACATGTATAGAGCACACAGAAAAAAAAAAAAAAGCTATTTAAAAACCACAACACGTTACGACCAATGAGTCATCTTACATTAGGTTGATGCAAAAATAATGACGTAAGAATGTCGTTTTTTGACGTAGAAAAGTACGTCAAAAAACGACATTATTACGTCATTATTTTTGCACCAACCTAATATAAGTATTTAGAAGTATTTAAAAATGTCCACAGAATATTTATATTTCTCTGTAACTTGGCTTTTTTTATATTCAAATAAAAATCTAAAGATAAAAATTGGAACTCTTTATTAAATATAGATTTTTTTTTCTTTTCAGTACCTGGAGAAGAGATTCAGTAGAGGTGTCCGAACACTTGGGTCTCTAACATTTTGCATTCAAATGGTAAGTAAAGTTAAACTACCATAAAATAAATCAAATTCAATATAATTTAACTGCAGTAGATGTTGTTAAAGTGAGTACGGTGGAGTAATGGGTAACAGTTCGGGTGGAGGAATTCCAGTCGAATCCATTACATTCGCTTACGTGCTAATACCCTTGGGAAAGGTATGAATCCTCTTCTTCTCCCTTCCCCCACCAGCTATGGATAAACAACTGGTTCTACAGCCTTGGATGGCAACTGGTCTACTGCAGAAAGAAATGGCAACCTGTTGTGGGAAAAAATGGCAACCTATTGAGGGGTTCTCCCCCTTTTACACAAATGGACTCAGCCAGGGTATACATATACTACTGCTAGTGAATACCCGGGAGAACGAACGAGAACGGACGAGATCGAAGGCGCGAACGTAGCGAGCAAGAGTCACAGTGTAGCGAGCAAGAGTCACAGTGTAGCGAGCACGTAGACTCAGTAAGAAGTCATACAGCGATACGTCGATACCAAAGACTGTATATATATTTTGCTACTAACCCGCATTCCTGGAACTACTAACCTGCATTACCAGATTGTATTATTACGTTAATACATTTATTTTCCTATATTCATTCTTGGCGTTTGTTATTTATTGGTACCTGATTTCATTCCGGAATCCACAACACAACCTATTGTGGGAAAAAATCTGCCTAGTCGGTCATGTATCGAAAGTATCACGCATGACACATAACTGAACTGAGATGTTCTTAAGTAATAGATGGCGTTGATAATTCCTCAGCCCAACCCACTTTACTACATATATAGGATTAAACAGAAAATTTCTTTAATCGCTTCTTTGTCGAACTGAGAAATTTTTGAGTGCCTCATTGTAATTTTTGTTTGGCGTAGTTACACGTTCATCAAAACCTCCCGATCAGAGGGTCTTACTACCAATGTAGTTTACCGTCATACCCAGGGAGTTCTTATGGGTCATTTAATGCCAAAATTTAATTTTCTTGGGAGAATTAGTAACTTACAAAAAATGTATTATTCGTAATTTTTTAATTATGAAAATGCATTGCTGCTATTTTTACTATAAAATTGTATTTTTATACTTTCATAGTTTTTTTTATCTATTTTGGAGGTTAACTATTTGCCCATAGCTAGGATCCTAACAGGTGCTACCACCCCGAAAAACATGGAGCTGGAAGGGAGTCCCACAAGTGAGAAGTGCGAGAAAAGAAAGCATAACATTTGCAGTTACATCTAGCCAACTCAACTGCAAATTCATGAGATTTCAATGCCTGTCTAGTACTGCGCTTAAATTTAAAAAGTCTTGGTACCATAGCGAAGAGCTCATTTGAACAATTACTATGAAAGTATTTACAGTATAGAACAAAGAGACAACCTTGCGGAGGTTGAAAGTGACTGGAACCAATATATTCACAAAAGCTATGTAAGCCTTGCGTTCAATTGTAAAAGCAGAATGACATTTCGGCATTAAATGACCCATGAGGAGTTGATGTGTCATTAAGTAAACACGTCAATCAATCAATTGTTAACGTTCTGTATTTCCCCACAATACACACAAGTTCTCTTAATAACCCACTTTTCTTTCGTATAGTCTTTTGCTCTGCCTCTCCTCACACTCTCTTTCCAACATATACACCCTCTGTCTTAATTCCTTTCTCTCTCTCTTTCTCTCTCTCTCTCTTTCTCTCCCTCTCTTCTAAACACAAAGGCTTCTGTTTCTCGTTGAAATGAATACTTGCTTGAAATTTAAATAAAATATTTTTATATATTTACTTATTTGTTCTACTTTTCAGATATTGTACATGGCCATTGTCTTGTACGCGCCATCATTGGCTCTGAACAAGGGTAAGATTTTACATTTTGTTTCTGTAAGAAAAAAAACCTTTTGTTTATCTCACTTTATTTCGTTAGCCTTGCTGCAGCTTTGCGAAATGATGCAATACGATCACAGACTTTTGAAAACACAATAACGTGCCAAGAGCACGAATTTGTAGTACGTAAAGGCAATTGTTAGTAGCGTCATCGACGTAATAGAAATGCCCAGACCTATATCAGTTGTGTTCTGACATTTGATGAGTTACTAACTAAACTGCACATAGCAAAGCGACATCAATTACAGTGTGACATCCTTCGATTTACGGTGTCGTGTGTGTGCCTGGAATGCCTGATGGGAATCATTACCGTCCAATGAGAACAGCGCAGTGGCCAACCACATGTCCATAATGACGGTGATCAAAGTGTCTATCTATAATTATCTTTGGTAACAGACAAGTGAAATTGATTTAGATCGCATCAGTATTCAATGTAGAAGGTACAAGAAGCACACCAAGCAGATCGTTCAGCGTTTATTTTTATTTTTTTCCTTTTATTGGAAAGAAGAAATACCAGGGTGTCTCTATCAACACAACGATACCGGACACAACACATTGCCTGTGAGCACGCTAACTAAAATCTAGGGTTCTATGGCGTAATACGGCGAATTACAGTTCCTTTTGTTTCGGGATGGTAATAACAACGTTGAGCAGCTTTTAGACATTTTGTTAGATTCATTCATTTGTTTTTACGTCTTATCAACCCTTTGTAAGTTATTTAAAGCCAGAAAATATTTTTAAATTATAAAACTTTTTTAGATAATAATGATCCTACTAATTCCAAGTCCTACTAATTAACCCATAGCTGGGGGGAAATAGGTAGATTCATACTTTCCCCCACGGCTACTTGCGCGTAAGTGAATATAACGACCATAACTGAAACTCGGCTCCCCGATCTCTAAATCCGAGCCGTTATCCATTACACCACCCGAAGCTTACAGCAACTGGTGTTCTCAAGAGGTTACCTATGTAGGTACTGACTGGGCTCAGCGTTGCTTAACTTCGGTGATTTTACAAGAACTGGCGTTCCAAAGTGATATGGCAGTAAGTCACAAGATTATTTATATCCATTCAGAGAATCCATGTACCTCAATAACGATTTGTTTTCCTAATAGGATAATTGTTATACTGGAACACACCTATTCTATAGTTAATAGACTCTCCCACCTATAATAAGTAGTAGTAGCAGTCGCTAAGTCGCTCAGCGAGTTGGTCAGTCAGTCGATGTCGGACATTAAAGTATCAGCCACCACAACTAGATTGCTGCGTCATTAACTATTATATCAAGTTCCTAACGTTTTGTACGTCGAACCTTTTTAGGACCGACTTAGTGAAATACAAGCCTCCACTGTGAAACTACTCTACAACAATACTGAACCGTGTCATCAAGCCTATATGGCCCAGAATTGATTTGGGTGTCATTATCTAGACTTCCAACAAATGATGTGGTGAC
This sequence comes from Acanthosepion pharaonis, assembly GCA_903632075.3. Lineage (NCBI taxonomy): Eukaryota > Metazoa > Mollusca > Cephalopoda > Sepiida > Sepiidae > Acanthosepion > Acanthosepion pharaonis. The sequence goes on from CAHIKZ030000480.1 coordinate 2,672,485, forward strand.
GACGTCCACTCAAAATAAGCCTAATCGAGTATAGGTGGAGGGGCCTATTCACAAACACGAATATATGCCTACAATATCAGGGGCATATCAAGACGTCTTGACAACATCTCTCCAGAGGTTTTCCTATAACTTGTGGAATTAATGTTCCTCAATACTTGATATATATCCCATGATTCCCATGAATATCAGTCTACATAGAACTACATAAATAACTACGTTTAGATAGATAGATAGATAGATAGATAGATAGATAGATAGATAGGACTCCTGAATAGCAATCTATTTTGACAGATTATCAAAAATTTAATAAAGTTGAGTATTCTTAATAATGTGTAATTGTATCAGAGTAAGCTAAACTAAGTAAAGTTTAATCTCTCCAGGATTAGTAGATATAGAATTTAATATATCCAAGATTAGTAAATATAAAGTGTCATATACCCAGGATTAATTATAAACTTTCATATACCCAAGATTAATTGATATATCATTTCATATACCCAGATATAAGTAGTTACAAAATTTCATATAATCAGGATTAGTAGATATATTATTTCATATGACCAGGTGCTCGTATGTATAACAATTCATATAACCAGTATTAAAGATCTTATAATATTAACAGAGTAAACATAGCTAACTGAATCAATTATGTGCTGGTAATGTAACGGCTGTCGGCCTGTTACGATCACCTGTCACTATTGTAGCGGACCCCTCGAGCGTACCCAGTATCACAAAAGGGTGATGAGGTCACAAGAGGCCCGCTAACATTTTCGAAGACGTAAATCTGACAAGGTGATACAACATAGACGACAGAACGAGAATATATAAGATATAAGCTAATTTATGCTAGAAAAGTAATAAAGAAATAAAGGTGGTCGGAACGGTAGAGATGCAGATGTTCCGGTGCAGGCATTGATGGTCGCGGTTCGTTGTTACAGGTGTCGTTACAAGTGATCGCTGCTGGTCATGCAGGTGGTCGCTGCTGGTCATTGCAGATGATCGCTGTAGTTGAAGTTGATGTCGGTCGTTGCAGATGATCGCTGCTGGTCATTGTAGTTTGAGGTTGATGTTGGTCGTTGCCGGGATGCCAACTTGACGTGTTGGGAAGGAAAGATAAGCTGGCGTTGTTCGGGCATGTCAAAGGTCCAGTGCTGGCGTTGCGTGTTGCCGGTCGAGTCCGATATTAGTATCCTCCCGTAATAATTACAAACGTAGTGTACGGGAAAGGTTATGGACGATGTGCAGGTAGCCAGTAGGGACGGAATGCCGAGAGTAGAACAGGGCCAAGGAGCCAGGAGTAGTAGGCGAAGGAGAGAGAGAAGGAAAGTTTCCAACTATCGTCAAGTTGGCAGACAAAAAAAATGGGAGCGTAACTTAATACGCAGCCCGGTGATCGACGTCCTGGCCAACGAAGGCCAGGAGACTGCGTATCCGACCGTTTCAGTCGCCGACCGTAAATTTAGCGAGACGTCACTGTCTTGTGGTAAGGGAGACTAGCAAGAGAATTGGTAAGCTATCACAGTAAAGTCTCTATAAAAATAAGTCGAGATTAGCTAAGAGGAAACTAAGGCCTATAAATGTCTCGAAGTATATTATGACTAGGTTTGCAATATAACTAAACTGAAAAGGTAACTTGCTAGTCTCTACCTCGTGTTAACAGCGTGTAGGGAGCACAACCGAAAGGTCAAGGTCAAAATGACCTGTTTCTTTTCCGGTTTAAGAAGCCAAGGAGGAGGTAACTCCGACACTATTGCCTTTGGAAAAGGCAGGAATTCTTCGCTTCTTGGTAAAACTTTTGTATTAAATAACAGGGCATAATTGGGCTCTCTAACCTTGGATGGCAGTAACTGTTGTTGAAGGACAACTCTGAGATGAAGACCGTTTAGAAAGACACTTCTCTATCTTTCGCATATCGTCATGGCAATAAACTAAACAGAATTTATGGCGCACCTACATTTTAGTGGAGGTCGTGACATTAAGAGATGATGCTAATTTATTTTAATGTTCATTTTTAAAATTCTTAAAGAATGCGAAAGAGAATTTTTTTATATTTCCAGGTCATTTATAAAGAACGTGAGCTTAAGATTTAAATAAAAGAATTGTGTTGTTGTTGTTTTTTTCTTCATAATAAATGCTGTTATGTAGCTTATGGTTGTCATTTTTTCTTTGTCTTTTTAGTTACTGGATTTAATTTGTGGGGATCAGTCATTTCAGTGGGTGTTGTGTGTACATTTTATACAACTTTAGTAAGTATATTTCTCTCATGATTGTCCTCTATCTTTATACCTAAAATAAACGTGGATTCCAAACAGCTTTATCTTGATGAAAATTATAACAAAGAAAAATAACTCACTTCGAAGAAGATGATTGATATAAATATGGATCTATTCTGGGAGGGTGCTAGACTGTGCGGCTGCATACAATCCATTCCTTATGAAGCTGTTAACGCAAAGTTTTCAGTTCGAGGGGATATAAAAAAAAGTTTTGTACAACGAACACGAATGAATTCCACGTCGCTAGCTGAATTATAACGATTTTCGAAGCCGAAAGTACGGGGCACGCAATGAGAATTGAACTCAATACCCAGTCGTAACTGATCTCGCAAGACAAGCCTTCTAACCATTACACCACGTCGAGTTGCCCCGTCAGTTAATGTATATACTAATATATATATATACTAATATATGTTGAAGACGGGGAGGTGCTGAAGAATTATCGGTCTGATCAAGAAGCCTTTCCAAACGAAATCCTTTTGCTTGGTCATTTACTCAGAGTTTGGAAAGTGAAAAAGGCCTAAAGTTTTTCAGCTCCCCTTGTATAATATTTATTTTGAAAATATTTCTTCGAGTAAGAGAAATGCTATGTGCATCTCTTAAAAAACTGACGTGCAAGAATAAATGTGAATACAGGTTCGGAATCGAATTTTTCTACAACTGAATCATTTGCCTCGATGCAAACCAAACGTCGCCATCACAGAAGCAGCTGGTCAAGAAAACCTATCCAAACAATAATTTCTATTTTGTAGATTAAATTTATGCAAAATCTGTATGCAAATAATTTTAAACTTCATAGAATGTATTATAATACAGTTTAGTTGTTACACTCATGATTTATTTTAAAAAAAAAGGCTCTATTGATATTTCTGGAGTCATTAAATAGACACATGAAATTCGAGTAATACTACAAATTCCCTGAAGATTTTTGTGCTTGTAAAATACCTAACTGTTTTTTTAGGTATTTTTTTTGCATTAAGGTTCATCTTGCACAAGGCCCGGGGGCCAATCGAGGTAGGGGTTACGATTAGAGGTAGTTTATATCGATAGGAGGGAAGATAACGGTTAACCCTATGCTTAAACAGGTTAAGATTGTAGTGATCGAGGAAACTTCTTGGGGGTCTCTTCCACAAGGCAGTAGTTTGTGGGAAGAAGGTGTTGAGTGGAACTGACTCCTTGCCGATGGAATACAAAGGGAATGTAGGTGGTTTGCTACTATGTAAGTGCCATGGCAAGTCCTAGTCGTGAAGTCGTGATTAATATACTTTAAGACACCTGCGTTTGTACTATTCTGAAATAACAATGGCGGATAAGTTGCTGATCGAATTACCATCTTGTCAGAGGCATAATGAAGTGTTATATTTGATTTAAATAATTTCATTAGTAGATAATTAGTAGATAATCTGAAATCTCGTAAAAAATACCGTAAATCGAAACAAAACTTTACTGCTATTTAATTTGGTTCAAAAGCGATAAAATTATTATTGTTTTTACTTTCGCTGGTAAATATCCAATATTAAAATCAAATGTCCCAACTACTGTGTTACTGATATTACACTTCTTAAATGACTTAATCACGGTATCGCTTCTTATTCCAACGAATTCTTCACCTATGTACACCTCTGAGCAAGGGTCGGTCCTTTCATTTGCCCCGTAGGAGCTGGAGTAAAATCCTCTTGCTGCATCCAGTTGTTTCATTCGTTCCTCATAAAGTGCTTGTTAATAAATAAATAAAAATATATAGGGGGCTATAGTTGACTTATTAAAACGATCGTTATGACAGACGGTTATATTTTAAATCTAGTATGACTATTTAAATGCATTTACACATGGCTTATGTAAACACACACGCACGCACACACACACACACATATATATATATATATATATATATATATATATATATATATATATATATATATATATGGTTGGATTGATGTGAGTTTGTGACCATGGGTTTCACGCTTTTGCGATCGTCAGACTCGCTCGTCCGCCGGGGCTGATACAGATATAAACATATGTGGACAGTATGTGTATGTGTGTCTGCGTACCTCATCGGGTGTACGGACATGCATCTATGTTTGCGTTAGCATGTGTGACATCACGACGACGATTCTCCCCCCCACTCCCATAATAACACCAATACACGCAATCTACATAAACCCAAATTAATCAGTTTGTCTGACGATCGCAATCCAACCAAATATGTTAGCTCTATCTATCATATTGAGCGCTTTCTAATAATTACCGCGCATATAATATATAAATAATTATACATATATATATATATATATATATATATATATATATATATATATATATACACACTTTTTCACATATATATATATATATATATATATATATAGATAGACATATCTTCATTCAAACATGTTTCATTGAATAATATAGACATGTTGTCTCTACGTATTTTTATACTGGTTCTTTCCTGTTCTCTAATCAGATAGATGTTACATTTCTACCAATTTCTGGTCAGCTCCCTTATATTGAAACGATTGTTTTGCGAAAAATTCTATAACTACAACGGTTAATTTAAATATTTTAAAATAACTATAATAACGCGTTCGCGCGTGTTTTTAAAAATCACTATCACAACGGAGAGCAGATTTTATCGCAATTGCAATAATTTTGACTTTGTAATTTACTCCTGAAGATGATCTTAGAAAATGTCGAAAGTGCTTAGGTTAACTACGGCTAACTTGATGAATTTCATCTTAACATGAAGAAACTGATGAGGCTACTGTAGAGGATCTGTATATGTCTATATTATTCAATGAAAATGTTTGAATCTATGTATGTGTAATATCAAAATTGTCCAAATCGTGTAACAGCATGGGATAATTTTTCATCCCTCAAAATGTTTAATATCTAAAAAAAACCCACAAAACTAATTGAGTTACTTTTTTCAGATAAGATGTTTAGCTATGTTGACGCCATTTGTCGTAAGAATCACTGAAAAACCCTTTGAATTATTCACTTAGAATGAGAACAGATTAAAATCGTTTTGTGTCACCCCGACTATGTCTTCCCAATTGAGCAATGGTGAGAAGAAAAAGATCAGTCAGGCCTTCAATAATGGTACTAACATTCATACTCTGGCTTCCATCTTCAAAGCCCGTTCACGAACCACCAAAAGAATGCTGAATGTTTAAAAAAGAGGGAACAGTAGAGAGGAAAGCTAGATCAGGAGGTCACAACAGCAAGAGGGATCATCATTTCAACTTAAAGCTAAATACATGCTTATTGATCAAAGTATAGTCCAATAGTGTTATAAAAATATCGCAGAATTCCAGTAATATAACTTTAATCATTTCTAAGATACAACGGTTCAAAGCTTAATCTAACAGTTAGACAATTTTGCTTTTACACGATTTGGACAATTTTGCTATTACACCCTATATATATATATATATATATATATATATATATATATATATATATATATCCGACGCATTTCGTCCTTTGGGGGATTTTATCAAGACAAATTTGCCTAGATAAAATCCATCAAAAGACGAAAACGAGTCGACTAAGATAAGTTTTCTTTTCGCCTTTATGCATATTGCCCTTTTATAGCCGTCAATTTTTTGCCTACACTTACCAAAGACCAAGTCTGCTGCTAGCCCCAAAAGATCGGAGTATAAACACCCAATATCCAGTGACAATTTCTGCCAATTTAATTTTTTTTTTAAATCTCCACTTTTTTTTTCCTCCATTCTTTTTTATAAGCCTTTGTTGAACATCAGTGAACATTAACCAATCGTTCGTCATGTCATATCCGCCTCCGACTATTCGTACATCAACTCATTTTCTCGTATTAGTAGTTAAATTCGGACGGAATTATCCCCTTTAGTTTCGTGTACTCTCTATATTGATGCAACATGGGTGTTGGTATATTTGCCAAAACTCAACGACACATTCAACAGTGTTTATTTAACCAACTGTCAACTATTTCTCCCCTATATTTTCTTATTGTTCTGTAACATGGCTGAAACGATTTCATTGGCAGGACATTGACATCATTCTTTTTTTCTTTTTTTTTTTTTTTTTGATCAGTTAAGAAGTATACCACCTAAGATTTCTTGAACAGATGCTGTTCACAGTCAATGACATCCAGATGTTTAGTGATGTTTGGTGAACCCCAGGGCCAACTCCTTGATTGTATGCTTCTAAAACTCAAGTAGGGGTGGCTAAAGGACCTAATATTGAGAAATGAGAGAAATGAAGACATTTTAAATATGTAAAAACAGACAAAACATGAAATAAACACTTCATTAAAATTAAATATTAGAAATATATATATAAATATATTAAAATTTCATTGGATGCCTTCCCAATATGAATGCACGAGGCTGTCGCACCCTCTGCCCCCGACTTCTGCACTCTACTTTGCTAACTCACACAAAGGGACCAGAAGTGTCATCCTATATATTTTTTCATTGCAGTATATATATCGTACGCTATTGTGATATGACCGATGCGTTGTGAAAGTCAGTTTACTAACCGCAAAATCGTTTGAGTTAATCTAAAATAATTTTACTCTCTCCAGGGTGGTATGAAGGCTGTACTATGGACAGATGTCTTTCAAGTCGCTATAATGATGATTGGACTGCTAGCTACACTCATTGAAGGCTGCATACGAGCTGGTGGATTTAACAATGCCTGGGAACACGCCCGGGAGTCTGGCAGAATTGTATTTGACGAGTGAGTTACAAAATTACTTGCGTCTTTCTTTTTCACACTTGACATGCGCAGTTATAATACAAAGACTTTTACTATCACCATTAATCATTTTTCTTGATTCTGTTACACTAAAGTAAACAGATATATCAAAGTGAACCTTTTGTATCATTTCACTCCAAGTAAGATAATAAAGTCACTAAGACGCAAGAGTGTCAAAGAATATAAGAAAACGAAAAATATTATTAAGTATAAATAACAATAAAAGAACAGGGATTAAGAAGACAAAAGACGTTTTTTTTTTTTTTGAAGGTCAAAGTTAACTGGAAAGCAAGCAGTGGGAAGTGAGAATTGTGAGAGAAAAATCTATTAGCATAGGTCTTACGGTTGCATCTAGCCATTGCAACTGTTGTTAAATAATAGTCTAGTACACTATTATTTTTTAGAGAATTGTATTTCTCTTCTAACTTCCTCAATTTTAACTTTGAGATCAGATACAGAAAAACAAAAGAAGTCGTTTTTGATTGGCTAAAGCTAGTGTGGGAATGAGAACTATAAAAATGTGATTTCAGGGAATTACGTATTACACGTTATGCAATGTAGACGTGTTTTTTTCGTGTCTGGAAATTGCTCCCTTGTGGGGTGGGGGGTGAGAGAGCAACCCCACTGGCTAGTTTATAACATTCGACGTGTTGAATAAAATAAAATCACTTTTGTTGATGTCTCTTTTAATCCCGAACAAAATAACTGGCGATCAACGGCCGAGAAAGAAGGCAACGTTATTATTGTGGAGTCGACTCCGTCAACCAAGACCTCCCCAAGCACGAGTGGGGAGTGCAACACTGTAAAATGATTATACCTTGGCGCGTAAATTCATAATGTCGAGGTACCAAACAGAAAAGCTCATCAGAACAATTACCATGAAAATATTTATAGAAAAGGCATAGTAAAGCTACTTTATGGCGGTGAGAAAGTGATTGAAGTCGAAATGTCAGGTCAGGATCAATAACATTGCAGATTATTCTTTGTATTTTATCAAGAATATTTAAATACATTTCAGAAGAACCAGATCAGATGTGGCAGCAATATTCAATGCAGGGACGAATGGTAGATTCTGGCGAAAAAGATTGTCTAGCATGACAGTGAACCCTAGCCGATTTGAACTTCCGATATGGAGGCAAATGACATACCAATAAGCCAATAGCCTGCTGCTGAAATATTCGACTAAAGTTAACTTTAGAATATTATCTTAGTAATTTATTAACTTTACTTATATTTTTAAACAATATTGATTCGTTGGATTTGTTTAAGATGACGAAAAGTAACTTTAGCATTCTTTGCATTTTTATTACATTTTATTTTAAGAAACTGCAAATCAGATGTTCTCACTTAAACATAACTTATTTCTGCTCTAATTTAAAAGTTTATTAATGATAATTCAAAAAGATAAAGCATTTTTCAATATGTAGAAGAAACTAAAATTATATTTTTTTATTTATCACTCGTTTTGCTTTTAAATCTGAAAAATTCAAATATGTTTGCTCATCTGTTCACTGTCAGTAACGATATTTTTCATCATAATAATAATGATCTTCATCTATTGGCCACATTTATCATCATCATTAAAATTATCATTATTCCAAAATGAATATTATTATTACCTCGTTATCATCACAATCATTGTCCATTGGCATCATTATTCTCTATAGTCTATATTATATTAAAAATACCTTTCTTTTTTTAATGATTTCGCCTAAAGCAAGACAATAAAGCCACTAGGATACAAGGGATTATTAAGTGTTACAGAATATGAGAAAAAAATTGCTATTAAGAAGAGAGGAGAATAAAAGAACAACAATGAAGAAAACAGAAGATAACAACTGACATTCGTTTAAATTTTCGAAGATCAACTGGGAAGCAAGAAGCCAGAAGAAACTTTCACATGCGAGAAGTAGGAGAGAAGAAACTATTAGCATAGAACTTACGGTGGCATTTAGTCTTTTCTACTGTAAAATGATGATACGTTACCACCAATCTAGTACTTCGCTTAAATTCATGAAGTCTAGTTACCATAGCGGAGAGTTCATTAGAACAATAACCATGAAAGTATTTATAGAAAAGACACAACGAAGCTACGTTACAGCGGCGGGAAATGGACTGAACCCGAGATGCTAGGTCAGGACCAATAACATTGCAGATTCTTCTTTGGATTTTGTCAAAAATCTCTAAATATATAAAAGGAACACTAGACCAGATTTGACAGCAATATTCAAAGCAAGGACGAATGGTAGACTTATAAATATGTAAGATAGATTCTGATGGGAAAAATTGTCTAGCACGACATAGTGATCCAACTTACTTAGCTGCAGACTTAGAATTGATTTAATATACTCTTTCCACTTTGTCAGCTGAAAACCTTAGTCTGAAAAGGCACAATGAGTGACTCTCTTGGAAGTTTGCATTAGCCATGATGATGGAAGGTAAAAAGAGTTCTCTCAGATAATTAAAAGAGAGCAGTTTCATTTTTGAGACGTTAAAATTAATAAGCCATTCCTATTCTTACGCCATTTCAACTGTGAAATGATGTAATTTCAACAAAGCCGTTACCATGAAAGTATTTATAGAAAAGGCACACGTTACGGCGATGTGGAAGGGACTGAAGCCGAGATAAAAGGTCAGGAGCAATAATATTTAAGATTCGTTAGATTTTGACTAATCTCTAGATATACAGCAGGAGCACCAGACCATATGTGGCAGCAGTATTCAAAGCATGGATGAAAGATAGACTTATAGATATGTAAGATAGATTCTGGAGAGAAGAATTGTCTAGCACGGCATTGCAATCCAACTTACTTAGTTGCAAACATAGCAATTAATTCAATATAATCTTTCTACTTCATGTCAACTGAAAACATTTGTCTGAAAAGGCACAATGAGTCACTCACGTGGAGGTTAGCATTAGCGATGCTGAATTAAATTAAAAAGGATTCTCTCAGATTATTAAAAGAGAGTAGTTTCGTTTTTGAGGCGTTAAAATTAACACGCCCCTCCTATTCTTAAATGAACAGGAGTTCATCATAACCATAATTATTCTAAGCATTAGCGACACTATTCAAATGGACTTCATCTTGTTTTTAATAGAAATTGTACTCATCATCATTACAGAATAGTTTTTGCGCCTTAACACTGCAGCTCTCATCAATTTTCTCATCATTATTAAAATACAACTCGACTTTCTATTAAATTGTAGATTGCGTACATTTGTGTCTTAAAGTGAAAAATAAATTAAGAAAGAAAGCAAACAAATATATACGTTAAAAATACCGGGGTAGTCAGAGTAAGTTGAAGAAGCTTTGATCGTAAAAATAGAACAAAAAGAAATTCAATTAAAAATGAATAAAATAAAGATAATAAATTTGTATGTTCCTGGTTGATACGCACAAAAGAATTCTACAGAAATAACAATCACTAAATTGTAAACTCACTTTGCGATTTATAAGTCATGTCCGTTTATAATAATAATAATAATAATAAGCGAATCGGTCAGACGTTGTGATCAGAGACCACAAAAACAGAATATGCCTTCTTATTGACATGGCAGTCCCTGCAGACTGTAATGTATCTCTGAAGATCTTCAAAAAACTATCAAAATACAAAGATCATGAAGTGACAATCTCAAAAATGTGGCACATGCGAACATCAATAATCCCAGTTGTAGTTGGAGTCCTCGGATTGAGTGGGAAAAGTTTCCGAGGTATCCCTAGTAGCCCAGACCCTAAAGAAATACAAAAAAGTGTACTCCCAAGTACAGGTCACACCTTAAGGGCTTTATCTATGTAAAATGTATATCATTTTAGGTTGTTTTTCTTTTTACAAAAATGCTCAGTGGAAAATGTCATGATTCCATTTCTGACATAAGGTCTCTGGATGGGGGCTGAAAGGAAATGTGTATGCTATAGAAATCAAGATTGAAGCAAATAGACCGGACATAATTGTCAAAAACCGAAAAGGAAATAAACTTGAGTACTAATTGATATGGCTTGCTCAGCGGACTGTAACAGCAACCAAGGAATTTTAAAAACTATCGAAGTATAAAGACCTGGAAATCGCGGCAGAGAAAAGTGTGGAAATTAAAAGCAAGAATAGTACCAGTCATAATAGGTGCGCTTGGAATGATAAAAGGGAACACAACAAAACATTGAAAAAAAATCCTGAAATCCCAGCTTAAGAGAAATACAAAAAACTGTCTTGATAATTACAGCCCACACACTAAGAAGAAAGTTGTCCACATAGCGCTAGTAATGTTAAGGGAGATAGAAAAACAAATCGTGAAATGTAGCCATAACAACACACCACTAACTGCCTTAGGTCTTCCTGCAGACTTGGTAGGTAGTGTGACCATAGCAATAATCAAAATATAATAATAATAATAATAATAATAATAATGCTATATATAAATTTAAATTGAAAAGTAATGGAAATTGAGAGTGTAAAGCTATTCTAGAACTTTATGGACAATGTGATGATGTAATCGAAGCAATCATTAGTGTCCAGTAGAAAGATAAACAATGTTGGATCTTCGATGTAGGGGTACCATGGGACGCAAGGGTAGTTGAGAAAGAATACGAGAGGACGGAAATGTTCCAAAATTCGAAAAGTGCTTGTGAGGATTTAAGAAAATAGAAGTTGTTTTGGTTGCTCTTGGCAACTGTGACAGACAAAATATATTCAAATTAAGATTCGAAATAAGATGCTTCAGAAAAAAAAGCTCCCAATTGTTAAATTGCGACATTAAGCTCAGCTTGAGAAAAATATTATGATGATCATCATCATCGTCGTCAGCAGCAGAAGGAGCAACAGCAGCATTAGCACCACTAGAACCAACATCATCATCATCATCATCATCATCACTACCACCACCTTCATAACCACCATCATCATCATCATCTTCACTACCACCACCATCATTATCATCATGTTTACCGCCACCACCACTATCATCACCACCACTACCACGCTCACCATCATCATCATCAACAAGAATAAAATTGCCAATTATGAAAAATCTATGAGCTCGAACACACAGAAAAGTGGTATTGGCATAGGCCACAAATGTTTTGGTAAACGAAAAATCTAAAGTCTTTTTTTCGGGACAAGAAGATGCAAACAGATAAGACACTGGAATACTCCAAACCATACGTACTTCTTGAGAAAGAGAGTAGATGTTGCAAGATTATAGACGTGACGTGTTTATTTGATACTCGACTCAAGTTGTTGAAAAGGAGGAGACATTGGGCAAATATCAGGACCTTGCAAAGAGAATAGAGTTTCTATAAATGACCTTTCAAGACAGATCTACTGGAATAAACTATATTAAGGCACAGCAGAAAAGTAAATGTCGCATCTCTGATAAGAGAAATGAAATAGTCATAAATTAATGAAGTTAAATAAGTTAACTTAAAAACAGTACAAAACTTGGGTACTAATGAAACTCTCACAAGAGTTGCGTAAATGATTTGAATTTGGTCATTCAAACTAATGGGATATGTACAAAATAAAATTAGTCCTTGAATCCGTCTTTGAAATTGAAACAGAACGCTCATTCCAGCTCAGGGGATGATTCAAGTTATTGTATACACGATGATAGATTGCTAGAATGCCGATATTATGTGTGAATACCATTGCGAAATATATAAATCCATTTCCACCTGGATGTAGGTTAAATAGAAGGACTTGTATTTGGAAAAAATCATTGTAAATTTAAGAGTTCCATTGGAGGAGTAAAAAGATATAACGGTAGCAATTCTACCCAACATTATTGGCAAGCTTTAGAGAGTCCCAAAATATGCCTGTCTAGTACATCGCTTCATAAGAAATAATCACCTTCTAGTTGAGGAGAAAGGAAAGAGCAATGAATCAAAAACTATATTTTTTTTCAATTCCCAACACTCCGTTTCCTGTTAGTAATTATCTTATCATATTTAAAAAACAGTAAAAGAAAACAAAAAAAAAGATGACGGTGCACCTCGTCTATCAATCGATTAGAGAGTTTCATTCTTACAAGACGTCACATTATTAAGGCCTTTTACCAGACTTAGTCAAGCGTAATAAATCTCTATATAAAAATGTACAAAACAATAGCCGTAATTTATTTCTAGTATAATTGTCTGTCTATTTTTATGATGTTGAATAATACTTTTGTCAATTTTTTTTTTTATTTATTGCTTAACAGCTTTAACCCTGATCCTGCTGTGAGACATACATTCTGGTCACTAGTAATTGGAGGATATTTCACGTGGCTAGCTGTCTATGGAGTAAATCAAGCCCAAGTACAGCGTGCCTGCACGTGTCCAACTTTGAAGAAAGCCCAATTGTGAGTTTTAATGATCATTTTATTACTAGTACTTACTACAATCACACATACGTACAGGACGAACCTCATGCACACACACACACACACACACACATATATATATATATATATATATATATATATATATATATATATATATATATATATATATATAATTATTTATTTAAAAATTATAACATATATATAATTATTTATTTAAAATTATAACATAAATATGTTATAAAATCACTACAAAAATAGCCATTGTGTTTCAACACCTCCGGTGTCTTAGCAAGTGATGATGTTAAAATTCAACATCATCACTTGCTAAGACACCAGAGGTGTTGAAAAAAAAATGGCTATTTTTGTAGTGATTTTATAACAAATTTTTAAATAAATAATCATATCTGCTCTACTCTGTAGTCGATCTAATAAAACAGAGCTATTAAGTATATATTAATAAATATACATATTATCCCTCACTGTAACCACGTAATCTTCAGGTGCTGAGTATAGACTTAACGTTACATCGTAATTTAAGTTTTAATAAAAAATATTGGTTGCTGCAATGTTAGCGCACTCATATATGATACGGGGATGAGAGTTTGTCTACTCACATGCGAATGTAATTGGAGCGAAACTCAACTCAAGTAGAAACAAGATAAGTGAACATTTAATTTTATTTATTACAATATATATATATATATATATATATATGTGTGTGTGTGTGTGTGTGTGTGTGTGTGTAATTGTGTATTTGATAAGTAATCCCTCTTTTATACAAGTTTCATTCAAGATGACTAACAAGGTACAGCGATTTTTCTTGCAATCTTACAAGTATTTTCTTTTCTGGACATAAGGTGTGTAAAAACTGTACAAAAATTCTATGGTTCCGAGAGCTTTCGGATAATCTATTAGCTATTATCAATGATGATTTTTAACTGAATATGTATGTTTTTAGACATATATATCTATAGGGTTGGGAATGTTTTTTTTGTTTTGTTTTTTTTTTTTTTTTTTTTTTGTCCGTACGTTTTGAATATACTTGAGAATAATGTAGTAATAATGGAAGAGTAGATAGATGCTGTTTAAGGGGCGCGAACAAATTCACGTCTCATGGCTCTTTCGTTGATGCTATAAAACATTCCAACCCTAGCAACTGAAACCACTCTCTTTCACCAAACTGTCCGTATGCGGTGGTGTAGCTTTGTTCTACAGCGGGATGACACCTTTGCACAAATGTACTAATCTTTTTCGACGAACAGCTTCCCCCAGTCTCTGCTGTCTTTCACAGTATCTTACTATGTTTATTGGCTAGCCATGCGGTATGAAATCCACTGGCAGCACATGTTTTGCGGCACCGAATACAGATGCCATCCATTTTTCTCTGATTGCTGAATTTTTGGAGTGGATCGGTGGTAATGGATGCTTGATCATGGAATCAACATTTGTCTCTGTAGTGTTTTTTGTTTGTTTCACCCAATTTAATGCCCAAGAGCCACTCAAGGAAGAGAGATTAACAAACGATATTATTTGATGAGCGTAAGAGCAGACGTTATGAAGTACAGTTATGTATGTCTCATCACACTGCATTCCAGAATGTTTCCGTCACCTCTATCTTCTTCTATGTGTCGTGTCCCTTTAGAACGTTGGTGATCATGGCTCTCCACAATTTCCTGTCTCTTATAGCTCTTAATAACTTTTATATTTTTGTTATCTCTCCTAAACCATGCTCCGCCATCAATTTACTCAAACTTGCTATGTAGGTTATGCGTTGTTTTCCTCTTGCCATCAATCAGTCCTGTGAGTATCACATTTTCCAAGTCCTCTTTCCTCATTATATGCTCTAGAAATTTTAACTGTCTCTTTCTGATGTTAAGTATAGGTGTCCTTTTTTGCTTCCATTTTCTCTAAAGCTTCGTCCTTGTTCACATTTAAACTGAATATATTTTTTAGTAAATGTATTATTCTAATGGCACCATTTAGATTTGAAATTTTGATCATTTTGTTATTAGCAATGCGGCGGTGACCGAACAAATAAAAATAAAATATGGACTAGCAACATCAAATTTCAACACCTACGACAAATATTTGTCTGCTAAAATACAAATAAATGTATATAAAATGTTTGCTAAGGTGTTGTGTGTTTGCAATTTGTTAAATTTAAACTAAAAGTTAATACAATATCCCGTTTATCTCTATGTGTTTTCTTTACCTATTATTATTATTTTCAACCTAACTAATTTGATGAATACGCCCAATCATGTCTGATTTGAATTGAACTTCTTGCTACTACGACGTATGTCCAACGTATCTGTTTTTAAGGCTAATTGCGCCTCTTGAAAAGAAGAGTTTCGCGTCAGTCAGTGAGTTATGCGCCATGCGTGATACACGCATAGGCGAATCATGTATATTTCGGTACATGACTGACGAAGCAGATTTTTTTTCCAGCAGTAGGTTGCCATTTCTTTCTGCGGTAGACCAGTTGCAATCCAAGGCAAACTGATCTGTCCTGCTATTTACCCACAGCTAGGGGAAGAAGAGGATTAATACCTTTCCCAAGGCTATTAGCACGTAAGTGAATGTAATGGATTCGACTGGAATTCGAACCCGAGTCTCTGATTCCTCTTCTCTTACTCCACTGTGCCTCCTCTGGGTTTGGCGTACAATGACCATATTTAGCAAATTCTCAAGTTGGAGTTTTATTTCATAACCATAATGAGAGTTAGAAATTTCAGCCAATTTCCGTAAGTTGGTGTGTAGTATTACGAGTTGTAAGGTCTTTTTTTGGAAGGGTATCTGAAAGGTGAGGTTCTTATTCTTCTATGCGTTGTGTCCATTCAGGGCGTGGGAATCATGCCTTTCCACAATTTCCTGTCCTTTGTAGCTCTTAGAAAATTTTCTTTTATATCTCTCTTAAACCCTGTTCTGAGATGCATTTACACAAGCTCGTTAGGTAGGTTATGTGCTGTTTTCCTCTCTCGTGTCTTCAATATGTCTTGTGAGTGTTAAATCTTCCAAGCCCTTTTTCCTTATTATGTTCTCCAGAAATTTCAACTATGTGTCGTCGCTTCCCTCTGCCTTTTCTACAAATACTTTCACGGTAACTGTCCCGACGAGCTACATTCGCTGGTTCCCAAACTGCATGAATTTAAACGTGCTACTAGGTTGGCATCTCAGTCCCACCCTTTCACTGTCGAAACTGTTAAATGTAGCCATCTCTTCTACTCTAATAGCTTCATGCCTCGCACTTCCCCTCTTACTTGCTTTCCTGATAGCTATAATCTTCAATTATTCAAATGCAATGTTAATCGACATCTTCAGATGTCTTGGTCTATTTCCCCGTCCTTCTCTCCACCCTTTCCCCTATCGCGCCTCTATACTCTTGTTCTCAATCCTCTGTAACCCTTGCGTGCTAGTGGCACTCCCACTTTATTGGGGTGAAATTCTTTAAAAAAAAGAGCCAAGAAGATGACACTTGCCGATATTCCATCATTTGAAAGATTTCATGTGTCACCGACTTCGGAAGAACAAGTTCCACAGCCATATCACGAAGTTTGTGCCATTTATCATTTTAGATCAAATCTCCCTCGCACCATGATGCCGTCGGTTGTTCAATGTGGACACTCTGCATGAGGTTCGTTTCATACGCCTCTCTGTGAAGAACGATCCCTACAGTTTGATTACTACGTGTTCGCCATACACGGCATCCAATTCAAAATTAATTTCTTCTGGAATTATCCCTTAGTAGGAACAATTCATATTACACCTTGCAACTCTATTTTTGTTAACTGTTTTATGATGGAAATCACCTTTGTTTTGACATCAAATACGCATGCGCTCAATATTACAGCTGTTTCGGCTGTCGTACCCTCCACCCTATTGCTTTGTGTTCACATTTTTCTCGCTCGATGTTTTACTTCCGGTTTAATGTTCGGACACTTTCGTACTTTTTCGTGGGACCCATACTTCATGATCATTGAAGACCAGGTATACCCGTTCACGGCAACATTCAGCAGGACAATACACTTTACCACACCGAATGATATTTTTTTGTGGTGAGTCATTTCCGCAAATGCTTGTCCATCAAACACTCGAGATCCCATCATTACTAGCATTTTTCGCACTGTAGAAGCAACCATCATGTAACTCGATGCAGTTAATGAACTTGTTATTAACAACCCGGTGTCACACCCCAAAAGACTTGCTGTCAACAACATGGTATCACATTCTAAAGAGCTAGCACTTAACAACCCGGTACCACATTCCAAAGGAGTCGCTCTTGATAACTCGATATCACATACCAAAGAACGTGCTCTTAACAACCCGGTATCATATCCCAAAAGATTTACTCTTAACAAACTGGTATCGCATCCTAAAGAACTTCCTGGTACCACATCCCAAAGGAACTGTTATTAACAACCCGATACCACATCGGGAATGACTTGTTATTAACAACCCGGTACCACGCCCCAAAGAACTTACTCTTAACAACCCGGTATCACATACAAAAAACGTGCTCTTAACAACCTGTTACCACATGCCAGCGGAAACTTTTAGGGATCTTGTAAAATCCAGTGGGTAAAACCAGTCTTGTAGGTACATGAAGGACCCATGGCTTATTAGGCAGTGGTTCTTTAGTCTTTTAGCAAATCGCTATATGCCTATACCTGTGCTTTTTGAAGTGACAATTGGATATGATTCATTTATTTATGAAGAGAAATACAATCCACACCTAAGGTGAGATTAATTCATTTTAAGAGGGTACTTCAAACAATGCCTATGGCACTTTGATATCAAGCATAGATATCAAATGACATTTGGTTTATCTTTATTAGGTGTAACAACAGGATACAGAATGGACAGTTGCGTATTACGAAGGCAAATCGGTGCAATTCCAATCCGTTAATGAGAGTCAAATGTTTATTAACAGACTCGAGAATGTAAGAAAAAAGACAATGCCATTAAACGCTCTCTCTCTCTCTCTTTCTCTCTCTCTCTCTCTCTCTCTCTCTCTCTCTCTCTCTCTCTCTCTGACTGCTCCAGGTTGCCTTCACCCGAAATCAGAATTTCTTCCATTGCACTTAAATTAGGAGGGTCAGCGCCAATCCTTGATGCCTGAGGCATTCCAAAATGGAAATACCGAAGGAACTTGGCTAATTTCTGGCACGACCCACATGTCCGAGCACCACGCGGATTGCGATCTTTTATCAAACCAAACATCTTGGGTGGTTAGGTAAATCCCGTCATACAGGTTATCTTCGAAAATGTATACACTCCAATAATGTATAGTTGTTTATACTTGCTCGTGCAAACGGAAGGAAAACTGGACTTACAAATGTATTCACGTTTGAAGTGATACTGGAAATAGGGAAACCTAAATAAAGTTTCAATATATTAACAGTAATAAACAATTGTAATATATATTCATTTTAAGAAAAGATAGCTTTTGCCGGAGCTCGAACCCTACGCTTAGTAAGAGTAAATATATCTGCAATAATTCTCTTGAAATAACCTGTAACCTGTCTCTTCGATAACAGCAAGATGATCAAATTTCAAATCTAATTTTTTTGTCCATTTAATATATCAGATCATTGCGAAAGATTGTTAAAATTAAATGACAGCAACTTGACATTGGCGTTTGTTTTGTTGCCATTTTCTGGTGTGTTCTACAATGAAACCTTTTATCGTTCAGTTGCGAGTCAGACTTTGTTGAATATTGACGTTTTGTCAACGAATAAGTGAAATAAAGATGGAGAATGAAAAGTTGCACTTTCGCCATATGAGGCTCTATGAATATCGAAAACTGCAAAAACGACGCTCGGAAATTTTTATTTAGATCGTGCTCCAGCCCCTCGTGGGGTCAAAAAGTGGATTGATAGATATCGTCGGGGTGATTTTAACTTAAACGATCAACCGCACCCCGGGCGACCTCCCGACATCGATGAAGACGCTCTGTTTGCCATCGTGGATAACAGACCGAAGATTTCGACGGGAGAGATAAGAGTTTGAAAATCTGTATCTCAACTGCCTTTTCACCTTTTGAAGAGATCTGGGTTCGTTGCCAAACTCGATACGTGAGTGCTGCAATTTCTGACGGAACGAAACAAGCTCGATTGCGTTTCTATGGCGATTTCTTTGCTGTTTCGTGCTCAGAATTGTTGCATGCGAGTAAAAAAAAGGATTGTTTCTGATAACGTTCCACGTAAACGGAGCTGGAAACAAGCTTGTGAATGTGCAAAACCCGTGGCTAAAGCGGGCCTGTATCCAATGAAGGTGTGATTGTACGTTTGGTGAGATTGCAGAGGGATAATTTACTTTGGGCTTCTTCCAGACGACGCAACAATCACTGCAAAGAAGTATTACGGCCAACTCATAAATCACAATGCGGCTATTCAAAAAAAGCAACCGATTTTAGCAAATCAAAATGGTGTCATTTTCCTCCACGACATTGATTTGAATCATCTGGTCTTGCAGAAATTTAAAAAGCTGAAACCCTGCCGCATCCACCGTATTCTCCTGACTTAGTTCATTCGGATTTTTCAGTTTTATTTCTTCCGGTCTCTCCGGAACAATTTAAATGACAAAAAATTGACACTGTAACAGTTAGTCGAAAATTATCTCACAATCTTCTTCCAGCAAAAAAACACGAGTTTTTTTTTTTTTACAAAAATGACATCAAAAAACTTATAAAACGATGGGAGATAGTTGCTAACAACAATGGAGACTATGTACGTGACTAATGAATGTTTTTTTACTGAGTATGTAAAATTTCCCTTTTTATTTTCGAATCGGGTACGAGCTTCTGCAATGACCGAATACAATATTTATTCGGAAAGATATTCAGATTAAAAACAGGAGTTATAAAAATGATTTCAAAGGATCGGACATTTCGGCTGAAATACTTTTTTTTGCTACCCAAACAAAAAAGTAACCCCCACACACACCCACACACACACACACACACACACACACCACAACCCACCTTCCTAAGCACGATACAAATGTCCATTTCTATTTAACTCAAATTGTGCGTCCGCGGAAATTTGTGTGTGGGTGTGTATATTTTAATTCATTGACAGACCTAAAAATATTTTTTACAAAATTTAAAAATATCTTTAAAACATTTATTTTTTACGGAATAATTTCCAAAATGTTCAATAAACATCATAATTATCTGATTCTTTTAGGAGTTAAAAAATAGCTATTTTTTCTTGTCCACATCTTTATTTTATTACTCAACCTGTGAAACTGGGTGGGGTCGGGGTATGTACTATTCCAATGTCATATTTCAAACTCTGTCAAATTAGGTGTGTATGTGTGTGTGTCTGTGTGTGTGTGTCTGTGTATACATTAAATGGCGCAAACACATGTAAGTCACTTACGTACAATACACATACACATGAGATATGTACATGCAAAATTCTATGCTGATAGCGTGTGACAGACAGGGAATCAGCTCTTCTTTTCTAATATAGTTTAAAGTAGATACCCACAAAAAAAAACACGATACAATCTGACCTCTCTAATCCGGTACAATTTTTTTTTACAAATTTTTTTTTTTCTTTTTTAAAAAATTCTTAGGATTTCTTATTCTTGAGCATGCAACATTCAACTGGCCATGCGTCAATATTTACTTCTGGAGCCAAATTTTGACCTTATGGTTTGTTTTTAGTTCTCGCAAACGCGAGGTGAACTGGAAACTGGATTCTTGTATATATAAAAATCTAAAGAAGAGATATCCAAAAAAAAAAACAATATTGTATTTTTATTAAATAAGTATTTGTTATTTTAATCATTTAACTGTGTTTAAAATAGTGGGATTATTTTGTATGTTAAATTTTTAATTTTTAAAAAAAAAAAACTAGTGCAAATTTATTGTACTAAACTACGCACCCTAGTAAAACCAACTGTACTTTGTTCCGTACCTGTTTGCACTTCTCCCCAAAATTTGGTTTCGATAGGTCAATATATATGGCTGATGGAAGCCACAGAATTTAATATATAGATAAAGCTGTATATTTACGCTTCTTACCTCGAGCAGTATCATCTGCACCTCCTGCTCTCTTCAGTGGCATCCTGAATGGGTAAATATGCAGCTATATATGGGTAAATATATAGCTATACCTAACACTGATTCTGTTGCCTGTTGCGGAAAGGTGTAAAAAACGTGTGACTCTACCCTTATAATTATTCAACGAAATAATGGCGGCTGATTAAAAATTAAAAGAAATCAAACTTTACCTGACTTTTAAAATGCATTTTAAAAATGAAAGATTTTCATTGAAATTTTTATTTTAGTTTTAATTCCAAGCTTATGGATTAAATTTAATAATTTTCAATGAGTAAAATAATTTGCTGTATTTCAAACCCTATTTGATTATCAGTAAAACCTATAAAATTATCCATATTGGCAAACCTCTAAACACAACATAATTCTCTTTATTAAGAAATCTTTCAAAAATAAAATATACTTGAAACGTTATTTGAGAATGATTAACTTATTTCAAGTTTAATAAATCTGAATTGAAATAAATATTACTTTTAGTTTAAAATATCGCAGAGAAGCATTTTTTTAACACGGAGGTAGGTGTTTAATGTGGTGTTGACATTAATCAACATTTGGAAATTTTATGTAAGGGGGTAAATAATTGTATAAAAATTACATGACGAATACAACTTAAACGTCTTTTTATATATTTTTAACTACCCAGTAATCTTGAAAATTTTAAATTTGTTAAGTATTCTAATATTTTATGGAATTTTAGGTACTTTGGCCTAATAATTTTAGTTACTAAGACGTTTATTGAGGAAATGTTACAAAATTACCAATAAATTTTAAATTTACAATGATCACCGCTTTTATTTTCTGATAATGTCACACTTGGACATCCATATTCACAAAAATCGCTAGGTTTATACACAAAAAAATTCAATATTTTGGGGAAAATATTGGGGTCACTTTCTTTTTAAAACACGGGCGGGAAGCTTTTCCATTTATGATGAGTTTTTATTTAATAAAAATATCACTTCAGTGATTAATACAGAATTTGAAAAGATTTAAAGTTTAAAAATTATTATAATTAAAATTTAAAAAACAACGAAAAACATTTTTGTAAATATTTATTATCCATCGAAAAAAATGTTTTGTAACACAATACTGTCCAAAATATATTTTATACATAAAAACAGTTAAAATCTTTTCGAATTAAATAATGTCTTAGTTTTATTGCATTTTTTATTTTACGATTCAGAACAGATTTTCTGTAACTGGGGGGGGGGGAACCAAGTTTTCCCAAATAAATTTGATGATGTAAATTTTCCGAAAATAACAAAACAAAAATAATTTCTCGAAATTTCATAAAATTTAATAAGTGTGTGAGCGGGAGGGGGTAAAAGATGTAAAAAATACATTTTATCAAAATGAAATATTCAAAAAATAATTTCATTCATCTCTATCTATAAAAGGCTGTGTGTGTGTGTGTGTGTGTGTGTGTGTGTGTGTGTGTGTGTGTGTGTGTGTGTGTAACGAATGCACGGCCGCAATTTTCGACGGATTTGCACCAAAATTTACATGCACATGCTCCAAGTTAGCGGGAAGGCCAAGACCGACTTTGCATTTCCCATCCATAGTGGAAATAATCGATTTTTTCATACTTCTACGGCAGTTTTCATGTAGTTTGCGGCCACTTTGTACTGGCCAGAGTGAAAGCCTATAACTGGCTGCCACGAATAGGCAGGAAGATTCTATTAGCCAGCGTGAGAGCCTATAGGTGACTGACACGAATGTTAACTAGCATGCTAGCATGAAAAATATCGATAACTGCATTCGTCACAAATGGAAAAAATTTAAATCTGCATGGCACTTTACTCCAATTGGCTCATTCGCTTGCTTAAACTCAACGTTGATTTTGATTCCACAGAACTGGGTTGGGTGTGAAAAAGTATTTGTTCTTAACATTCTTTTTTCATTCGGTTTTTCTAGTTAGGAGTCTTTTTTTAAAGCTGATCGTTTTGTGTTCATTTTGTTTAGTTCTTTTTTCGTAACAGATTTAATGTTTAGTATAGAGCTTAGAAAAAATTCGCAGTGTGAGATAGGCAAGAAGTAAGGCATGTAGCAACATCAGCACGGCAAAGGGCACTCCTTTAAAGCCAAGGAAGGGAAAAAATATTTTAAGTCAAGTGATAGCGATTGCTGTATGAGTCGTTTTTGAATCAAGCACGGGCAACGCCGGGCCATGCTGCTAGTTTGTAAGTAAGTCTTGAAGGTTTCATTAAAATCCGACAGTTATCTAAATTTTGCAAGAATTTCCAAATCAATGTGTTTTTCACCGCAAAAAACGCTCATATTTCCCGTACAAATTCATGGTCCTACATAGATACCAAAAAAATAACATTTTTAGCCAAAATTTAGAACGTTCTAAAAAGGGTTAAAAATAATTCCTACATTAAAAAATCTTTTAGTCTTTTCTCTTAATAATAACACAAAGATTTTGATGATATTAAGTTTGGGGCATTTTTTCATTACGAATGCTCATTTTTAGCGGTACCTAGATTAAAATGTGTTATTTAAAGTGCTTTTATTTTTCTTCTATGCATATTTCAGAGCTTTGTGGCTGAACTTCCCTGGACTTTGTATGATATTGTACATTTGCTGCCTCATTGGAATTGTTCTTTACGACTTCTACCGAACATGTGATCCGAAATCGTATGGTCTAGTTCAACAAGCTGATCAGGTTTGTAAAGAAAACAATGTATTCATTTTTTTTTTTTTTTTTTTTTTGTCGGGAGAGCTTAATTTTTTCACACTTTTCATTTCTTTTATTTCGCTCATTATTTAATTATTGCAGTTAAAAGATTTATCTTTATTTTTCGCTTTAATAAAATTGTATGCGTGATCACGAAATTTGCCGTGATTTCAAAGCTATTACATTTTTTCAATGCTATTACATTTTTGAAATGTAACAAATAAACTGTGAAACTTTTGTTGTGTCCCATTCAACTGAACGGCCAATCTCTTCTGTTTTTTATCGGGAGTTGTTCATGAGAAGCATGACTCACCAGGATCCATTATTGAAATAAGGAATTTAAAACAAAGATGATAAACTGCTAAAATATGTAGTGCCTCATAGCAGAAAATGAAGTGTGTTGAAATTATCACAAGAGTCCAGAATTGCTAGCAAAAAGATAGTTTCTAGAAGAGCCGTTTTAAAAAACTGACTGACAAAAGTTTATTTCCAGAAGAACTATTATAAAAAAATAACTGACAGAACCTGATTTCTAGAAGATTCATTATAAGAAAACTGACAGAAGCTGTAAAACAAATACTATCTTCGACTTAATTTCGATACTGTTATTTATTCTTCTTTATGTGC
This sequence comes from Acanthosepion pharaonis, assembly GCA_903632075.3. Lineage (NCBI taxonomy): Eukaryota > Metazoa > Mollusca > Cephalopoda > Sepiida > Sepiidae > Acanthosepion > Acanthosepion pharaonis. The sequence continues at coordinate 2,697,180 of CAHIKZ030000480.1, forward strand.
TGTGTTCCCACAGGACGTAGGCGATCGTGGCTCTTCTAATGAAGTTTTTTTCTCTTTCTTAATACTCTGCTTAATTTTTTAGAATGCATAGACTGACTTAAAAGAGTTCTGGGCTGATGAGTAGAGATTTGAATCTGCATGTTATGCTTTTGAACGTTGCTTTCGTAGATTTTATGACCGGTTCAATCCTAAATGCAGAACGGAGGCGGTGCTGTGGTGGGAGATGCATTTGGTGAACTTAATAAACGATGCTATTAAAACCTAAACAGAATCAGAAACTTTTGCAGAATAGATTGCTTCCAAACATCCAAAAATTATTTCCTAAATTCTTTGTTGTTTTGTCAACGCGGTAATGCACCTGGACGTTACTGCAAAACTAATCAAAAATTGGTTTAACAATAGAACCAGAAGCGTTCAGATTTAGATTTCAAAGAGTCAATGGGTCTATGTTCATCACAAAATCTTTGAAAAGACATTTCAACTGCAAATTAAATCGAGGAAGCCATCAAGCAGCTTTCTACATTAGGGCAGGTGGATTCTAAAATTGTGGTATTTCGCTCAATTTGAAAGCTGAGATTTCACATAGTAAATAATGACACAAAATATTTTTCCAAATTGTTAATGTTTTTTGAGGAAATGACTTTAAGGATTAAGTTTAAGTTCAAAATTGTAGCGTTGGAATTTCATTCCTGTGACCGTTGAAAACCTTATAGCACAGCCTTATAAAATTTATAATTTTCTGAAGCTTTACAAAATGGAGAAGATGCAAGGTACATGCACATTATTACTAAATCATTGTGCAATCAAAAAAGACCTTCATTTACTTCAAAATGAAATAATACTGAAGAATTTAACTATATTATGATGTTATATGTTATGTTAGCTTTAGTGCGATTTTCAATAAACATTGCAAATTTAAAACCTTTTGTCTTATAATTTGTGCCCAGCGGTATTATGGTATTAGATATACTTTTATCTATTTTTTGTTTTTATTAATTATGACCTAACAAATGATGTACGATCTTATTTATTGATTAGCCTTTTTTGTAATTTTTACAGTTTTTACTTATCAAATAGAGTAAAATATTTGCATATTTTGCTCGTTGTGATTCATTATTAGAATTCTGGTTTTAATATATTTTATATTCAATGTATCTAATATAAAAAAATCAACTTTATTTGAATTTATTCTTGAAATCGTAAAATTTTGAAGTCAGTTTGTTAGCAAAAACCTGCGGAAATTATGTACTTCTGTACATTTTGTACAGATGATCTTTAAACCTAAATGCTCAAAAATTAGTAAAATCTATGAATCTAATTCTTGGTGTCAGTACTTATCCTACAAAACTCTAGCTTTTGTATTGAGTGCAATGTTAATTTTCTAAAAAGTGTGAAAAATCAACCTGCTGTATTCTATATACATCAGATCTGAATGCCTAAAAAGATCGAAAGTTTATCCGATCCCATATTATTATTATTTTAAAGTGACTTTCTGGTTTTTATGTTGTTCAATTCTGTTTTATGCATTTGTCATGAAAAAAATGTTCGGAAACCATCTTTGCACATTTGCCTCTGAATATGGAATTTGTTTTAATAAGATTTTCTTTTCAATTCCAGTTATTACCGCTCTATGTAATGGACATTCTTGGTTTTCTGAAAGGTCTTCCGGGGCTTTTTATTGCCTGTTTATTTAGTGGGGCTCTCAGGTAAGACAACTTTTAGTATATTTTGTGATGTCAACAAACACTCATTGCCACATTTTGTGATGTCAACGACTACTGGTTGTCACTTCGTAAATGCTCGTTGGAGACTTTGTAATCGCAGATACAACTATAGTGCGCAGTTGAAGATTACTAGTGTCAGACGCCTTCGAATATCACACGCACTAATAGTACTTGCTCGATAATACTTGTTCGAATATTAATCCGTATAGTGAAATAGTATAGAGAATAGCGGTCCGTATAGTAATAGAGGATAGAATAGAAATTGTGATCCGAATAGTAATAGAGGAAAGAATAGAAACGCTAATTTTCTAATAAGTTTCCTCTATGGTCACATGTCCTACTTAATTCAATAATGGGATCGCCTGTGTTTGCTCACTGGCGATCTATGTTCAAACACACGTGTCGGCAGCGATACTTAATTGCAATATAACAGTATTTAAGGGAAAACTTGTTGATAATTCGATCGAGAACTTAAAAGCATAACAATGAATCTAAGCATTGCGTAAATTTTTAATTATTCTCTACGCACACACACAGATATGTATATATATGTGTGTGTGTGTGTGTGTGTGTGTGTGTGTGTGTGTGTGTGTGTGTGTGGCGGGGGCATCCGTCGGTCTTGAGAAACCTTGGATCTGCGCCCAAATAATTATGACTCAGATGGCGGTGCCGCATATGTTATGACTGTCTCGATTTGCAATGAATGTATGTGAAGGTGCTCTCCCCTGATGTCAACTTGTTTTCCTTCTATTGAGCAACCTTATCCTCGGCAGCAAACCTTCGTTTCTCCTCTCCTCGCTCCAAGCTTCGGCATAAATCGCGTCTCCGGCGATCCTTGGCAACGTCTTACCACTTCTTGATGTTCATATCCATCATCTTCATGTCCTTTTTGCAGACGTCCTTGAAGCAAAGATTTAGGTCGCCCTCGTGCCGGTGGCCAATTCCCAAAGCACTGGACGGCCGTTTCGTCCTATAATTGGGACTCATCAGCAGTGTGCATCCACTACCGAAAATTAAAACCAGGACAGTTACGATATCAGGCAAACGTCATATCAACTGTACCAACGTGTGACGAAGAGGTAACGAATTAGACTCGATATAGCGCCGCTCGCTCATATATTCCGTAGTGGAAGTCATCCGAGTTTCCCTTACCCTTAGGACGGTGCCCCCACGTGACACGTCTTCTAACCCCAAGCCGCTTCATCCAAAGCATTAAAAACCGGTTCAAGCAAGGATAGAAATTAAGGAGGATTTGAGATAATCATAACTAATTCATCAAATCTAGAAGAAGCCTCAAATGTTTCCTGCATTCTGTTGCGGTTTCTTCTGTTCAGGTTTCAATTCTTGGTAGTGGATGCGCACTGCTGATGAGTCCCAAATATAGGACGAAATGGCCGTCCAGTGCTTTCTGCATTTTGTTGGTTTTTTACTAATTTTCTTCTGAAAATATGACTTGGTAATGCAAACTGACAATGAAAAGAATAAAGTAAGAAACAGTCTGATATAGATAGATAAAAAGGAAGAAACGGTCTGAGAAAGAAAGAAAGAAAGAAAGAAAGAATGAAACAGCCTGATATAGATAGATAAAAAGAAACAGCTTCAGATAGATAGAATACTTATCGAATCTTCAGTTGTCAATTGATATTTTGAAAAGCAAAAGTAGCTTTTTTAAGGACAATTTTTTCTTGTAACCAATATTTCTTAGACAATGTGAAACTAATTTTTAAGAAGTTAAAATAATAGATTAAGAAAATTACATTTTTATTGATATTACTTTAAACAGGTTTCGTTTTCTTTTCTTTTAAATCATGAAAATATTTTGATAGAATCTAATTCCGGCCGCCTGGACATCGTGTTATTTTCTAAAAATCTGCTTTCTCTTCCAACTTTCATAGTTTTAAAATAACAATACATGCTTCAGTATGTTGAGCTAAATATTTTTATTAATTATAACATTATTCTTTACTCCATTTTGTGACCATCTGTCTATTTATGCAAATTATGTAAAATTCCTTATTTAATTTTGTAGACCACAGGATGGTCTTGATTAAACATGACGGCGTTACACATATGCACATTATTGCTCTGCGCATGCGTTTGACTCCTGATTGTTTTCAATTTCTACTTTCCACCAGTGGAGAACAAAACGACACTTAATCCAATTTATGAACAGATTTGAAATTTTTTAACTTTTTTTTTATAAAGTCTCCTTTTGTTTCAGCACTATCTCGTCGGGTTTGAATTCCTTGTCGACTGTTATCCTTGAAGACGTTATCAGGACGTATATTATCAAAGATATGCCAGAAAATAAGGCCACATGGATTTCTAAAATACTCGGTAATCATTTTATTAATAACTTGAACAATTAACCTGAGTTCACATAAATCTCTGGTGAGCTATGCTCACCTACAGCTTAAATGCGCATAGAAGATAATGTATATTTATATATATATGTGTGTGTGTGTGTGTTCGTGTGAGAGAGAGAGAGAGAGAGAGAGTGAGTGTGTGTGACCTGAAGATTGCTTTCAAGTCTGAAGCAGACTGTCGCCGCTTTGGTGTCAACTTTATATATCATATCATATATATATATATATATATATATATATATATATATATATATATATATATATATATATGCCCATTGGAAAATAAATGCCGCGTAAAATCTGTGGTATACCAATGTACTATCTCATCCATTGACAGTCCTAATACTAATATGATATACATTGGGTCTACGAAGAATGAATTTAAAACCAGATGAAGGCAGCATAAGTGCTCTTTCAACAATATAAATAAAAGAAATCAGACATCTCTATCTAAATATTTTTGGCATTTGAAGGAAATGAATAAAACACCAAAAGTAAAATGGAAAATTATAAACAAAACTAGAACTTGTTAAACTTGGAATGACCCATGCCCTTTATGCCTACATGAAAAACTACACATTAAGTTTCTAAATAATAAAAATCTATTAAACAATAGACATGAGTTAACGGTTTTTTGCCGACATCATCAAATTTTCGCATTGAATAGAATAAAACCAAACAAACAATAAAATAATTTTTAAACTCCATAGTCTAAATAAATAGTTTAAATGCCCTACAAAAAAAAAGATAACCCTTTATGAAGTCGTCAAAAAACAAATGTTAGCGACTTATAACAGTTTTTTTTATATACACAAAACCCTTTCAGAAAAAAATAAAAAATAAAATAAAACCATAAATAAATCTCCATAGACACTTAACCAGACTAGACGATGTCATCTTCCGCTTTAAATTTAGACACCCCCAACCTTACCCTGACTTGACATCTGTGAATTTAACTGAGATATTGATGAATAATTATTAACCGTTACGCCCCTAATTTTAATTTTTTGAATAATTGGTACTTTAATTCAATTTAATTCAAATAATTATATTGAAGTTTAGCTCTTGTTTTACCGTTGGAATCATAGTAATAAATAATTTTTAATATTTTAATAATGAATATGCTTATAAAACGCGTAAATTTGTTGGAATTAGTTATTTCATCAAACGAAAAAAAAAATTCGCTTGAAGATGGAACAGAGCTTGGGGGTACTTTAATTCAATTTAATTCAATAGCATAGCGGGTCCTAGCAGTGAAAGTTAAACCCGGTGGGACCAAGAAATGTAATTCGTCTGAGCACTTTCCAAGGAAGCAACGATAGTGAAAGAGAGGTTGGATAGTGGAAAATAATTTGTCATCCACAAGAACTCGTAGACGCTTTTGGACTCTTATAAAAACTGGAGAATGGAGACTGAGCTGCTCCAGGCCAAATATGACAACAGTACTCTATTTTAGGCTTGATCTGACTCTTGTAAAGTTATAGAATACTATATGGAGTCAGGTACTAAAGCGATACAGGGACCATTTTACCTACATCTTTTGCGATCGATTGTATGTACACATTTCACTTTAGGTCATACGTGAGCTTAAGGTTTAATAGTCTCTCAAAGCACGGAGCCTCACCGAGGTGACATACATTTATCGTGACTGGCGGTAGTTCGGGGTCCGATCGATAAAAAAAAATACCGATAATTCTCAAAATCGAGTTTAAGTGTTAGTCATTCTCAAAACCGGTTAAAAAAACGGTTTTGACGGACTTAGAGCATTGCTCGCTGACCTTCTTTTATTTTCTTTTTTTAATGAATTGATATCAATTAGACGCCAAACTTACTATTATCGCGAAAAATTTCGGAAAAATGTATTATTTTCAAAGTTTCCGGCCGGTGTGGGGCGAGTCATTGTGTCATTCAAGCTTATGCTAAAACGATCCCCTAATGGAAACGGCCCTAACATTTAAAAGTTAGGATTTTCAAAAATTTTCATTTGAGCACCATTTTCAAAACCGAGTGTGCAAGGATGTAAAACTTTAAAATGTGATCCGGATTTTAAATATTTACACCCTCTCACATTCCATGTTAAAAATGAATGAAATTAAAGATACAATGAAAGAAAAAACGTGAGTAATTATAAGATTAATTTGTTATTGTTAAAAGAATTAAATTGAGGAATTATTTTCTTTTGTGCACCGTTTTCAACATAGAGCAATCAAGTCTATGATATTTAAATTTTTACACTGTGTAGGCGACGATATTTGTCTTATTGTAGAAGAATGAATATACATAAAATGTTTATATATAAAACACCAATCACCGTAATATAAAAATGATTTTGTGCCAATAGTGCAACCAAGATTTGCGAAAGCAGCGAAAAAATTTGTCTTTATTTCTGTTTACGTTTCATTAATTATCTTATTGCATTTTTTGTGTGTGCGCCATTCTTTAATATAGAGCATGCGAGAATGTAAAAATTAACAAAAAAGGAACCACTTCCCCTACATTATAACCAAATAAGAAATAAGCGAATGAAAATGTTAGTTACTAAAACAAAACAAAAAATTAAAAAAACTAAAAAAAAAAAAACTAAGAGGCTTTTAAATGTTTAGTCCACCTGGTTTTTAAAATTTAAAGAAATAGATTCAAAACAAACCTATATCATTTATTTCGTGCATATGTATGGATGAAATCTCTCGAAAAACAGATACTAAAAGAAATAAAAGACAAATTCAGAATTTACTTACATAAATCATTAGTCCTTGTATTTCTAAGAATCAATCAAGTTTAATCATCTGCTTGATGATTAAATTTCCTTTGGAAATGATCTTTCAAAAAACACAATGCATTAAGTGGACAAACTTGTTCTAATTTTTGTGTTGAAAAGTCCGGTAATTGAAAAAAACTCTTTCTGACTGGGCGCTAGTTACTTTGATTATAAGCAATGCTCTATAAATTCTTTCAATATTTTAGCTTCTGTTCGAAGTTGCTTCAAAATATTTGTTGAATTCTTTGTAGATTTCAAGTTCATTTGTTACTATCTTGGGCTCTTCATTCATTTTCTTCATTGCGCTAGTATATTCATGCATGAGTTCATCATCAGCTTCAGAAGTAGATGGGACAACAGTAACACTTGTTTTTAGGTTTCCTTCTATTTCATTTTCTTCGCATAATTCTGTTGTGTTCTCCTCTTGATGTCCAGGAAATAATCTCCTCTATGCCTGTTCAGCATACTTCCTTAAGAATTTTTCTGTCCGAAAAAGAAAATGTCCAGAGCTTGATTCGTCTTTAAACTTCCTTGGATTGTGTAAATAAGAGAGTCAAGGTTTCAACATTTCTTTTCTTATTATACCGATGCAGAAGTCTTTCACGGAGATTTTAGAACCATATTAAGTTTATCCAATAAAAATTCTATAGAATATTCCACTTTGAGTAAAAACGTACCATCAGCGCAAATAGCCTTCAAAATAATCTCTACTGGATGTAGAATTTCATAAAATAAATCGAGAGTTTTCCATTTATCGTCAGCTACGGCTTCTGTTGAAAGTTCTGCTCGTAAAGCATTTGGAATGCAGCTTTTTAATTTTAAAAATCTCTCTATCGTATGGAACGTGTTATTTCACCTGCAATCAAGAATAAGTTTATACTCTTTGTTATCGAAGTTCGCTCGTACAAAATCTTGCTAAATTTCATTTTTTGTAGGTGATTTTAGGAAAAGTCTTGAAATTTTTCTTACCTAATCTTACCTAATTTAAGACTTTGTTAAATTCAGGTTTTGACTGGGGGAAACAAGCATTCTCGTGAACTAAATCTGTTTGAATAATCCGGTCTTTTGGGCTTGATCATCACTATCGTCTGTTATAATAATCTCTTTTTCATCAGTCTCATCAGCTGAGGAGATATTTTCAGTATTTTTTTGTAAAGAATATCTATAACTGACAGATGTATGCAATTTGCGATACATTGTTGGTGATCAGGTCTTATTTTCTTTCCAAACTTCTCTCCATCATAGCAGCACCATCGGTTCTGGAGCCAACAATGTGTTTATCCAAATCCAATCCAAATTCAAGATGTCCTCTCACAAATTTCTTAGTTCTCCTGCTATTAAGGAAACCATTGATCTTAATAAGACCCAACGACCAATGGTTGTCTTTCGCATGAACATTTATGTCCATATATTGCTTATTTTGAATTGATGTGTATTCATCTAATATCAATGAGTAGCGAATGCCCAGCGTTACTTCTTTTTCAAAATAATGAATAAGTTCTTTTTTGGTTATGTAGTAATTCATTACCATATTCCTCGCTCCATTTGCAGTTGTTGGCGGTAATTTATCATATTTGCCCCTCTGATCATGAAGATTTGTCCGTATAAAATTGCTTCTTGGAATTGAAAGGAAATCTATCTACGGCAGCTAACTTTGAAATCTCTTCTTCCATAGATTTCTTTGTTAAAAAAAAGTCTTCCGTTGTTTTGCCATTTTCACAGGAGGCTGGTTTGCATGTCGATTTGATGAATTTTCTTCAAATGCAAGATCAGAAACGTGTTAGATCCTCCAGAAGACTTCGTGGTCATCTCACACTTCATGCATTGAGCTTCATCTTTGTTTTTCCGAACGAAATAATTCCACACATTTGTTTTTCTTTTTATCATGTTAGGACTAAGGAGAATGAAAAAGGAATACTATAATACTCATAGCACTATAAAAACTATTGTAAAATAGAGAGAAAATTGAGTTAGTGTTACTTCCTTGAAATAAATCTGGAACTGGTTATTACGTGTACTCAACGGGAAAGATCACCTGACTTAACACTAATAGCGTTCCATTGGCCTGCTATGAATAAAGCCTGTAACCTTCAAATTCTACGAATTGGCGAAGGGTTAGGGAAAGGAAATGACAAGGCGTTGATCTAAAGTATCGGGAAGGTAAGAATTGATATTTTGCGATCTGTTTCAATGAAACAGACAGCACTCAGCTGACTGGCTGCAGTTATAACAATATTTCTTCAAAGGAAAAATAGAGAAATGTTTCACGGAAAGCGGAAACTACAAACATTATAATCGGTTTTGGCAAATCGGTTTCGGTTTTAGTGACCATCATATGAAAACCGGTTTTAACCCCGTCCTGGGTAGGACGATAAACTACGTCCAACAGCAAGGCCTATGATCATGAGGTTTTGAGGAGCGTGGAACCACCTCTTAATTGCTGGTATTTCCAGGTCCACCCTGGTCCGCGATGGTAGCACCTGTTAGGATCCCAGCTATGGGTAAATAGTTGACCCCAAAACTGGGGTCAAAACACTATGAAAGTGTAAAAATAGGTTTTAATACCAGAAATACTTTGTAAGAAATTACCAGAAGTACATTTTTGAAGAAAAATTATTCCCAGCAGTATATTTTTGGAAAAAGAATATTACCAGCTAAACATTTTCGAAAAAAAAAATTACCATCAATAAAAATTTATCGGCATTAAATAACCCATTGAGGTTGATATGCCGTAAAACAAACCAAACCAAACCAAACCAAACGGTTTTAACCGGTTTTATAAAATCGGTTTCGAGCCCTAAATGTAACGCTTGCTTTTCGAGGCTCTGAATGTAACGCTTGCTTTTCGAGGCTCTGAATGTAACGTTTGCTTTTCGAGGCTCTGAATGTAACGCTTTCTTTTCGAGGCTCTGAATGTAACAAACCAGTTTTTCCCCCACTAAAAAGTTAGTGGTAGATCAGGTGAGAGATCAGCTGCCAATCTCTGATCATCGAGAGTTTTAGAGGTGCAGCCATATATCGTCGTATCATCGGCATAGAGGTTCACAAATATGAGTAAAATCTTAAGCAGATCACTTATGTAAAGCAAAACGAGGGTTGGCCCGAGAAGTGAACGCTATGGGGACGTCTGTGTTGACCGCCAGGGTCCCGGAGGACTTGCCATTAATAACTACCTTCAGGGACCTACCCGTTAGAAAAGACTTTACATTTGGGAAGAGTTCCTGCAGTTTCTTTTCTCTGTACTCTTAATTCAAATTCATCAATAATTTTTTTCTTATAATTGAAATGTTTTATAGCTGTGCATTTTTATCGTAGTTTCAACAGTTCTCTCTCTCTCTCCCGTTCTCTTTCCCTCTCTTTCTCTCTCCCTCTTTCTTTACCATACTTCTTCAGGACATGGGGATCATGACTCTCCACAGCTTCCTATCTTTTCGTATGACGATAGACTACATCCGGTAGCAAGGCCTCTGATCGGAAGATGTGAGGTTTTAAGGAGCATGGAACCACCTCTTAACTGATTTTGTCCCTATGTCCAACTTGATCCGGGGTAGTAGCACCTGTTAGGGTACCAGCTTTGGGAAAATAGTGAACCCAAAACAAAAACAAAAACCTATTTATAGTAAAACTAGACTATCCCTGACCGTTGGATCACTGATGGTTCAGGTTATAAAACATTGAAGTTGATTTCATCATACCATTGAAATGAAAGTTAATTTTATAATGACTCAGTTATCTATTTCATTTCGTTCGTGTCATCATTGCTCTGGTTAACAAGTTAATGTTTAACGTTTTACTGATTTTAACTTTACAACTTTTAATAAGAATAGAACTTCCGGGGTAAACTTGAACTTTAAATCCGATTAACTTTAAAAAAAAAAAATTAATAAGCCAAAAAAATATTTTCAAATTATATCCACTTGAAAATATTTTTTAAATATGCCAAATTTTTTTTTTTTAAATATTTAAAATATTGCTTGTTTAAAGAAAACTGAAATATAAATAATCACTCTACAAACAACTGGACGAAACAGCAAATCGGAATTTCTTTATGTTTGTCTTCAACTCAAAAAAATTTGAATTAAAAAATTGTCTGTTTGAAGAAAGTTAAAATAAAAATACTTATTGTATAAACAACTCGTATTTTTAAATCTTATCAACTTAAATCATTATGCGCCGGACGGACACACCACACAAGTATGCACACAATCACAGACTTTTAGAATTATAGATAGATTACCAGTAATATGCATTTATAGTAAAATGTTCAGCAATATAGTAAAATGACCAACAATACATTTTATCTTTAGTTGAAAGCATACAATTGAGTTCAAAATAAATCTAGTTGAAGCCATAAATATGTGTTCAAAAAGATTTAGATTTCAGCTTTTAATAACAAGTACTGATATGCCGTTAAATAAAATCAATCAACCAACCTATGTTTTCCTGTTCTAAATAAATCGATATTCTTACAACGTTCTTTGTGGTACCTCTGGTATTTCTCCAATACAAGAGTTGTCAAGTTGGTTATTTATTGTTTCCTCACCCTGCTTCTCTTATTTTCAGTGCGCCTTGTGAATGTTAAATTCTCCAAACCTTCTTTGCTCATTATGTGTCCCAAAAATTTCATCCGTCGTTTTCTAATTACAAGTATGCACACAATCACAGACCTTTAGCTAGCAGTAGATTCTTAGTAATTCTTATTCGTCTTAAAAGTTCCTCGATTCCTAATTTTTTTTTACTATTCATCAGTAGAACTACATTTTGTTTGCTTCAAACCTTTTCTTAATCTGTAAGGAAATTGTCCACTTAAGCGGAAGCCATCTTCATTTTTATTCCTTCATATTAAACAAAAAGCAAGGTAACGGAAAGATCCCCACTAAATGTTTTTGTCTATATAAGTGTGCGCTTGAAAAAAATGTGTGCACGCAAACGCACTAATGTGTGTGTTGAACACAAAACTGATAAACTGATATATATGATAAAATTTACTCCTGCCTCAAAAACAAATCTAGTGTCGGTGACAAAACTAACCTGGCCGTGCGTCTTGAAATGGACCTCAAATCGGTTGTTAATTGGGGCAAGAATTGGCTGGTCAACTTTAACGCCTCAAAAACTAAACTACTCTCTATTAATCACCATAGAGATCCTTCCCTGCCCCTCATTAGAATGTCTGATAGTCAACTTCTTGAGAGCAACTCCCTGCGTCTGCTCGGTCTCACGTTGACTGCTGACCTGAGATAGAATAAATACATTGAGTCAATTGCTTCTTCCACCGCGAGGAAAGTTGGCTCTCTGTGCAGCGCCAGGAAATTTTTCTCCCCGGAGTCGATACTTCAAATATACAAATCCACAATTCGGCCTTGCATGGAGTATTGCTGCCATATATGGTCTGGTGCACCTTCTGTTTACCTCGGAGTTCTTGACAAGATCCAGAGACGGATATGTAATCTGAACTGGCGTCTCGTCTACAGTCACTCTCTCACAGACGCGCCGTCGCCTCTCTCTGTCTTTTCTACAAATACTTTCATGGTAATTGTTCCGATGAGCTGCTTTCACTGGTTCCCAGACTCCATGAATTCAAGCGCCCTACGAGGCTGGCATCCCGCTCCCACCCTTACACTGTAGAAACTTTTAAATGTAGCCGTCTCTTCTACTCCAATAGCTTCATACCTCGCACCTCTCGCCTGTGGAACACCCTTCCCAATTACTGTTTCCCTGAGAGCTATAATCTCCAACTATTCAAATGTAATGTCAATCGACACCTCCAGTTACTTGATCTACCCACTATCCCTCTCCTCTTCTATCACTCCTATCTGCTCTTGCTCCAAATCTTCTGCACCCCCTGCATCCTAGTCGCTTCACGCCTTGCTCGGGGCGTAATACTTAAAAAAAAAAAATAAATAAAATTTCCCCTTTCTATTTCAGTTCTCATTCTTGGCTTCCTGTGCCTCGGTCTTGCCTATGTCGCTTCCCTGCTCGGTGGAGTCTTGCAGGTAATAACATAATGAATAATGCTTTTCTCATGTTTGTTTTCTTTCATTTCTAGAGCACAAAGTATCAAAGAAACAGAACTGACAAAGTTTGCAATAAGCAATAAGAAGAGAAAAGAAAAGAAAAGAAAAGAACAGGGTAAAAAATAACATTAAGCGAGTAAACAATATATGCAAGGCAAATTAACAGTAATAAATCAAAATATCACTAATAAGTCAAAGCAACAGTAATATGGCAAAAAGTTAACAAACTTATAATTAATGTTAACGCATGAAAGGGGATACAGACAAGCGATCCATCGCAGCGTTCTGGCTTCAAGACAAGAACGGAACTGAAGATATTCACTAACCTTCCCACGCGCTCAGATGTGGTACAAGGCTGAATTTAATGTGGGGTGAACCGAGCCCGTAGGCTCGGGCAAAAATTCCCCGTCGACTCCGTATACACGGGGTTGGGTAGCTGTCTTACTCCAGACGAGACTCCGCCTTTCGACATAGCCTCGTCTAGGTCCCTCTCTGTCCGAGGCAGAGAGTTTAACAAGCACACCGGGAAGTGAATTCCACAATGAAGAGCGGAACTGAATCAAATGAGACTGAGAAGTGGCCTATCTTATTGGCTAGGAAAAAATCCCAGCATTCAACTGTGTGTTTCGTCTATGAGTTGGAAAAGGGGAATTATTTCGCAACAACTCCCCTCAATCTAATAGATGAATGCACTCATTTTCCCTCTCCTTTCCTCCCTTTCAAATTAATACAAACAATATGCATATAAACATTTACAAGTGTTTTGCATATTTTTCTATTTTTTTAATATATTTTTTCAATTTTTGATATTTTAAAACTTTTTTATTATATTTTTTATATCATAACATTTTTTTTTACTTTTTATATTCTTCTATTGTACGCTTCGGCTAATTTGAATTTCGAACCGCACCCCTTATTTCGTCCACCAGGGTAGGTTGTTCTAATTCCACGTACCATGCTTCATCTCAGTTATTTCCCTTACTCATCTCTCCACTGCTGTGGCCCGGTATTGAACTCACAACTTTTTGGGTCTAGTCACTGGATCTAACCAAAGTTTTTATCCACGGGACCACGTGTCCTTGCGGCCACAGCAGTGATGAAACAAAAAACTTGGAGTGTTGAGCTAAAGGGAAATAACTAAGAGGTCCGGAAGAGGCATGGCACGCGGAACTAGAACAATCTACCCCAGTGGACGAAATAAAGGGTTCACTTCGAAATTCCAATCACTTGAAAAAGGCCGGGGCGTACAACGATTGAAATGTTGTGAATATGGCAATGGAGATGAGGATAACAGTCTGAGTAAGGTAAATAATGTAAGTAATCATAATACCTCATCTCGGAGATATAGACAGATAGCCGCAAATAATCAACATTGCCTTTTTATAGCCATCTCTTATATTTATTAAATTTACATAAGGAGTGAAGAAATATTTATATTTATCACAGAATCTGCATTTCGGGTTAACATAATTTCTCAGTATGTGTGCTTGGTTAGCAAGCATTGGTCCTTTACAGCAAGAATAAAAACTTCGATTTCAGCTTTTAACCTTGCACTACGTAACCACTGATGGGTACGGGGTTTGTCTGCATCAGTTTGTTGATACGGGCAGGTATTGACCATGAAGAAGCTTATCTTCCATATTATTATTATTATTATTCTGTTTAGTCCAACTCTAATCGAGCCATTTCCCGACACCTCGTAAATATATGCATTCTGTTTGCATAAATTCTCATGTCAAGTGATACTGAACATGAAAAGTAGTTGTATTTTCATAACATTGATATCCTGAGTAAATGAACTGTTCTATAGGGTTCAATATTTTGAATTTCTTGTAAACAGAGATATCCAAGGATTTTTTAATGTTCTTGGCTGTACCATTTTAGTGTACTAAAAATTCCAATTATTATAGGTATAATAGCAATTTTCAGGTGCGAAATATTTTCAATTTCAAGATTGATTCATATTCATTTAATTTGTCATATTGTTTAACAAATATCTTTTTATCTGATGACACTGTCATATAGACGAGAAGGCACTATTTTTTTCCATGGCTACAGGAGTAATTTTCTAACAATGTTCTGCCCTTTGACTGTTTTCTCTTTGAGTGAAAATTTAAAATTTATCTTTTAGTGGCTAGTAGGTTGAGAGATGACCGGAAATGTATAACTTTTTCCCCCTTGCCTCTACCCCTTTGTTTAATGAATTCTTTGATAGTCTCCCTGCCAAACTGTATTAGAAGGTCCAGCCTACCCTATAAAATTTGATAAGTATCTGTCGTTGGCGACGGAAAGTTGAACATTTGTGGAAAGTCACTTGTGCCATGCTCCGACAATGTCAGAAATGGTTAATGTTGTACCATTTTTCAATTATACTTTTCCTGTAGTTTGATATGATTCTATTATTATTATTATTATTTCAGGCTGCGTTGTCTCTTTTTGGGATGATTGGTGGACCTCTACTCGGACTATTTACCCTTGGACTCTTTTTTCCATGGGCAAATAAATGGGTGTGTATCATTTTCACAGATTTTATCGCCATGACTCATATTCATTTTGAGGAGTCCACAGTAATAAGATTTTGTAAATGTTACGTTTTAGGGAAAACTTAGTGTGACTATTTTCTAAAATTTTGTTTTAAATTTTCTAAGCATCATCCTACATAAAAATATTTGCTTAGTTCAGACGAGCTTAACTACTAATACGATTCTAATTACTTTTAAAACAATCAAATAATTCTTCGAAATTTTCTTAAAATAATCATTCATATAAATATGTTTCTTTCAATATAACACAAGTTAAAATTTAGCGATTGAACTGAAAACTTGGATAAAAAAAAAACGATCCAATGTAAAACATTTGAACTATCAATCATTTTTGCAAAGAGAATTTATTTATTTCTCCCAAGAATTAGCTTCAAAAATGTCTAAAGAGTGTTTGTATAATTGGTGGGTTAAGCGGTGATTTCTAAAATTAACTAAAGTGGTGTGGATATATATTATATAAATTAAAAAAAAACATTTCCTCAAATTATTGCAGCGGGATTTTTAAATATTTTAAAAGATTAAACGAAACATAAAAGAAGTATATATATTCAAACTGTATGATTAAATCATTTTGCAATCACTTTCTCTCCCTCTCCCCCTCTCCCTGTCTCTCTCTCTACACACACACACACACACACATATATATATATATATGTCTGTCTCATAACATTGAGCACTGTATATATAACACCTGTGGAAGAAACATATTTATACGTACGTAAAATTTTTCATACATATATATATATGTGTGTGTGTGTGTGCGTGCGTGATAAGATAAAGGCCAAATAGGACAATTATATCAATCTAACAAGTTTCACTTTTACTAAGGCTTCGTCAAGATTGATAAAATACAGATATAATGACAGAACTTTGATATTTTCAATTTTGTTTGGACCAATTCTCATTGGTCAATCACGTATCACGTGCATTAAAACCGTAGATAATTCTATATGTATGTAAGTTTTCTAAAGATTATTGTATATCTAAGCTGGCATCGAATGGTAATGTGTATTCGTAATTGTGTATGCCTTTACAAACTTACATGCATATAGAATTATCTACGATTTTGATAGACGTGATACAAAACTGACCAATGAGAATTGACCGAAACAAAGCTACTGAAAATTTTAGTAAATATTACAATCAATATAATATGTTGTTGAATTTTAAGTACTTTGGATTAATAGTCTAACTTACGAAGACGCTTATTGAGGAAATGTTAGAAAATTACCAATAAATTTTAACTCTAGTTGCCGTTCTCATTTTCTGATTTCGCGTTTGAACGTCCGTGTTTAAAAAATCGATACGTTTATAATGAAATGCATAAAATAAATTCAAAATTATTTTAAAAATATTCTGGGTCGTTGAATCCTAGTAAGCTTTTCCATTTATGATTAGTAAATACAGTCTTAATTCAATAACAATATCAATTGACCGCTACAAATTAACACAGAATTTTCAAAGATAAAAATTTATAAATTATTCTTAAAAATAAATGAAAACAATTTTAGTAAAAATTCATCCGTTTTTTTCTTAAGAGAATAGTGTCTATAATATATTTTATACATAAAAGCAATTAAAAACTTTTCTAATTAAATAATGTTATAGCTTGATTACATTATTTTATTTTACGATTCAGAACAGATTTTCTGTAACTGTGGGTTTTGCTTGGACACAAAAGTTTCATGATTTGAATTCCCCGAGGACTTCAATAACAGATATTAAAAAAAAATATTTTTACAAAGATTTTCCCAAAAAAAGAAACATTTCTTAAATGATTTAATTCATTTATAAATAAGTACTGAAAATTTCATCAAAATCAAATAATTATCTGATTTTTACAAGAATTTCCAAATCAGTGTTTTGCACCGCAAAAAATTCCCATACAAATTTATGGTCACACGCTGATGCAAGAAAAACAAAGTTTTGAGCGAAATTTTCGAAGGTTTTAAAATGCATAAAAAATATAATTTGATAATCACAAAATTATTTGGTTTTTCCTCTTAATCCTCAAAGATTTTGGCGATAAAATTTGTTTTTTATTAAATTTTGGACCGTTTTTCATCATCTGTCTGTGAATATAGAAAGGGTCATAATTTATTCTTTAGTAACGTATTTCACTGTCGACTTATGTGTAATATCAGTCTTTCATGATTTGCAATCTCAATCTCTCTCTCTCTCTCTCTCTCTCTCCATATATATATATATATATATATATATATATATATATATATATATATATATATGTGCACAAATCGTTTCATACATATTTTATGTTTATATTTATCAAACAGGGCGCCTATACTGGTTTAATTGGTAGCTTGATTTTCATGTTTTGGATTGGAATCGGAGCCCAAACCTATAAATTTCCATCCCCGAAGTCAATGATTGATATCTCCGGATGTAATTGGAATGT
>CAHIKZ030000480.1:2717500-2842500 GCA_903632075.3 Acanthosepion pharaonis
TGCTGAACCAATCATATTTTACGGAAGAACCGATTACAGAGTACATCAAGTTTTTAATTCAGAGTTTTCCTTCACCAAGACTGGTTGCCAACCAAGGCTATAGATCCCTGTCCGTTCTACTATTTACCCATACCTGGGGGAAGAATAGATGAATTCATAACTTTGAGCGTAAGTGAATGTAATGAATTCAACTGGAATCGAACTTGGCCCTCCAATTTCCCATTCCATTATATTACTGCGTATCCACTAAAGCATATATATATATATATATATATATATATATATATATATATATATATATATATATATATATATTATTATTATTATTATTATTATTATTTATATATATATATACATATATAGATATATATATATACTCAAGTGAATATATATATACTCACATAAATATATATATATATATGTTAACGTGAATATATATATACTTTTTATTGCTCTACTTTTGTATTGAGCCCCATATATATATATATATATATATATATATACTTTTTAGTGAACGTTGGAATTTGAGTCTATTCGTTCTCATTTTACATGAATATATATATATATATATATATATATATATATATATATATATATATACTTCAATATATACAAGGTGACTGAAAAGTAACTGTCTATTTTATTTATGAGTGGCCAGTTAGGAGTCCTCAGGACTTTTTGTGATTTTTTTTCTCTGGGGTTGCTTAAATGATCAATTCTACTATGCCAAACCAAAACTTTGTAACAACTTGAAGGGCCAATACAAAAGGTTATGTCTTTCATACCACAAGAGTTCATGAGGAAATCGGTTGGCGCGATTCCTGGGCGGCTCGAGAAGCTGGTAGCAAAATCTGGTGCCCATATCGAATTTGAAACAAAATCTAATACTAAACGCTATCCATTTATTGTAAAAATTATAGTCAATAAATAAATTGTAAGTATTTTAATATGAGGAATTACTATATATATATATATATATATACCAAACAAAAGAAGTTCTTTCAATAATGGAAAATACGAAAGGACGCTGTCTAAATACGTATAGAAACAGAAGGATAAATTGGAAAAAAAAACCCTGTTGTCGAACGGAAGATTATTATAAAACCGACACAAGCTCAAAAGTTAACATCTAAACTTTGTAGATTATACAATGGAAAAAAAATTGCTGATATTGGAACAATACCGCGTGTTCGTGTTTCGTGAGTGGAAGCATCTTCAGTCTACTCTTCATGTGGGAAGGGATAGTGGCAATCACCGTTCGCAAATACAATAACGGAACTGATTTAAGTTTAGAATTTTGACAATTGATTCCATCACAGTGTTTTCTTTTAGTTATGTGTCTGCTTGTTACATTTTGGAGATCATGAAGAGATAACATTTAGACTTTATGTAGTTATCTCTGAACCGTATTAAAAAATTCAACGATAACCTACATTTGATTGGAGTTATATTTCAGTTAAGTAATTAATCGTTCACACTCACACACACACACACACATACACACACATATATATATATATGTGTGTGTGTGTGTGTGTGTGTGTGTGTGAGTGTGTGTGAAACCCTCTTAAAGGATTATGAAATAGATTTAAGTACTGTCACTGAAAACTCATTTTTGTACAACACCGGCTTACACAGAAGTCAATTCATTTTTTTGTGCATTTTGCAGACTCCGATTTGAAGGCTCACTGTTGCTCCCTCACGCTACTACATATAACAGTATCAACGAGGAGGGACATTTCTTTTTGTTATTTGTTTTGTTAGGAGAGAGTGGATTGTAAGAGGCAGTGGGAGTAATGACGTCA
Organism: Acanthosepion pharaonis; assembly: GCA_903632075.3. Taxonomy (NCBI): domain Eukaryota; kingdom Metazoa; phylum Mollusca; class Cephalopoda; order Sepiida; family Sepiidae; genus Acanthosepion; species Acanthosepion pharaonis. The sequence goes on from CAHIKZ030000480.1 coordinate 2,719,306, forward strand.
GAGAAACCCATGTTGCATGTTGGCTCAGCGCCGATCCGCGAGTGGTCTTCAGAATTCTGGCGGCCCCCCTGTTGAATTCGCGCCGTTTTGCATTTATATCGATAACCCAGACAAAGGCAATCCATCACTGTCAGAATACCACACCCACGAGGTACACCGGCCAATCCCTGGCCCTTCTGACCCTGGCCATCGCATTCTGTGACATCACTCCAGAAAATGATCAACAATATTTTCCCAATTTTTAAATAACCGTTTAAAAGAGGGAAAATATTATTGATTATTTTCTGGAGTGAGTCTTCGAAATTTCGTAACAACCAGCAAATATTAATTGTCTGAAAATTCAAAGGCCGTTGTGATAACGTCGCTGATTGGTTAATAAATACAAATACAAAAATTCAAATCTGGAGCCTACAAAATGAAAAGAAAAATGAGTCGACTTTTGTGTGAGCTTGTTTTGCAAAAAAATTATTTTCCAGTGACAGTACTAAAACTATTGCATTTTTTACAATTCTTTAACGGTGTTCCACAAATATATATATATGTGTGCGTGTGTGTGTGTGTATGTGTGTAGTTTCTCTTCACGATCTGGGCGATCATGACTCTCCACAAATTTCACACTTTTGATTATTTACCATTCTTCTTTTTATTCTGCCATCCATTCATACAAATTCTTTGGTTGCTTCCTCGAGCTTCTTTTGACTTCAACATGTCCTGTGAGTGTTAAATTCTCCAGACCATCTTCTTGTATTAGGCTGAATTTCAACTGTCTCTTTCTATAAGTTATCTTGTTTTTCCTATGTTTTTCCTTAAGGCTTCCTTATTGCTCACATGTTCTGTCTATGGTATTCCTGGTATTCTTTGATAAAACTAAATATTGAAGACAAGAGAATCAGATGGAAACGGCAGGTAACCAACTTAAAGAGTTGGTGAAAAAGACAGCGATACATGGTAAAAAGTCAAAGGTTACTCAGACCATCAGGGCAGGAAATTAGGAAGAAATATGATCGACGTCTTGAAATAAATGAGATTATGGTTCCTAGAAGATTATGGTTCCTAGAATATTGCAAATGTTTCTCTTGAACACCTGCCTCTTAATTTAACTCATAAACTATATAGCTCTCAGATAATGTTCTATAGTCTTATTATTACAAAACAATTTCAACACTAGTTGTTAATTTTAGGTGGGTAGTAAGTATAATAGACATTGTAAGTTGTAAGTTGTGTGACCTTTGCGTCTTCGTTCTCCGCTTCACTACTTTCTGCTTTTTTTTAAGTCAGTTGGCTTTAAGCTTGATATCGTTTCTGCTTTCGGCTTCCACTTTTCTTTCACTCAGAAACTGGCGATAGTATTGTAAACTATTGTATTATTACAAGTTATTACTTCTCCGGGTTATTATTTAGGCTCTTCGAATGTCGAAAAATGGCGGTTTTTATGTCCATTTTTAACATATAGAAAACCTACTGATATCTATTCTTTCGAAGAATTTCAAGACTTTCAAATGAACCAAAGCTTCGTGCTACAGTGTTTAAAACTTGAAGATGGTGTATAATTGCAGTTTGCTTAGATTAACTAAAAGTAAAAATGCAATGTCCTGCAATAATAGAAAATGTTCAGTTTTGTCAGATGCTCTTAAACTTTTGACAAAGACTGTATGCAGTCTTCCTTAAATTATGTGAGTATTAAAGTCACACAATATGGTTTGATGAATTATCTTACATAAAACTGAGCATGAAATTAAGATAAACTGCACTTATTTTTTCAAATGACTCAAAAATGATTTTTAATTTTTTATGCGAAATCATTTACTCGAAAATGAATATGTCACTCGAAAATGAATATGTCACCATTAACAGAAATCTTTTAAACCAATTATTTTTTAATGTGATGTTTTTCTCGTTTTATTCTTGCCATGATATTTGACACCCTTAGTTGCAGTATTGTCAGAGTCAACCTAGAATTAATTTCTATTTTTTCCTTTTTCTTTTTCTATTTTTTTTTTTTTTTGTTACTTGACTCTAGATTGGCAGCCATAGTTTTATCAAAATTTGTTACACGTTTATTTTTACCTGTCTATATCTCTTTGATGAGGCATTATGACTATTTGCATTATTCGGACGGCTATCTTCATCTTTATTGCAATATTCACAACATTTCCACCGTTGTACGCTCCGGCCCTCTTCGGGTGATTGGAATTTCGAACTGAACCCTTTATTTCGTCCATTGGGGTAAATTGTTCTAGTTCCACCTGCCATGCCTCATCCGAGTGTTTCAGTTATTTCCCTTTAACTCAACTCTCCAAGTTTTTGGTTCACCACTGTTGAAGCCTGGTACCGAACTTACACCTAGTCTCTGGATTTAACCAATGCCTTTTTCCACTGGGCCATATGTTCTCAAGAATACATGGCCCAGTGGAAAGTTGAGTTTTGTTTTGCTTTAATTATATACAAAAACAATAAAATGATATTTAAACACTTTTAGATTATAAAACTAAAGAAAAAAATAAATAAAACAAATGCTAAGCTTATAAATTTAATATTTGTTAAGATTATGATGTTCCTTGAAGTTCGCCCTTTTTCTCTTCGAGAACTATGCATGAAGATATAGGAATGGCTTTGGCTTGTTCTTCCAGTTTATTTGCAGATAATGACGAGTTACCAATTCGTCATTCAGACTCGAATCATAAATGGATGATGCCTGTATCATTGAAAAAGTTTAAAATCCTCAATAGATGATATCTACTGATCTCCAGCGAAACGTTTATTGATAATGCCCACTATTTCAGGGCTAAAACAATTTTTACCTAAATTTCTCAGACGAGGTCTTCTTACACTTAGTAAAAAATATATCGATTGTTTCAGACAAATTTTCTTATCTTTGTTCAGAGACATTTTAACTGATTCAAAACAATACATATTAATTAATAAGCAATTAATAATTAAATTAATAAGTAATTAATCATATTTTATGAGCTTATTGTAAAATTAGTTTATCTTTCCTCTTTTATTGAAATTTTGTTAAAATAATCGATGAAGCATTTTCAACATTAATAAATAGAAATAACAAATCGTATTTTTATTAATATAAATAGGCGAAGACTTTATAATTTATTCATAAGAATATTTTAAGATATTTCTACGTGTGAATGTTCGTATATGCATGACATGAGAATTACATAATAGGCAATGTTTAACCTTGGTGTTCGCAAAGAACGGAGTCAAAAGAATGTGTATTCCCTTTATACCACTATTAATGTATTCGCTTTTAACTCCCTCGGCAATGTCTATTGTTTTAAAAAGCGATGATCAGAATATTAATAATTACATTATTGTTTAAGGTTGACGGACACGCATGTCTTAATTATTTTGTTGTTGTTGTTGTTGTTGTTGTTGTTGTTGTTGTTGTTGTTTTACGAATTGGTCAAACCCAAGCTCAAACAAAAACACTGTTTTCAATCGTAATGAGTCTACCGATTGAATAGAATTTTTCAATTTTATTATAAACAATTGTCTTGTAAATGGAATTTTTAAAGCATTCTGAATGTAAAAATAAAGAAAAAAGTGTGCAAGACTATAAGAAACACTACCTGCCAAAAAAAAGTGAAGTTTTGTTGAAATCGGTTAAAAAATGTAGGAAATCCGATCCCATATATAAACGACCACACACACACACAAACAACCTGGGTTTTATAAGTATAACTCGATATGAGTTGTCCCCCTTTCATTCTCGAAACAGCGATGCCTCGTAATAGTGTTTTCAAATTGATTTCGTGCAAAAACAATTGTGTTTTTTCCAATTTTTGGCACTGTCAGAACCACCGCAAGTTAATTTTACGTAGTCCTGTGAAGTTTTGTTGAAATCGGTTGAAAAATGTAGGAAATCCGATCCAATATATAAACGAACAGACACACACACACAACCTGGGTTTTATAATAAGTATGATCTATGAACAATAAAATTTAAATAAACACATAATGACTGTAATTATAAATTTGGAAAAATGTATTTTCCGGGCGTTTCTTTCATTTGCCCTCGCCGCATAAATGCATTAAAATAGTTTGAGAGCATTTCTTCCTCTTGTATACTTTGATAAGTCTATAATTTCTTATACATTTCTGAATAAAAAAGATTTATTTTCGAATTTATTTCTTTATAAAAGATAAATAATAAATATTGACATTGTAAAGGGTGTTTCATTAAGACGGATTATATATAAGGGTGTTTCATTAAGAAAGATCAAAGTTAGCATTAAGTAAATCAGTGATATTGGTAAAAATTAATTTATTTCTCTATTGGATCATGTTATTTAAGGTATGGTAATTATGTGTGAAAAATAATATTGCCGAAATCTCATCCAATTCTAAAAGAAAAAGAAAGGAATCATTAGACACTTAAACTTAATTTACATTTAAAATCAGTCCAGATTATTGGAACACCTTTTACTTAGTTCATATATTTTTCTAATCTTGTGAATAATCAATGCCGAGGGAGTCAAAATTGCATACAGTAATAGCGGTGTCAACAGAATAACCGTCTGCCCCATGCAGTCAGATGTGGCACAAGGCCGAATGTAATGTGGGGTTCCCGAGCTCGAAGGCTCAGCCAAAATTTCCCCCGTAGGTATTTCCCGAGACGAGACTCTGCCCTTCGGCATAGGCTCGTCTGGGGATGCTCGCTGCCCGGAGGTAGAGAGCTTAACCAACCTAGCTGAAAGACAAATCTCCAACTGCGGCCCGGCAGACAAATCCGTCCTTTTGACACGCCGTTTTTTGCGGACATAATAATTGACACACACATTTTTACCACATAATAATTACAACAACTACAAGTCCATAAATGAAACACTCACAATCTATTCTAAAATGCAGTATTTAATATAAACAACTGACCTAAAATCGCATCCCTTCACGTTAATTTAGGTACGTATCGATATATTTGTCTAATGTCAGCAATATGAAAGTATATTATGTAAGTTGAGGAGTGTTTGTAATTTATTAGGCGTAAACAAGCAGTGTAATTCCGAATATGAAGCTCGCAGTGTGTATACCTGGACTATTTCTTCTTGCTATAGAGATATGGTGTATCTTCGGGCAGACCGAGGTTGCAGGTGAGTACAATATCAGGCAATCACGTCAGCAACAATCCAGTGGGTATAGCCACCCCCAGGACTGGGATTTTGAAGACACCTTCACATTCGACAAGTTCTGTGGACTCAGGAAGAGAAAGCTCGAAAACCACATCTTTTAGTGACGATGTATCAGTCGTGACCATCACCTCACGAGTATCATATGAATCATGTGTTTGATTAAGGCATTTGTTTAGGACCATCTTCATAAATAACATATTTACCATCTATTGGCTGTTAATCTTAACACATTTTTTTTCTTTTGTTTTTTGTATCAATGTTTCAATATTTTCATATTGTAAAGGATATTTTCCCAAAATATTTTCATTTTTATGGTCTTTCTTTTCAAAGAAATACTTTCATTTTGTTGGTCTTTTATTCTTTTTTTTTCATAAATTTTTCGTGTTAACTATGCCAATAAGCAATTGGTTCACGTAGAAATTAATTTTTAAACACAAACGATACGTAGTTTATTCTTTACAATGGAATAAACTGCAACGTTTTAACAGAATTCTATAGCAAACGGTATTTCTACATATTTTTCAATCATTTCACCCCATCAAAGCAATATGGCCGCTAGGTTAGTAAAAGGCTACTGAGTGTTAGAGAATATAAGAAAAACTACTATTAAGGAGAAAGGACAATAAAAGAGCAAGAATTAAAAAGGCAAAAGATAACAATTGAGATTGCATTTAAAACTTTTTAAACCTACACTGCGTGCCAAATTATTATCGAGATAACTTTTTTCTAATATTTCAAAAACTTTGCTGATAACAAATATGGCGCCAGTTTGTTTACATTGCACAGATCAGTACGAAAATTTCAGTGATTGCGCAGGTCAGTGTTGCCAACATTGTGTGAAAATTTGTGTGAATTGATTGGACGGTTTTTGAAATATTAGAAAATAATAATAATAATAATAATTTGGCACGCAGTGTACTAAGAAGCAAGAAGCCGGAAGAGAGTTCCACAAACGAGAAATGCAATAAAATAAACTGTTAGTTCGTATCTCGCCATTTCAACTATAAAATAATGATTGCATACAGGTTTACTTTAAAAAAAAGGTTTACAAATAATTCACTGAATAAATACAATATAAATATTTTTACTCTATGTATTGAAAATAATTCAATGTTAAAATAAGAGTGGGTCAATTAGCTGTCAGCCTAACACAGTTATTATCAGAATTTTCATCTGTAATGTTTGATCTATGGGATTAATCAAGAAATATTGGGTTAAGGGCATTAACAAAGTAGAAGATTAGGTTGGAAACGAATATATGTTGTGCCAAATAAGTGAGGTTTACATGACTGGGCTACAGACTTGATGTATCTATGTAAATGCTGGACCCTAGAAAATTTACAAGGAATTTTATTATTATTTAATTATTCTAGATAAATGTATTGCGAATAAATTAATTGGAAATATTCTGCTAATGATTCATATTTAAAGTGAATAGCAAATAATTTGCTAGTCTTTGTTTATAGAAATACGCTGTTAAATACTTAACAATAGAAATTCATTTTAATTCACTGTCAACAACATTAGAACATAAATCTAGTGTACATGTTGTTTACTATAAGAATTCGTTAGAATTGATTTGCTGTAGAAAAAATATAAATGACCGAAATGAATAGCAAAAGAATTAACTGTAGAAAAAAAACAGAAAAACAATGCAAATGGTTTATGATAAAATTCATTGAAAATTGTTTAATAACAGGAATATACAGGGTATAAAAAAATTGACATCATTTACAATATGAATATCTAAGTAACTACATGTCCCAGGCAAACGAAATTCAATAGGCTTCATGTTGAACAGTGACAAAATTTATTTATCAAAATTCAAACAAAATATTCAAAGGGATGTAGAGTTTATAACCGATTTCACAAAGTTTCACAAATGTTTAATATGTGAACGACATGTGATACTACACACGTCAAGTTGGTGATCCAGCTCCTACCAAACACGTTGTAACATGTCTTGCGTAACATTCTCTATCGCCTAAGTGATTCCTCTACACTTGTATGGAGTGGGGGATATAGACCTTTTCTCATAACCCCCTAAAAAGAAATCATAAGATGTCAAGTTAGATGAACGTGGTAACCATTTCAACAGCACATTGTCATTATCACTGGTACATCCGTTCCATCTCCCCGGTAGATTCTCATTAAGAGAAGTCAACACAGTCAACATCGTTTTTAAACATTTTGTTTAAATTTGAGATCATTTGTGTGAGAATGTTATTTGACAATAAAATTGTGTCAGTTTCGGGTAGACACTCTGTATTTTATATTTATTTACATAATAAAAAGATTCTCATTGGGATAGATTCGCAAAGACAACTTAGTTTTTACACCTTTTGTTAAAATTTGAAATCATTTGAGCGAGAATTTTATTAGACTACAAAGTGGTATCAATTTGGGGGGACGCCTTGTATTTTATTCACCAAAAATAAAAGATATTAAAGAATTAATTTACATAACAATAACAAATAATAACTAAAAACGAACACATTTTACAAATGCTGTCTTAAATTTCTCATTATATTATTTGCTTTCTTACTTTTTTTCACTTCAAAATTTACTATCAGTTTCAAAAATTAAAAGGTAAACTGGGCTTAGCCATTAAAAAGATCCTGATTTTACTTATAATAATTCATAACAAGAGCAATTTCTGCATTTGATTATTAGAACATTTTAGAGAATCTGGTGTTGTCAAAATCTGTGCAATGCAACAAATGAGAAAAAATTCATCGGATTTAAAAGTTAAAATCAATATGACAATCAGCAACAACGAACCTTGTCTTATTTCTACAGATCTTCTTTATCATCAAATATTGCTTTTATTTGCAAACTAATTGTAAATTGTTTAAATGTTTAAATTTCTATTTTCCACTATTAAAAGTATTCAAATTTTATAAATTATTTAAAATCTGATCCTTTTTACAATATGAATATTTTCGAACATTGATGTTTGTTTTTTGTTTTTTAAAAGACTGTTTTTCATTAAAAACCTACATTTTATAATAGATGCCAATCATGTAACAAGAATACATACATATATATATACATACATATATATATATATATATATATATATATATATATATATATATATATATATATATATATATATATATATATATATATATATATATATAAGTAATCCTCGTATATATATATGTGTGTGCGTGTGTGATCATGTATGTGTGTGTATGTTTTACCAAGGAGGCTTTTACAGATTGTTTACAAAGTAAATTTGGTCAAATTTTTAAAAGTGGTCGGGTTTTTAAGTATATGAAGAGTGGATGTGATCTCTTCGAAAGTCACAGTAGGAACATGATAAGTGAACATTTAATTGTATTTATTGGTATTTATATTATTGACTCTTTATATTGAGCACTGTAATTGCAAAGACTTGCCATAAAACGTTATGTTCCAAAAACACACTAGTTGATATTTTTTTTTGCGAAATACATCTTTGTCATATATATATATATATATATATATATATATATATATATATTACTCTTATTCCTTTTTTAATTTTTAATTTTTATCTACAACGATTGTTCTTTTATTCGTCTTCATGGTGAAGTTTATATTGTCGGAAATAATTAATCTCCCCTATCTCTACATATTAACTCGTTTGCTTTACTGAACAAAGTGGCTCTTTTCGTTTTCACCTATGAGTTGACGTCCATCTTTTAAATCGTCTTTCTATCAGGCTTTAAAAGCATCATCCAAGTCGTCATCAAAAATATTTAAAAATATAAATTTATTTACCGTAGCTTCCGGTGTGTATAAATCAGCATTTTATCTGCCTCAGAATATCTTCAATTCCAGAGTTCGATTTGGATAATGAGCATTATAGGTTAACCTTAAAAGAGGTTTTATAAACCACTGAAAATCATCTACATCAACTCCAATAGACTGTCTATATATTTCCCAACTAAAAGCTCTTCTTTGATAGACTTTTTTTTTAATGCAGATACAGACATAAAACCAAAAAAAAAAACAGTATTAATACATAATATGCTGTTTCCACGGGCCTTTTGCTTTCGTTGCTGATGTATAGGTCCAGTTCTAAAGGAAAATGTGTAAGGTTACCCCTTGGACTAGGTTTTAGGTTTGCTATATGGTAGGTTAAAATCATAAAATTACAGTACCAGCAATAAAAAAGAAGAATACTTTTTCATACTTACTATTAGACCTCAAAGGAAAATTAGCAGCACCTAAATATGCTTACAATGAAATTCTGGTGGATAACTTAATTTCAGTACAGCTATTAATAAAAAAATATTTATTTAAGGTCGGTACGTACTACCCCCGAAACCCTCGATGGGGGGACCCAAGCCTGATTGGCGTCCCCGAGTAATGCATTCTGACTCTCGCTATTTTATCAACATTTACTTTTTTTCTACCTACATTTACATACCTTACTAATTAAACTAAGTACAACTAACTGTTAAAGGATGAAAAATTTGCACGGATTTTGACGTCATTCTGGAGGGGTCTTTTTTTTTTTCGTCCAAATGCGTAAATTTGTTTTGCTCAAGCTAAGTCTAAAAAAACACTATATAAAACTTGCTATTTTTTTTATCCATAATGTAATCATTCAACTTTTAACAAAGAAAATCTCAAGTTGATGTTAAAAAATACAGCAGAACATTGTTGATTTATTTAAGATGGTATGATCTATTATGACATGTCTCTAATTTGTATTTAGATACATTGTATTTATCTTCAATTTTTTTATTTTAAATGTTCATCTATATTGCATGTGATCCATTATTGTACATAATTAGGTTACAATAAAATTTGTATTATATATGAATACTACCTTATGAAAACTGAGATTTAGTAAAGTGGGTGTTCCGTGTCATAGATTGGACGGAGGCTGTATCACAGCTACGATGGAGGCCTACGAAACTCTTGCACTGGACATGCACTTACATTGATTAATACTTCATTTATTAGGTGTATGCAAAAGTTAATTATTATCTGTTTAAAAAACATTATTCTGTGATATAGCGAAAATAGATATATAGAGTAGAAGAGGAAGATAGAAAAATACGAACAGACTTAGATAGATAGATAGATAGATAGATAGATAGATAGATAGATAGATATTTGTTTAATTTATCACTATGAGAAGAAGACATCTCAATTTAACCGGTGTATATAATATCCAGGTTACCGTCTCTTTGTCGGTAAATTTTTACGGTCGAATAAACATTGAAGTTGAGTTACACACCACAATTTACGGTAATATGAGCCACATTTTTATACATGCACGTACGCATACGCTCTCACACGCACACGAACGTACATGCATGCAGATATGGCTATATATATATATACATGAACCCCACACACCTTCATCTATATATGTATGTATGAATGGTTTTTTTATTATATATATATATATATATATATATATATATATATATATATATATATATATATATATATACACAGAGGTTCGATGGATAAATTGTCGTCTAAATTATGCAAAATGGAAATAACACTGACACCTCATGTATGTTAACAGATATATTTACCAAAATTACATATCTTGAAATACTAAAAACTATATTTATTCAATAAAATCGCCATTGTCTTTAACCACGGACTCTAGACGGAATCTCCTGCAACTCTTCTGGACAGTATCCTTGTTTAAGTTGACGAATGCTGCCATAATCCTTGCCTTCAGTTCATCTTTGGTGTTACAATGAATTTTAATGGTCTCCCGCTCAACTACGCCTCACACACAATAACCAAGGGTGTTGCAGCCTGGGGAGTTAGGTGGCTACATGTAAGGTGTGATGTGGTCGCAACTATGACTGTGTTCTCCTGCTTGTGTAGTATGGTGCAAATTCCTGATGCCAGAGATAGGGTCTTCCAGCAGTCACCTTCTAGACCCAGGGCAGCACTACCTCCTTAAGGCACTTGATGTAGGCTTCCGTGTCGAGTTTGAGGCCCACACTAACAAATTCAGGAATTCTTTTCTTCAGAGTGAGTTTTCCGAGCTGCCGTACATTCGTAATAACCGTTAGACTCATTCAAGTCTTTCCGAATTCTCTGCACTGTCCTCAGATTGACAGCAAACACTGAAAAATGTTCGTATTGGAGCCTCCGGCGCGAATGCCAAGCAGTACAGCATGTCATTTCCAAATTTCCGGCGGAGTGAATTGTGTCATGGTGTTCTTTTTCTGATAGACGATGCCCAACTGACCCTAATATAATGTGCAATCGACAAAATCAAAAAAAAACAAATGCGCATGCGCGAAATTAAAAATATAAAATGACGACAATCTGCACATCGCACCTTGTACACAACCACACACACACACACACACACATACATATATATATATATATATATATATATATATATATATATATATATATATATATATATATATACTGAAGACATCTTGGCCTGATCCACTTCGCAAAATTTGACCAAACATGAGAGTTTTTGTGTATAAAACATACCTTTGTACGTTTGTCTATAAATGTAGACAGAGATGGGTGAAAAGATATCAAAATAGCAAATTGATGGCTAAAATATAAAGAAAACACTTTCTTCATATATATATATATATGTGTGTGTGTGTGTATGTATATATATATATATGCCAGACATTGTGTTTCATAGCTGTCACTTTTTAATGATGATGCCTACGCACGAATTATAAGAGAATGCATTGTCTTGTCTCATTCACACAGACACCAAATTTCAAGCCAAATTGCTTATCTACATACACTTGAGTTTCAAATAAAGGTTGTAGGATTAAAGGGGATAACTGGACTATTTTCACTTTTATTTATTTATTTTAATAATTTTCAGTTATGTAACGATTTGTTTTACAATGCCCTAAGTTTAAATTAATGGATTGGAAGAAATTTCCTGAATATTTGATAAGAATGTTGGTGTGAATAAGGATGTCCTGGGTGAGTCGTTTAAAAAATATATTCTCGACCCGTCTATTTGAAACTCAAATGTATACTTTATCTAAAAAAAATTGTCTAATTAATTCTATTCACATTAAGATGTTATATTTTATTTGATTTTTGTTTGTTTGTTGTTTTTTTTTTGTTTTTTTTTTTTAGTTTTTTTTTCGCCATCTTTTGATCTGTAGTTAACGGATGCATTATATGACGCGTCATATTATGATCTCCACAAGCATTTCTGTTAATGTTCTACCATTCCTTGAGAAATGATATGAAAGTCTTGTCAGTCAGAAACAAAAGTGAAATCATTGACTATAATTTCAATTTGTCTCCTCTTTAATTTTTAATGATTTTTTTTCTTTGTTAAGAATTAAATAGCGATACAATGAATGGCAAAATGAATGCAATCAATTCTTTGTTCTGTCATAAGATAAAACAATGTCCTCACAAAAATGATCTGTTATATAAATAACCAATGACTGTAATGAGTGTACATTTAAATTTGTAGAATTCCCTATGGAATTATGTACTTATATTTAGCATATACCAATTCCTTGCCATGTTTCTTCCGGACGTAGAGAATTATGTCTTTCCACGGATTTGCTTTACTTTATTATCTCTGAATTGACAAGCATTTATGGGCAAGATAATTGAGTGATTTTCCATTTCCTTTTAAACGGTCAGAATTCAGAGTTTGCCTTCTTTAGAGAGCACTCTCTTCCATGTTATTTAATCTCTGGCTGAGGGTTCATTGCCATATATAGCTTCAACTCAAGAATCCGTTTCGCCGAAAGGTGTTCATTGCTTATATTAACTGGACATAAACGAGCACGCCATCACAAAATGAAGTATCGAGGGGTAAAATCAGTTGTTAAATTTTCAATATTCGTAATATTTTAATCTTTTATCTGATTCTTTCATAAAATGAATTTAAGATGTGTTATCCTACTGTAAATATTTTTGTTTTGATTTTAACTACCCAATGTTTTCTCGCTAGTACTTATTTTCTGGAAAGAAACCCATAGAATTTTTCCGCGTATAGATTAAAGTTCTTCTTCTTTTATGTGCTCTGTCCCTTCAGGATGTGGGTGATCATGGCCCTCCACATCTTCCTCTTCCTTGCAGCTCTTAATAAATTTTATCTTTTTGTCATTTCTCCCAAACTCCGTTCTACCATTTTTTTCGTGTTTGTCAGAAAGGTCCAGTCTTCTATTTTGGAATATTTTACGAGCCTTTTGCTTCGTGCTGAATATGAAACGGAAACAAACAATACTTTATGTTACCTAGATACTATGTCACACCGTAGTGACAATAGCCTAAATCTAAGTGTCCATTGAAACACCGATTCTCGTACGATTATCGAAGTTAAGCAACTTAACATCTTTCTGTTCCTTGTAGCTATTAATAAGTTTTGTCTTTTTGTTATTTCTCCCCAAACTCCGTTCTAACATCCATTTACTCAAGCACATTACGTGCTGCTTTCCCCTATCCTATTGCTATTTTTTCACTTTTTTTTTCTTTTTTTTCTTTTTTTTTTTTCCATATATTTTTCTTTGGAGCAATTTGTAGAGTCAAAAAACAAAATTCCTTTTTTTTTACGCCTCAACTTGTTTTTACTTTGTGAACGTCATCAACTCGGTTTGTTTTCCTTGATTTGAATTCTTAAGCGTTTCTAGTTTCTTTGCACTGTTTTTACTCAAATTAAGGAATGACCAAAACTGGCAACTGCTAGGCGAAATATTTCCATAAAATAAATTATTCGTTGGAATTACAATTTTATTCTTATAAATGTTCACGAAGTGAAGCCTAACTGAATCCTGATTCATCTCTTGACAATCAATTCTGATCATCGTTTCTGCAGTGAAACTAATAAAAATTCGATGTAATATTATAAGGTTTATGAAAATCTGTTGCATTTCAGTGAGGTTCTTTAATCCATTCACAGTTAAACTCTAAAAAATCATGTATGGGCAGTTTTCGTACACACGAGAAAGTTAAAAGATTGAAAATTTAAAACACACACATACTTACAAGCAACACGTTTTTTCTGACTTATCCAAGCCTCGCTACTTTTCAGTTAAGATATTTTAGTCGGTCCGAGAAACACTTTTGTTGTCTCTGAACTTCGCCTATCATTTCTCGTTTCCATTGACCAAATATCATTTGTTGTTGTCTACCTGTAAAGCCAATTTGCATATGACAAAAAAGAAATGTTTCAAAGTTTGGCACTGTAAAACAGGGTAAATACTTTTGAGTACTTTACAAAATACATTGTGATTCTTTCGGTTAGGAAAAGAAACACAACGTACAGAAAATCATTTGCAATAATTTAATTTGTAATCTGACCACAAAATCCGATAGACCATAACAATGTTTAAAAAAATATGAAAAAAATTCTCATAAAATATTTTCAAAATATATTTATTAAACGGAAAAATATTTTTTGTTGTTCAAATCTGTTTATATTCCGAGGAGAAGAAATTATACTAAAAGATATTAAAGTATTTTTACTAAAAACCTAAAACCCAAGAACAAAAAATGGATATCCCTCAAAGACAATTTCGAGTGTTTGATGATATTTTTTATTGTGAATTTTCTTTTTATTCTACTCGAAAAGGTGTTGCAATACGACTATTTCTTGTGATACAGATTTTTTGTATGTTGTCCTATTCATTTTTTTACAAACTGGACTATAGTTACTGAACAAAGTTAAAAGCGACAATAATAATGGAATATTCATTATAAAAAGAAACATTCCAATAGTTTCAACCATTTTTTTTTCAAAGTTAAATTATACCAAAACTTTGCATTGTAACTGTTGTTTCGCTTGCTCATCACAAACTTGGTTCCTGTCATTTTTTATAATTTCAAAGCTGATTAAAATATGTTTATGGTAGACTAAAATGAACTTGAAATAAATTATAGTTTATATTAAAAGGAAAAAACGTAACTTATACATATGTGAACATTTGATATTGGCTAAGAACTTTAGAAATTATTGAAATGTTTCCATATCATGAGTGGATAGATTTGCATATATACGGGCATAGATATGCATATATGCATATATACGAGTGTAAAGATTTGTATATATGCATAATACAAGTGTATAGATTGCATATATGTATATATACGAGTGTATATATTTGTGTATATGCATATCTACGAGTGTATAGATTTGCATATATGTTGGTGTACAGATTTGCATATATGCATATATACGGGCGCATAGATAGGGATATATACGAGTGTAAAGATTTGCATATATGCATATAAACGAGTGTATATGTTTGCATATAAACGAGTGTATAGATTTATGTAGATGTATATGTAATAATGCATTTATACACGTGCTGGTGTGCGTTAAATATTCTAAACCAAAACCTTGTTTATTTTTTTATGGTGGACAATACTAAATAATGTTTTTTTTTTTTGGGGTTTTTTTTTTGCTTGTTTGTTTTATGCCATGTCTCTTTAGGAAGGAGTCGATCGCCACAAATTCCTTTTCTTTATTATCTGTTAATTATCATGAGTTCTTGGGAAAGAGAGTGTAATGGTTTCCCGTGTGGAATATAGAGTTTTCCTTTCGCCACTTAGCGCTAGAGAATTCAGATCGCACTGCTATTTAGCACATACTTGGGGCAAAAGAGATGGAGTCTTGCCTTTCCCAAGACTATTTGTGTAAAAGTGAATGCAACAGACTAGGTCAGAAGTTGGGCATTCATATTTAACTTTCCGCGCCAATGACTGTTACATATAGAAAATATTCCACGGGATTTTAAGTATGGTCATTATCTGTTGCCATAGCAGGATATGACAACACAACTGCAAAATTTAAATACTCTATTAGTCATTCATCTAAGTCACTGGCAGTGGCAGGATAAAAATTTTACTTTGCAAACAAAATCACCTCCAGTAGGTTAAAAATAAATAGAACAACAGGATTAGCAAGGCTGTTTAGCAAACAAGATAGATCTTTTTATCAGCTCACCTGCCTTTTGTGATAGCAAACATTCTATTTGAGTCCTCTCTTCTGCAGTGTTTTTCTTCTTTTATTTTTAGGAGTTTCTTTGTAAAAAAAAAAAATCGGGTTACTTTTTTTAACATTATTGATTTATTGTATTTCATCTATTTGAACGACATCTTTTGGTATTGATGCTATGGAATAAGCAATTTATCGATCCAAATCAGTTATACTCATTAATATAATTAAGCTGATACACCCTCGGCTTTCTGATTTGATTTGTAAAGTGTGTCTATGACCATTTTCTGAATTCCCTCACTGGTTGATTATTTTAAAATATTTAAACATCGCTTTCTGACCTCACATCAAAATGAAATCCCTTTATATAATGATAAAAAAATCGGATCCTTAATCTATAACAGATATGGAATTCTAATTTCTTTTGCTGCTTTTTGGAGTCAAACGAATATTAATTTTAACTCAATGGAGAGTGCCTTCACTACCAATGAGATTTTATAAATATTATTTTCTATCATATTGCTGCTTTGTTATTTTCCGACGTAACAAACAAAAAAAAAACGTTTATTGGCAAATCCCATACTCAAGAGTTTCTCTTTGTTCACAAAAATGATTTATTCTTCGGCGTGGAAGATATTTCCGAATTAACTTTTAAAGATTTTAATATTTAAATATTTTTGAAGAGTTTAATATTTAAATATATTTATTCGACACACTGGAGTAAATTCGAGTTACAACTACTATGATTAAATGCTTTCTTTGTTTCTTTTGTATTTTTAATGCCTCTTGCGTCATTTTTCGTTTTCTTTCTTAAAACCGATTTCCAATTTCTTTAAATGATTTAGCCTACCTCACTGACTTAAGAGTCACATCTGTTCACATTCCTTCAGAAATAACTTCTAATAAGATTAAATTCAAAGAAAAAATAACAAATTGTTGTAAATATCTGCTTAATTCGGCTTTTGGATGTTTGCTAAAGTCAAGAGAGAATGGTTATCTTACAGACTAACTCTTGCCTTACACCGGTTAAAATTAATGTTCTTATATTTGGATAAATGTGGTTCAATGCTAAACGAAATTCACCTGTAAAGCATGTGCAACCTTCTTTTTTTTTATGAAAAAGGGAAGTTTCCAACTATGTATTCAGTTTTAAAAAATAGAGCGCTGAAAATTTTTTCACAGGCATAATAATGATATTAATGACCATTTAATTTAGGAAGAAGCTATTTTGCCAGTGCCGCTAGACACACATTCTTATTTTACTAGTCTCGATAAATTAGAACTCCAGGCTATTTTGCCGGTGAATATGCTTATTATAGTGAAATCAGGTAACGTTAAAAATAACAACACACAGATTAAACACAGAAGTTCATTTATCTTCACTATCAATTGTTAAGACAATTTAAAATCTTTTCAATCATCAATTGTTAAAACAATTTATTTATCAATTACTAAAAGAAATATAGGAGTCTCCGAATATTTTAAGTACTTCAAACATAACAGTCTCTGCCAATGCAAAACTTGGCCTTGGGGCATGGTTCTCTTGCCAATACCCTTCAGGTGCACCCACTGAAAACAACAGTCACAGACTACAGAATCCGTGTTGTTCAAGTCCTGCTTACATAGTTCACACAATCACTACGATGACGATCTCAAATATAATATATTCTTAGTTCTAAAACATTATTTATATTTACCGGCAAAATATCTTATATTACTATTTCATCTATGGGGATAATAAATAGATAGATAGATAGATAGATAGATAGATAGATAGATAGATAGATAAACTTAAATTATATAAATATATTGATATTTTTATTACATTTAGTGGATACTCGTATTTGAGTAGATGATCCGTTTATTTATTAAACAGTGTATTTGTTTATTATCGTCTAAAAGACTGAATATTTGAGAAATCGTATTAGAGAAAAAATCTATCCATTCTTTTCATATATTATATATAAATTATATATACATGTCTGTTTATGTGAGTATATGTGTATGTGTTCGAGTGTATATATATATATATATATATATACTATGTGTATAATACACACACGTATATATATATATATATATATATATATATATATATATATATATATATATATATATATATATATATATATATATATATATATATATATATATATATATATATATATATATATACTATCTTTCCCAGAAACGATGACGGTAATGCATAGTAGTTAATAGTTATTAAACCAAAGGGACATGGCACAAAAGTTGAAATGCCCATTTCATAATTATATATATATATATATATATATATATATATATATATATATATATATATATATATATACCCAAAGTAAAATAAGAAATCGCTAAATGGGAAAGTGTCCAGAATCAACTCTACCAACACAAAATGTGCCAAAAAGAGTGTAGTGTTCAATACCTCTTGAAATCGAACTAAGCTGTAATGAAAACAAACACTAAAGATCAGCGAATCCGATCTACAGACGATAAGGATGTTTATCTTCTTTATCAGCCATACGTGAAACTATAACTCACGATTTCAGGTCGGCATATATATATATATATATATATATATAATGTGTGTGCGCGTGTGTGTGTGTGTATGAATAAAGACAAAAGGAAAACTTATCTTTAACAACGCGTTTCGTCCTCTGATGGACTTTATCAAAGCCAAATTACTTTCATATTGTCTTTTTACAGATATACTTTATGTCTGGATTTGCACACACACACACACACACACACACACACACATACACACACACACATATATATATATATATATATATATATATATAAATAATCAATCAAAGAAACATTTTCTGGTCTCTGATATAAATATATATATATATATATATATATATATATATATATATATATATATATATATATATATATATATATAGAGAGAGAGAGAGACGGATGAGGAGAGAGAACGTAGGACTCAATACTGCATGCTGGCTGACAGTTTCACGTTTGAATGGCATCCTCAGATGAATATATGCGTATATATAAGCTGAATCACCAAATGGAAAAACTTCTTAATAACGCATTTCGTTTCAACAACGAACTTTTTTAGACTAATAAAACCTGATTTCTAAAGAAGTGATGGTTTTTTTTTATTTATTAATCCGACAGATTACTTAAACGTTATTTTTAGTGGATATCCATATTTGAGTAGACGCTCTATTTGTTTATTAAACAATATATTTATTTATTTTCGCCTACCGGCCTAAATATTCGTGAAAGTTTATCAAAGAAAAATATGCGTTCTCCGCCGACATGCTCCGTGTCCGAGACGGTCTAAATGACGGTTTCTCCTGCCAAGGGGGATACAAGTTTGTATCCTGCCGCATATTTTTACTTAATAATATTTCTCGAATATTCGGGCCGTTAGAGGAAAATAAATAAATATATTGTTTAATATATAAACGAAGCGTTTTAAAAAAAAACCATTTAAGCAAAAAAAATGACTGATCCCATCAATAATTTGTTATTAGTCTGAAGAAGTTCCTTCACAGAACTAAACGCGTCACTTAGAAGGTTTTCCATTTTCTCATTCACTTTACCAGTATTATTCTGATCAGTTTTTCTGATGATCGCAAATGCGTGAAACCCAGGGTTACAAACTCACATCCAATTCGTTTATAGGTGCAGTTCACTTTATAATTTCATGAATCATTCATACAAAAAACAAATATAGAGGTTAATGATTTAAATGGCACAAATACATCTTCGCAAACAATTTCAATAAGGTACACTAACCCCGAACCTGTATATGAATGATATGATCCCTATTTATAGATTCCAGTTGCATAAGGTCTTTTTAGTTTTTACAAGCCTTCGTCTGTTCCTACAGACATCCTCAGGTATGGAAATAGATTTGTTCTTGTTTTTTACTCTTTTTTTTTATTCTATATGTTCGTTGTCCTCTTATTACCGAAAATCTATTTCTATACCTAAGGACGTCTGTAGGAACAGACGAAGGCTTGTAAAAACTAAAAAGACCTTATGCAACTGGAATTTATAAACAGGGATCATATCATTCATATACAGGTTCAGGGTTAGTGTACCTTATTGAAATTGTTTATGAAGATGTATTCTCGCCATTTAAATCATTAAATCATATTTGTATTTTGTATGAATGATTCATGTAATTATATATATATATATATATATATATATATATATATATATATATATATATATATATATAATTGGTTAGTATTATCATTAAATAATTTATGAAATGAGCTTTTCATCGTATTTATATATCTATATTTGTAGATTTATTCTGGTAGCTGTAAATCTATCAGAATATTTAATTTGGGGAAAACACTAATGCATCTTACATAATAATAATAATAATAACATGTAAAAAATTAAGGAAAATGAATTTTTGTTTTTACCGGAACCGGAATGTATAACTTTTTGTAATGTGTTTTATTGTATTTATTTTTTCTATTTTATTTAAATTATGTAAAAGAAAAGAATAAAGGTAACTCCGATAATTATGACTGTAGGCTATCAATATTTTATTACCCAAAATACAGTTAAGTCTATTTCGAATTTTATATAATTCATAGAACATTGTAAACGATTCATAATATATATATATATATATATATATGTATGTATATATATATATATATATATATATATATATATATATATATATATATTTACACTATTTACATTGTTCCGACTGTTGTCCTCATCTTTCTTGTCATATTCACGACGTTTCAGGCGTTGTACGCTCCGGCCTTCTTCAGATGATTGGAATTTCGAATCGAACCCGTTATTGTCGTCACCTGAAGGGGTTAGTGTACAGCGGATGAAACGTCGTGAATATGATAACAAAGATGACGATAACAGTTCGACCAATGAAAATAGTGTAAAAGTTACAATACCTCATCTCAGAAATATATATATATATATATATATATATATATATATATATATATATATATATATATATTACAGGCACTTATTTTATGGATATGAATTAAATTCAAAACAATAATTTTGACCATAATATTTAATATAAATTTAAGACAAATTTTATGCCCTTTTAAATTATGTATATTTTTACAGGAATAATTTTATTATAGTAAGACATTTCTGTTTAAGTAATATCTTGTTATAAACATCAGCATTTAAATTTAAAACACCGCTCAAAATTAATTCCTACCCTCCACATCTAGATACTCAATTCAAATACTTGCGACGGGTAAAAAATGTAATCTGTCGCAAGAAATTAGTGCGAAGATCTCAGAGATATTTAAGCTTAAGTCATGGTGCAGGTCAATAGTTTGTGAAGTTGGATATTCGAAAAACGCTGCTTGAAATGCTATGAATATCTACAATTTGTTATTTCGATAGTCCGAAGAAGATTTACGATACTAACGTAAAAGACACTATCACCGAGTTTCGATCAGTATTTGCAAAAAAAAAAAAACTTCTGTCAATATAAGAAATGTAATAATTTGAAAATAGGTTTGAACACCTGAATCAGTTTTCACTCATAGAACGTGTAGCCTACAAATAAGCCTTATGTTTTCTAAAAGAACAGAAAAGCGAACATCCAATTAACCTTATATAAAGCTACTAAGACGCAAGTGAGTTAATCAGTGTGAAATAATGTGAGAAAATAAAAAAAAAATTTACGGATCGAGAACAATAAAAGAGCAGGAATTAATAATACAGAAGATATCGATCGACATTGCATTTCAATTTCTGAAGATCAATGTTGGCTGAAAAACAAGAAGCTAGAAGAAAGTTTCACAAGCGAGAAGTGCGATAGAAGAAACTCTTAGCATAGAACTTACGGTTACATCTAGCCATTTCAACATTAAAATGATGAGACCTTACCGCCAATTTAGTACTGCGCTTAAATTTATAAAGTCTAGGTACCAAAGGTGAAAGTGCATCAGAACAATTGCCATGAAAATATTTATAGACAAGGCACAGAGAAGCTACGTTATAGGGATGAGAATGTGATTGAAGCCGAGATGCCACCTCAAGACCAATAGCATTGCAGATTCTTCTTTGTAGCTTATCAAGAATCTCTGAAGCACCAGACCAGATGTGGCAGCAATATTCAATTCATGGAAAAATGATAGACATATATATATATATATAGTAAAAACAATCCTTAAAAATCGATTTCATTTAGCGTCCTCCTTGGAATTATCCCTACCAATTACCAATTGGCATTATTTACAGACACACACACACACACACACACATATATATATATATATATATATATATATATATATATATATATATATATATATATAATTAATTAATTAATTGATTTAAAATGTGTTTTTTTGCTACACAGTTCTAAAATTCGCTTGAGGATGAAATGGAACTAATGTCTACAAAATTAAATTCGAAGCTTTTAGCTTCCTTTTTTGAAACATGGTTAGAACTGTGTAGCGAAAACCCATATTTTAAATCAATTAATTTATAATATTAATGCTCTGTAAATTTACATTGAGCACTATTTTGCAAAAATAAAAATATCTATAAGAACACCGGATTATATATCTTACTGTTCTTTCTTTTATATATATATATATATATATATATATATATATATATATATATATATACAGATACAGAGAGAGAGAGATAGTGTGTGTGCGTGTACGTGTGTGTGTTATTTAAATTAAAAAGTAATAGGAGGTGACATCATGTTTGTAATGAAAGTTCCCAATACATACTTGTTATTTAATTCTGTATAATAACTCGATAACTGGATTGTTCCTAAACTATTTAACTGTTGTATTATTAATAAAATAACGTAGTATTCTCGGCACACGCTATTTACGTAAAAATATAGTGGGGGGGATAGACTTTAACTTGTGTGTGGTTTGAAGGATATATAGGTTCAATTTTTAAAACAATATAATTACCTCCTCACATTAAGTGACACCACAGTCTATATGTAAGTAAAGGGAAGAGGATACAAAAAGGCGGTGAATATTATTATTATTATTATTATTATTATTATTATTATTTTCTTTGATTTCTGGCGTTTACACATTTCTTTCCGGGTCCCGCCCAGGGACCTAAGGTTAGAGATGTCATCATGACACTTTCCACTGACAAAAAAAAAATTACATAGATAAAGCCCTTCGTAAAGTGTGGGCTGTACTTGTCAGAACAATTTTTTGTATCCCTTTGAGGCATGGACTTCCAGGAATCCCTTCGATTAGTCTACTGGAATCTTTTCCAACCATTCCTAGGGCTTCAACTACAATAGGGATTGTTGATGTTCCCATATGCCACATTTTTGAGATTTCTATTTCAAGGTTCTTCAAAGATACATTGCAGTCTTCAGGGACTGCCATATCAATAAGGAGGATTATTATTATTCATTTTTGGGATCATTATGCCCGCGTGTCGAGAGGGTATTTTTTTAGTTTGAAAGATGCTGCAGTGAAGAAACAGCTGGATACTTATAAACGCCATCAGTTGGATATTATCTGAGCAGACTCGACCTAACGGTATTTCTAACTGGTCTCTGCCTGCAAGTTGATGCACTGATTTTGTCAAAACCTACCACCATATCGCTTACATTTGACTGTGACGTAGATGCCTAATATACGCTTATCAGACTGGGTGTCATGATGACTATATTGGTCTTCGGATATTTGTACCCCAGCGTCACTGTGGTGGCGTTCTGTTCTCTCGCTCAATAATAATAATAATAATAATAATAATTAATTAATTAATTAATTAATAAATCATTGCAAAAATTCCTGGCAGCCCATGCCTTAAAGAAATATAAAAAATTGAGGTGCAGGACAACTCAACCCCGTCGACGGATCACCGCCGACTGAGCGCCGGGACAACTCAGGTCCGAGACAACTCAGCACCAGAAAAACATATTTTTTTTTATAACCGAATAAAAGTAATTTATTAATGATTAAAATCTTAACTAGTGAATAGTTTTACTTTATTAACTAGTGAATATTTTTACTTTATAAAAATAATTTAAATAATATTCATTAATTAAGGTTTTAATCCTTAATAAATTACTGTTATTCGATTATTAAAAAAACGATGGTTTTTTTTTTTGGGGGGGGGGTTCTGAGTTGTCTCATCCTGAGTTTTCCCGGCGCTCAGTCGCGGTGTTGAGTTGTCTCTTCGCAAAAAATTTATACTCACAAGTACAGCTCACACATTATGAGAAACTTCATCTATGTAAAAGGTGTCTGATCGTTTTTTGGGTTTTTTGTTTTTTGTTTTTTGGGGGGGAGTGATTTTGGGGTTTTTTTTTAATTGTGGAAAATGTCATAAAGCAATTTCTGACCTTAGGTCTCTGGTTGGGACCCGGAAGGGAATTTGTATAGAACAGAAATCAAAGGAAATAATAATAATAATAATAATAATAATAATAATAATAATAATAATAATAATAATAACAAAATGCGTATAGAAGAGAATTGGTCACAATGAACTCTTTCAGAAATGTCTTATTCTTCAATTCTACAGATTAACAACGCCCAGTTTTTTAAAATTTGATGAATGACACTTTTGTTTTGTAATCAAATATCGATTACCTGCCGACATGTCGCAGTTACCTTTGTTCTTTCCCCAATGACGTCAGTTGACGCAAAAAAAAGCAGATAAGCGGACGAACAAACTGCTTTCAGTATTTTATTATTTTTTAAAGACAGCAACTGAACATGTTATGTTCGTTTTCCATACGATTGTTATTTTTATTATTTCAGTTGTTAATAAAACTGTTTATTACCTTGTAAGAGAGTTTTCAAATGCATTTTGTTATTTCTCCTCGTAAAAAGCTTCAGAAAACAGACTAATAGATGCCATCATCGCTATTATGTTGTTCTTCAGTTATCAAAAAGCAAAAACATAAAACAACAAAGTCGAATTCGTGGTTCTAGTATAAGTACAACGAATATCGTTTTGTTGGCCATGTTTCATTTTACATTCATTTTGCTTCGATTAGAAACAGACATTTATCTAATCATATTCATATGGAAAATATCACTTTCATTGATCAAATTTTATAAAGAAAGTATTCTTTCTCGCACCCAGAATGGAGGAAAATGATTTCAAATTCGAATACAATTATCTTGGAATCCGTTTATTGTAGACTTCTCACTTATTTGAAAAAAAAAGTTTCTTTTCAGATCTGAACCTTCACGAAGTCTTTCAACTATGGAATAACATAAGGTGGCTGGCTTTAACTGTTAACATTGATTCTAATGCTACACCTTGGTACAAGGTAACTTCAAGCAAAAATATCTACACATGCACACAAGCACATATAAAGGGTGAATGCTGTAAAGTGTATAATAGCAGTTTTCACTTCTAATAAGTTCCAACCTTGCTGAATACCTTTCTCTGATAATCCTATGATATCATGATAAAATACATGACGGAAAATAAAATTGCAACACCTTGAAGGTCAATCCCGATTTGGATCGGTGGATTCAACTGGAACGTAGATATCCGGATAACATTTTCAGTTTTCAGACATAATATAGTAACAAACATACCAGTGCACAGTCTGTGATTGAGCTTTAGTCGATGATGCTGTGATATGGTTTTGTGTGATGAAAGAGACCAGTGCAAGCAGATGCCACGCCACAGATGTCAGTGGTGCATAAATGTTTGCAACGGTGGTCAAATTAAGATTCTTACATACGTAGACCATGTTCTGGACGGTAGTAGCAGACTTAGGGATCGGTTGCAGCCGGACTATAGACACTCGTGTATATCGCCTGATTTCCACTTGCACTACAATCATATCAACCTCCATGGGTTATTTAATGCCGAAATCTAATAATGATTTAGTGATACAAGTCTTACTAATTAACCCATAGCTGAGGGAAAGAGATGGATTCATACCTTTCCCAAGAGTATTTGCGCATAGGTTAATATAACGAACCCGACTGGAATAGGAACTCGGTTCTCCGATTAACAATTTTGACTCATTATCTATTACACCACCCACACATCCAAGCTTACAGCACCTAGTATTCCCAAGCAGTCACCCATCTATGTACTGATCAGGCTCGACGTTGATTAACTTCGGTAACAGGATTTTAAAGTGATATGATCGCAAATGTGAGGGCAGTGATTATGTTTGCATGCAAGTGATAATTGTTTTTATGTGTAGCTTTATCTTGAAGAGCCACATCTTCCAGAACGTATTAGCCGACGACACACAAGTCCAATCCCTGGCATCATGACGGGATGCTATTACAAATCTCGCTCGCCTTCGACATTTGTCGAACAAACATTGAACAGCACCATGTAACTTCAGAACATTGTTAAATCCGTTCAGATGTCATTCCTGAAACTTAAAGGCGATCTAATAGTCTGTGGAAAATAAGGGCCATTTACACGATTCCCTTGTTACTCAACATTCTCTGAAAAATGTTCGACAACTTACCTGGCCGTCGCGATCCCACAAACGTATCCTCCAATGAATGCGTATGAGACCCCCCCTGACTCGTTCAATGACAATCCACCTACATCTTTTACTGTATGACGTTAACACGTGCAAGAAGTATTGAATAAGGTATTACAGAATAGTATTTGACATCTGTACGGTTGTATGCATGCAAGAATGTAGGCCTGTGTTAACCATTAAGGTTGATATTCAGTATATTAATATTTGGTTTGTGTACAGTTGATACACCACTTGTTTTGGGGAGCTGTACACTGTATATATGGTCATTCACTCTAATCCATCTCTGTTATCTGTGTATTTAATCTTTAGTAAATTGAAATACGTATTTAATGTGTTGCAATTTTATTTCCCTCGGAGTATATGCTAATATATCCCATTAGTCAAATGGTCTGATATTGGACTCTGCTTTTGTAGGAAGTGAGTAGAAATATTTAGAATTTTCGTTATGTATTCATGCTTTCAACAGGCTAACTGCTTTTCAGATATAAACTGACATTCTATCGATCTGCCATCTTACATGTTATAAGTTCCCATCTGATTATATTTACTGAAAAGACAGTCGCTACTTAACTGAGAATATTCAAATTCCGGTATCTGATTTATTAAAAAAAAAAACTGTTTGACACTCTTTATATTGTTTATGCGGTTCTCGGAAACATTTTTCCTTAACGTATATTTCGAACATTAAATACAATTTCATACGAATTACATAAATGGCGGTATTTCTACATACACTAATCAACATTTTTTTCAAATTTAATTCAGCACGAAACATTTCTGTTGCTTACATCACAACTTCGTTTAGTAAGAGGATTTTTCACTCAACTAAATATAAAAAAGGGTTTCAACCTTTCAGTGGCCATAACTGGTTACATTGTCAGTCCTCGTCTCATCAAAATACCATTTAGACTTAAAAGTCAATTTACCCAAACCTCATCTCTTTACTGTGTCTATCACAGGCGATTCAATGTCGTATTTATTTCCTTATATGAGTTGCAAAATATTCAATAGCAATTTATTTGAATTTTAAAACATACTGGTAAATTAACAAAACAAGATCTTTCAATGTTTATTTAAATTATTTTTTATTCAAACGAAAGAAAATCAACAGGAAAAAACTAGTCATTTATCAATATAATTAAAACATACACACGCTCTTGGAAAATATTTTCTAATGTTACTCTACCCCATTCCAAAAAACGAAATTGAAATTCTTAGAACAATTCATGTTGACTACGACTGTTTAAAATGATAAATCACCAGAAAAAATATGTTGATCGATAACCTTTAGTTATGCAAGGCGTTGATTGAGTATTTCTACTGTTCACCTGAAGACAATATCCAATGGAGGTAATGCATAAAGAATGAAAACTCTATTTGAGGGAGTGTCAAAAATTTCACGGTCTGGTGCATTTACTAAAACCTGTGTAAATGAGCAAACTTCAGAATTTTGAGAGGGGAAACCTTTCCTGGTTGAGAACTTTTCAGCACATCCTCGTATAGAAAAAATATTCCAACCCATTGATAATTGTGGAAATGCTTTGTGTAACCCGAGTAATCGTCACGATTTCAAATCTCACTTGCTTTTTTGATAAGACACCCACGCGTTCTGCAATGAGAAAACGGTAAGTATTTGAATCCAGATATTTGTTGATGGCATTTCCCAGTTTGATTCACTTAACGTAATTCGTCAAATGGATGGCGTTTTCAGTGGCAGAAATTAAAGATGGTATGGCTACATTTCAAACAAGTGTGCACACAATAGATAGATAGATAGATAGATAGATAGATAGATAGATAGATAGATAGAATAACAGCTGAACACTCGTATTCGAGGACACCCGTCTATTAGGGCGGCTAGCCAATCCCTATTGCAGACGCTCGCTCATTTGTGTTTGCTCAACACCCACAGAGCCCACCTGTGGTTTATACTGCAACTATGCTGAGTAGACCTTAGATACAGTTTCTATGAGAGAGCGTGTTATCCAGCGTGATAGCAAGCACTCCCAAGCCCTCATCCACGATGACTTGTGGCTTCGTTCTAAGCACAGCTATCGAGGGCCCACATCACCTTCCTGACAAATCGACTACGGGTCTCATGGTCAGAAAGCGAACGTTCTAACCACTCAGCCAAGCTCCCATAACATACATACATACATACATACAATACAATACCTAGCATAAAATTAAAATAACTCCGATGAGCATCGATCATTCCGTTTGAGTTTATATTAACTGTTTATAGTGTATTGAATTAGAGAGCAAAAGGAAAAAAAAAAGGAAAGAAAGAATAAATGAAGGAAATGTTATTTAAAAATAGCGTTGTTCTCAACATTTCCCAACAATTTTTTGTTTGTTTGTTTGTTTGACTGACAAGATGGCCATAAACCTCGTTTTGACAAATAACATTTAAGTTGTTGTTTGGTTTATAATTTAAATTTAATAACAAGGAA
Organism: Acanthosepion pharaonis; assembly: GCA_903632075.3. NCBI lineage: Eukaryota > Metazoa > Mollusca > Cephalopoda > Sepiida > Sepiidae > Acanthosepion > Acanthosepion pharaonis. Next base: position 2,748,289 of record CAHIKZ030000480.1, read on the forward strand.
TATTTTAATTGTTCGACAATTTGGTCAAGTTCTCTAAATTGAAATTACGAAAAGTAGGTCATTGCTTATTTTTGTTACAATAAGATATATTTTAAAAACATAGAAAGAATAAATTAAGATATTCTAAATGAGACCAAATTCAGATTTAAAAATATCTGCTTAATATTAAAAAAGTAACAAACAAAAAGGATTGTTGATACAGTGTAATCCGGATATAAGAGAGTTGTCTGGACCGGAGAAGAAGTCTCTTATATCCGGGTTTCTCTTATATCCGGATTTGGTCTATTTTATATACATTAACACGGGCTCTAATTTGGGACCAGAGAAAATCTCTCTTATATCCGGGTTTCTCTTATATCCGAGTTTCTCTTATATCCGGGTCTCTTATATCCGGGTTACACTGTAGTTGCACGTCTTTCCCGCGTCTGTGGAAAGAAGAAAGAGACAGAAAAATTTCATTGTAAACAAGGAAAAAAGTACTGAACTGTTACGTGATATCTGTCCTTCTGTATGGCAGAGAATGCTAGACAGTCTCCTCAAAGATGAAGACACTTGAAGCAACAGAAATGTTATTCTACAGAAAGATGCTGAGGATAACATAGACCGAATATGTGAGCAACAACGAGGTTTTGGAGAAAATGGAAACAAAAATGAAAGTTATACTTCACCTGAAGAAGAGGCAGTTGAAATTTAGGGGGAACATAATGAGGAAGGAGAGCTTGGAAAATCTGATACTCACAGGACAGGTTGAGAGAAAGAATGACAGAGTAAAGCATCGCGAAACATAATTGATAAGCTTAAGCAAATGGATGGCAGAACAGGGTTTGGGGGGAAATGACAAAAGACAAAACTTATTAAGAGCTACAAGGAACAGGAAAATGTGGCGGGCCATGATCGCCTACGTCCTGAAGGAACACAACACACAAAAAAAGATGTCACACCGCTGCCTGCATTGTCAGATGGGAAGAAGAAGAATTCTATTTCAAACGATTAAATTTGCTGAAATATTTATGTATACTTCTTAGTAAAATCATTAATAATTGTTTTAAAATTTCCTCATATCAATGAGATTGGGTTGTCTGAACACAAGAAATACTGAGGCAAACACTAATTTTTAAACAACTTGTTTTTCTGGGATCTTTGGAGGGTCATTAAAGCAATTGTATGGAATGGGAAGGACAACTCAACACCGCCGACTCAACACCGCCAACTCAACACCATCGACTGAATTCAGGACTGAGACAACTCAGCAGCAGAAAAACATAATTTTTTATAACCGAATAGAAATGATTTATTAAGGATTAAAACCTTAATTATTCAATATTTTTCTTCAAATAAAACATTTCAAAAGACATTACGTAAGACATGAACCAGTTTTGTTTAATTATTTTAAATAAATTAAATCATGAATTATTCAATTATCTTTTATAAAAAATATTTTAGAATGTCGAATTAATTTATTCAAAAATAAATTACATTACGATTTTCTTTATTAAAAACAAAAAACTGCTTCATTTTTTTTTTTTTTTTGCATTTTTCGATTCACTTTATTAAAAAAAATAATTAAAAACAAATGTTTTATTGAATTATTTTTTATATGTCAATTTACTATATTAAAAAATAAATTTCTTTACGATTTGCTTTATTAAAAATAATTAAAACAAAAAAAGAGTTTCATATTTTAAGTAATGCCTTTTCAAATGCCTCATTTGAAGAAAAATATTCACTAATTATGGTTTTAATCCTTAAAAAAAAAGTTATGTTTTTCTGGTTCTGAGTTGTCTCGGTCCTGAGTTGTCCCGGCGCTCAGTTGTCCTGCACCCTACCGAGAGGTTGTTTCAGTCATACGAATACTTTCATAAAATTATATCTATAACCTATCGGGTACTCATTTTGTTTCTTCTAAAAATTGACTCAAAAGATCTGTCAATGAATGAAACAGCCTTGAAAAATCCTCCTGTACGTAATCCATCGATAGTTGCGAACTTTAACCATAATTGAGGAAGACAGAACATACGAACAATATCTTGTGAGATCTGTCAGCTAAAGGGATAATGACTACTAATTAGGATTTAACTGACGAAAAATTTAATCTGTTACCAAATACAATTTTTTTTTCATGGAGATAATTTTAAATATACCGCCATTTTATCAGGAGAGAAACTTTGAACTGACGGGTCTTGTCGGTTCAATGCACAATGCTAGCAAATTATATGATTCTTTTTAATTTCTTACATCAAACATGTTATGACCACCCGCTTAATAAGGTATTCAACTTCTATGTGCCTGTGAAACAGTTGTTATTGAATTAGGCATGAACTCTCTAAAAGTTTCTTCTGGGATAAGGTGCCTTGATGTTAACATCAGTTTCTAGATAGATTGTGGACATAGGAATCTACACTACATAGTGAACACTTCTTCATATATAGAACAAATTTTAAACAATATATAAAAACAGGCCCAATAAAAATCGAACTCACTGCACTAAAGAATTAGCGTACTGAGCGAACTTGCACTTTTTTCTTTTTTGTTATACCCTAACGTGCCAAAAGTCACGAGATAGTAGTATGTAAAGGTAATGATAGGTGACACCACCGTGCCTTGAATTCATGGAAATATCTGGTGAACCGGCAAGATGAGGTGAATTATCAGAGTTCGAACAAGGTATCGTAGAAAATGCCAGACGGAAGGAACATTCCATTTCTAAAATTGTGGAGACATTTGACATCCGTCGATCTACGGTGTCTTGAATGGACCTGGAATGGAAAGCACTAGCGCCACCCATGAACAACACAGTGGACAACCACAGTTCCATAAAATGACACTCACTCAAATCTCATCTATATTCAATGCAGATAATACTAGACGCATATCCAATAATGCCTTTTAGCTATCATGGTATTTGTGAACAAATCGACCAGGTTGCTCCTGTTAACACCACGATGCCGGATACAAAACCTCCCCGTTGCTAACTGGAATCTAGAGAATTGGCAGCCTATAACAACAGCTCCCTTATTTCTGATGGTAGGGTTTATGGTGTGGAGAAGACCCTACAAGGACATTGATCCCAGTTGTAAACAAGGTACTGTTCAGGCAAGTGATGGTTCTATAATGATACGGAGTGTGTTCACGTGGCAAGCTTGAGTCTGTCCGCTGAAATGCATCATTAGCCGGTGACCACTACGTTGAACTGATTCGGGACTGCATTTTTCCATTCATGTAATCTATGCAACTCAACAACGATGGATTATTCTAGCATCAGAATTAGTTTGAGGAGCATTCTAGAGACCTCTAATAAATGCTATGGTTCATCCAACATCTGTCCAATCGAGCATTTATAAGGTCTATTCGAAAACAAAGATGTTGCACTTGTAAACATCAGGCAGTGTGAAGGACAATCAAGGAAGTGATGGCTCAGAATCTCACCGGGGGTCTTCCGACCACTTGTGGATTCGATGCCATCTGGAACTGGTGCATTTCCCAGGCTTGGAACGTCAAAGTAAATCAAAATTCTAATGATTGCTTTACTTCTTAAAGCACAACCTGCATGTAGTCTCAATCCGATATTTTCTTGCATTTATTTCTTTGTATTCACGATTATTTGAACGGTACATTTGTAGAACCAAACATTCCACAGAGATGTAATAATTTGGTTGACTTCAGTAGGAACAATTCTTTCTGTCGGTCACGTTCACCTGTAAACGAGGCTGCCACAAAGCACAATTCTGAGTAGAGAGTAATAACCTCGTTTCCATGCAACGTATCTACATAAATACAGATCAAGTGATCTCAAGGGTCATTATAATCACAGTTTGAATTGGTTAACATGACAGTTTTTTACCAAATTAGTTTTTATTATTAGATGCCTTACAAGTCGGACTAGTATACACATTGACCATTACATTGATCATATAACAACCAAGATGAGAATGCTAGTCTGAATATAAAGACATAATAATTCCTCATCGAAAGAATTTCTTCATCCAAATAGTTTTTTTTTTTCGAATCTGCAAACGAAGCCATTTTATTTTTTACGACATCAAAACTAAATTGAGTCCGGTGTAATTAACGTGATTAAATGTTGTAATACAAAGGTTTACTTTGATGAGCACAGCGGTACTGAGATTATCTTAAACCAGGTGTAAAAAGAAAAAAAATGTTTCAAATCAAAAGCTACATTTCGAATTTCTTGGACTTTTTAGCTATGAATTCTTTCGAAAACCATAGCTATGAACTTTATGTCTGTTTGCGATCAAGACACTATTCATATACAACAAACATACAAGTTGAATTTCAGTTTTTTTTTTCTTCTTTTTTTTTTCTCATTTCACCCCAAGGAAGGCGGGAATGCTACAAATACGCAGGAGGTTACAGGGAGTGAAAGTGAGAGAAAAGACTGAGTATAAGGAGAAATGAGGAAATGACAAAATGTAAACGGTATTCAAGAAGACAGAAACAAAGAAAAAAGTATTGAACTGTTTCGTGATATCAGTTCTGTTGTATGGCAGCGAATAGTGCTCCTCAAAGACGAAGAAGAGACTTGAAACAACAGAAATGTAGTTCTACAGAAAGATACTGAGGATACCATGGACCAAATATGTGAGCAAAAACGAAGTTTTGGAATGAATAGAAACAAAAAGGAAAATTATACTTAACATAAGGAAGAGGCAGCTGAAATTTCTGGGGCATGTAATGAGGAAGGAGGGCTTGGAAAATATGATACTCACAGGACGGATTGAGGAGAAAGAAGGACAAAGTAAAACAGCGCGAAACATACTTGATGAGCTTGAGTAAATCGATTGTAGATGAGGGTTTGTGAGAAAAAACAAAAAGACAAAACTGCAAAGGGCTGCAAGGGACAGGAAGATGTAGAGGGCCATGATCGCCTACATGGCACATAAAAGAATAAGAGTTTTCAGGGAAGCATGTAAACGGAAGGAATTTCCACAGGATGGAAGTACAAGAAAATAAACTGTTGTTGTAGAAGTAGCGGTTGCATTTAGCTACTTCAACAGTAAACGGGTGGGATCTAGATGCCAATCTAGTGTAGTTAACATACGATTTGACATTTAACTAAACTAATCTAACTAAATAATGAATCATTCTTACATTTTTCCCCCTCACAAGCAAGATATTAATTTAGAAAGCTTACAGAATTTAAAGTACAGGGTGTCCCATAATGATGGGACAAATTTTAAATGCAAGTATCTTGGATGATAGAAATGATATAGAGTACCAAAAATATTTGTTACATAACTGATATACAGGAGATCAACATATTATCTAAGATTTGAATATTACATCCCTGAGATGGTCACCACCACATAGAGAACATGCACGAGGTCTCTCTATTTCAAACATAGACATCATAAGGATCCACCGTCAGCAAATGAGATATCAGATACCTGTAGGAAATAACAATATTTCCTATATAATAAATGCGAATGCCAGTGTATCAGTGTGTCACTGCGTCACACTTTTTCATCTTTACTTCTAGAGGCCTTAACCCAACATATCATACCATTTTGGAATCAGGCCGACTCTGTGAGCAAATGAAAAACATTCCGGTCAGATCCAGACCCGCAATCCTGACATTTTTCATTCCAAAGTTTTCATTACTGCGATTGTTTTCGGCGATTTTTTTACGTGATTTTTTGCGATGAATTTTTTGTACGATAACAATTTTTATAGCTTGGAAATAAATTTGGGAATAATCAAAATTAATTGTGAAATCCAGAGAATGTCACCCATGAAATAAAAATAATCGTTTGTACATCAAATTGTCTTTAAATGAAGAATTATCGTTGAACTTTTAATGGGTAAGCTTAAATATCAATGCAACACTTGAATACAACGATCAATTTTGAGTTCCTCTGTAGTTTATTGTTGCCTATCGCATCTACTCCTCCCTACCTATTGTGATGAAGACCCAATCAAGAGCCCTCCGCAGGAGCTAGCTTAAATGACGCCCGACGGGGCTGCTTTTAAGCTAGTAGATAATATGTTGAACTCTTGTGTATTTGTTATGTAATAAATATATTTGCTACGTTATGTCATTTTTATAATCCAAGATACTTGCTGTGTCGCATCATTATGGGACGCCCTATATTTTCGTAAATTAAGCATAAATACTGCTTCACTGCTTTATTACATGTGTTGAAATAAGTATTCATGTTTTTAGTAGAAAAATTGTTAAATATTTACAGGTTTATTCATTTAATTATACGAATATACTTGCACTATAACACGTAAACAAGAAAATTGTAGGCAGAAAGAAAGAGAAATATTCAACAGGTAAGTCAAGTTTCTGCAGATCTCTTCTTTGAACAAAGAATGCGTTTGTTTCTATCACTAAATTCAGCATTGTTTTTCTTTAAAGCAAGCAGAAATTCCAGAATATATATCTTGTTATAATGCCAGCCGAAAAATCATACCTCACGTCCTTCGCAAGGAACTCCGATCTGTGGTTGACTGGGGCAATAAATGGCTTGCAAACTTTAATGCCTCCAAAACGAAACTGCATTTACCCACCATAGAGAAACATCCCTACCTCCTATGCGCATGCCTGATGCTCAACTCCAGGAGAGCGTCTCTCTGCGCCTTCTTGGTCTCACGTTTTCCGCTGACCTGAGATGGAATAACTACATTGAATCAAGGAAAGTTGGTTCTCTGAGTCGCGCCAGAAGGTTTTTCTCGTCTGAAGCCCGCTTCAAATCTACAAATCTACCATTCGTCCTTGCATCGAATACTGTTACCATATATGGTCTGGTGCCTCCGCTGTTCATCTCGAGGTTCTTAACAAAATCCAAAGACGGATATGCAATGTGACAGGTCTTGACCTGGCATCTCGACTTCAGTCACTTTCTCACAGACCGGATGTGGCTTCCCTCTGTCTTTTCTACAAATATTTTCATGGCATCTGCTCTGAAGATCTATTTTCAATGTTGCCCCATCTACATGAATTTAAGTGTGCTGCTAGGTAGGCATCTCGGTCTCACCCTTTTACTGTCGAAACAGTTAAATGTAACCGCCTGTTCTACTCCAACAGTTTCTTCTCTCGCATTTCCCAACAATGGAACTCCCTTCCTCTTTCTTGCTTCCCTGATAACTATAATCTTCAAAAATTTAAATGTAATGTCAATCGACATCTTCTGATGCCTTGATCTTTATTCTTTCCTTAAACACCCCTCTTTACTCTTACTTTCACTCTCTGTAACCCTTTGCGTGCTAATGGCACTCCCGCCTTGCTTGGGGAGGGAAGAAAAAAACACGAACATTTACTTAAATAATTCATGTCTTAAATAAAAGATTTCGGTTGAGTAAACGCTGATAAGTCTTCGTCAACTTTTATATCCGCTTCTACATATTTTCTTTACTACATTCTAATACCGCTTGAATGCCACAGATTTTAGAAGCCTGGGCCGAACAAGTAAAATATTGTGTTTCGTCGTGATTTGTAATCTGAAAAAAATTTTCGTCGCTCGGGTGAGTTAATCGGCTTCACTAATGATAAGACATGATCAAAAACCTCTGTCAGATGCTATCACTAAACAAACTTTGTACCAGGAATACTGGACATGATCATTTAAAATAATGATTTACTCATGCCCTTAGTGGTTCTACAGAAATATGCTGAGGATACCATGGACCGAACATGTGAGCAACGACAAAGTTTTAGAGAAAATAGAAACAAAAAGGACACTTATACCTAACATCAGGAAGAGACAGTTGAGGTCTCTGGGGCACATAATGAGGAAGGTAGGCTTAGAAAATCTGATACTCACAGGATAGATTGAGGGCAAGTGGGACAGAGGAAAACAACGCACAACATATTTAGTGAGCTTGAGAAAATGCATGGCGAAACAGGGTTTAGGAGAAATAACAAAAAGTTTATTAAGAGCCACAAGAGACAGGAAGTTGTGGAGAGCCATGATCGCCTACGTCTTCAGGGAACATGGCATATAAAGAAGAAGATACTTACTATCAGGAGGAGACAATTGTAATTTCTAGGTCACATAATGAGGAGGGGGACTTGGAAAATTTGATACTCACAGGACAGATTGAGGACAAGAGAGGCAGAAACACCGGATAACATGGTGAGCTTAAGAAAATGGATGGCGGAACAAAGTTTAGGAGAAATAACGAAAAGATAAAATTTATTAAGAACTATAAAAGACAAGAAATTGTGGAGAGCCATGATCGCTTACGTCCTGAAGGGACAGGGCATATAAAGAAGAAGATCGCATCAACACAAACGGCGTTATTGGATGATATGTTGAATAAGTTTATTAAACAGAAATAGACGAAAAGCCGTGTTTAAATTTTGCGCATAGACATTTTTTCTAATTATTGGTGATCAGTTTCGAATAAAAAAATAATAATAAAAAGAAATATTTGTTGACGGATAATAATGAATTCCTCTTGTTTAAAAGTTATTTGGCGGTTTTGTATTAAAAAAAAATACTGTTACACATTGCTGTTGCCCGAACAGCAAAGTATTTTTAAATGATCACAGGATTGCGTTGAACAACGTCAACAAACAAGTTCGATAAATAAAAGGTTCTATAAACTATCCTCATGGACAATCACCTTAAAAAAAAAATAAAATAAAAAGGACAATGTCATAAAATATAAAATGGACACTATGAATCATTCGTACCATCACCATCAGTATTGTTGTACGGTCGCTGCGTAGGTGAGTAACTAACCAGCTCTCTGCAAATATTTTGGCAGGTTATTCATTTATGTATAGTGTGTCTTAGGTAAAGTAGACTTCGGTGATGCCATCCCTCTCCAGTCGATGTCCACGTACTTGAAGTTTCGCCTTGGTCACATGACCGCTGATTCCTAGTAGTACGATGTCTACCAAATTGAACTTGTAAAGAAAATGCAAATTAATCTAGGAAAAATAAATGACTGGATTTCCTTGACTGTTCAAAAGGAAACCTAACATTCACTACGGTAAGTTTCATTTCTTAAACGTTTTTAGAATTTACAAATGTGAAGACTGAATGGATTTATGTAAACTGTAAGACTCGCTTAAAATTCTCTCTAGCTATTTTTGTAATCATTTCCCCCCCCCCCCATGCAAGGCTAGAATGCTACTAGTACGCAGGGGCTACAGGGAGTGAAAGTGAGAGGAAAGACTGAATATAGGGAGGATTGAAGAAAGGACAAAAGATAAACGGGATTCAAGAAGACAGAAGATGGCGGTTGACGTTGCATTTAAATTACATCTGAGTAGTGAGTTTGATCCTCACTAGGTGCTCCATACTTTCGGCCTTGTAAATTGCTATAATATACCCTAGTTAAATTATACATTTTTTTATCAACGAATTTTAATCAGTCGTTTTGTGTATTTATTTCACGCAATCTTCAGATATTTTGCCGTAACCGAGTAAGTGAAACGCGGGACAATATGTTACGGTGGAGTAATGGATAGTGGCTCGGATTGAGAAATCGATGAGCCAAGTTCGAATTACGTGCTAATACCCTTGGGAAAAGTGTGAATCCTATTTTTCTTACCCTATCTATGGGTAAATAGCAGGACAGACTAGGTTCTATAGCCTTGGATGGCGACTGGTCTACCGCAGAAAAAAAAGGCAACCTACCGCGAGAAAAAATCTGCCTCGTCAGTCATGTATCGAAAGATACATGATCGCCTAAGCGTGTATCACGCGTGGCACATAACTGACTGATTTATTTAAGTACAAATTTTGAATTATGAAAGTTTAAATTAAAGTCAACGAAATGATTTTTTGGATCTTTTCTTTTAATTCACCTAAAATAAAAAGAATTTATATTTACTAAAATTCACACCAGATTCTCGCAATGCGAGACACTGCCATTGCACTCAGGTTGGGTTGACCTTTCGCGATCGCTTCGTAATTTTTAATTGTAAATATTCCTTGTAAGTACTTCGAATAACATCCGCACTTACGAAATGTTTTTTTTTATTTTTATTTTTTTTTTATTGTTTTTTTTTTTTATTCTCGGGGTTGGAGTTGTTGGGAAGCAAGCTAAACAAATTTTAATTTATAATTTCACTTGATTTAAAATTTATAACTTTGGGGTGAATTAATGTTTACATTACAATAAGTAACTTTACGTTATTAGGGGGTGAACTAACAGAAAAGATCTGATTTTTTTTTTTTTAATTTAATATTTCTACAGTACGAAACATTTGTTCTGGTTTCCGGGGAGAATTTGAACGTAAATAGTCCCATGTTTTCTGAACGTTTGCGGCTTCCATAAACCATTATGAAAGAGTTTTGCTTTTGTCTTAATTGGGTTGGGGTCTATGTGTATGTTTTCTGTAGTTGTTTTTCAGGGGAGTTCACTCACCAGTGAGTGTCAATTTATTTTTCAAATAACCAGTATTCACGCGTCAGTTTGTGATGTTGTGTCGTTTATTTATTATTATTATTAGTAGTAGTAGTAGTAGTAGTAGTAGTAGCAGTAGTAGTAGTAGTAGTAGTAGTAGTAGTAGTAGTAGTAGTTCAAACAGTTTTCATTGAATAATCTAGACATATTATGTCTATTTTTATACTGATCCTTTCCAGTTCTCTAATCAATTTCTTGATGTGAAAATGAAATTCATCAAGGAAGGCGCCGTAGTTTTTTCCTAGCCAAGTACTTTTGATCTCCTCCCAAAAAGTAGTTGGGTAGGAAAAAACTACTGCGCTTTCCTTAACATCAAGAAACTGATTAGGGAACTGGAAAGGATCAGTATAAAAATAAATAGACATAATATGTCTATATTATTCAATGAAACCTATTTGAATGAAGATATGCTGCCTATATATATATATATATATATATATATATATATATAATTTATTCGAAAATTATAACATAAATATGATATAAAATCACTACAAAAATAGCCATTTTGTTTCAACACTTCTGGTGACTTATCGAGTGATGGTGTTGAATGTAGAATAAAGGGTTTTAAAAGGTTCAAATCAATCAAACACCCCTCGCTAGGGAAAACGCTGTTACATAAGCTGGAATGACCAATCAAAATACAAGTATATGAGAATTCAAAAAACTTGACAACAAACCTTACTCATAATAATTAATGCTTTAATGTTAGGATTAGACTAAAATGGAAATCATTCTAATTAATATTAAATTTTACCATAAAAATTGAAAATTAAAACTTACAAATTTTAAATTTAATCTGTATTAACTTTAAAACTTATAAAATTATTTAAAGAAGAAATTTAGGAAAAAATACATATGTTTTGTTATTTATTTTGTTATTATTGGAAGACCAAAAATTCAGTTAGAATAAACGTTAAAATCTAATGTTCTTCTAAATTCAAAAAATTTTGAAACAAAATGGCTACTTTTGTAGTGATTTTATAACATATTTATGTTATAATTTTCGAATAAATTATATTTGCTCTACTCTGTATTGAGCACTCTTTTAAGAATAGTATTTTTTGGTTATTCGAATTTATTCCGTATACACCAATCTTGTACTTGTATATATATATATATATATATATATATATATATATATATATATATATATATATATATATATATAGGCTAGGTAAATGAGATAACTAGGTATTAGGTATATGCTAATCTACTAAACTTAATATATATATATATATATATATATATATATATATTAATGCATGTTTCATTAAATAATATAGACAAGATTTGTCTATTAATTTTAAGCAAATTTCTTTCATATCGTCTGATAAGCTTAATAACATTATCACTGAAAGACAAAAGAAAATTACCATATTGATACATGTTTTTTAATCCTATCTAAGCTTTCGGCTTGCATAAACCATCATCAGAGATGACAAATACATTACAATAAATTAAACAATACATGGACATAGCAATAATGATACACACAATATATATATATATATATATATATATATATATATATATATATATATAGGCTTAGGTAAATCAGATAACTAGATATTAGCAACCGTATACAAATTTACTAAATAAACGGAATGATCTTATGTGTAGCTGTATGCACTGAAAATCGTTTCTCTTAAAATATTGTAATCCGCGATAACCTACATTCCGTCTAAATTTAATTCCAAATTTTAATTTTCTGTCCACTTTTACTTCGTGTCACACATCGATTATCTCCCTCTAACCAGTCAAACGTCTTTTACGAATAGCGTCCAATTTTAGCGACCAGCGTTTTAATTTTTAATTTTACTTCAATTTCCCTTTTTACCTCTTTTTTTCCATTATTGACTCATACCAACATCTTATTTCCTGCATTTAAACCCCGGTATTTCTTTATTACTGTTTTTGTGCTATATTAATTTTGGACTATGAATCAGCATCCATCCCATGAGCATCTACATACTTTTTTTTAAAATAAACAATTAAGCGATATCTCGTACCCGATGAATTGGGTAACCACCGAAATTCGAGTTGCACATCATATGTATTTATTGATATATATATATATATATATATATATATATATATATATATATATATATATATATATATATATATATATGAAAATTTATCCGATTTAACCAGTAGAGAAGACAATATTTATTTATTCATATATATATATATATATATATATATATATATATATATATATGGGTATTTAGACAACAAATGTTCTTTAATGCAAATACTATTAAAAACGACGGACATTTTGTGCCGATTAATTTTAATCAAACAACACATTAATAAACAGCATAAGGATCATAGTAACATTAGACATCTACTTACAAACATTACCAAAATACTAGCAAAATCAAATATTAAAAACAGACTTGTGACCCTTGAAGCAATACTTACACAACAAAACACCCATCCATAAATAAAAGCAATTATAACTTAAGATCACGCATCCTTAAATATATATTAAAAACACACGCGCACACACAAACACACACGTTGCACTTCTTCACTAATGCCACAACACTCTTTGCTTACGGCACAACACTCATTTTGCTAAACACACCAACTGCCTCTACATCCCCTGGTGGTAACGTAACAAAGTCTGTACCTATCTTCCTAAAAGAACTTCGAACAATTTCTGACGGAATATCCTTCTTATCTGAGAATGATTATTCGCTATTTTTAAAAATTGATCATTAAAATTTTTCGGCACAAAATGTCTGTGTTTTTAATAGTATTGGGCACACACACACATATATTTATATATATATATATATATATATATATATATATATATACTGTCCTGATTTTTCATTTTTATACTCACTGGAACTATTATTCTGCTTTTTGCCATTTTTGCTGTTTTTTTTTTTTAATAATAAATAGTATTTTAGTCGTCATTCCTCGTTTCCTCCTAGCCTGTTTCTCAATTTCGTTAATATTCTATTTAGGCTGCCAATGAAAAAAAAAAAAAAAAAAAATATATATATATATATATATATATATATATATATATATATATATATATATATATATATATATATATTGTTCTGATTTTTAATTTTATACTCACTAGAACTATTATTCTGCTTTTTTTATGATTTTTATTCCTGTTTATATATATATATATATATATATATATATATATATATATATATATATATATATAGTATATATAGTAATAACAACAAAGATACTTTTATTCCTAACAAAACACGTTGATCAGTAAAGTGCAGATTTTTGCAAATAAATATTAAAACAAAAAAAAAGTTAATAAATGAACAAAGTTCATTAATTTTTCTCCCGACTTGAAGTTTCAGAGATACAGATCTGTTTGTAACGGTAAGATAAATCAATATGTCTACCAAGTTTAAACAGAGATCTTTAACTGAGACTGAAAATGGCTTCATTAAAATATACACTCAAGTAATTTCATATCTCATGAGAAAATCAACGTACGCCTACATTAAGGAATTCGTCAGTTATTCCCCTTACAATCTAAAAAGAGTTGCTTCCCTTTACGAGTTGCGTGTCAACCAGATATACTGTTATTTTTCATCTGAAATCAATACTTTTCCAAGTGTACAGGATAATAGAATGAGAAGCTTTCTATCTACCAGTAAAAAGACCACGGTTAATGTCATTTATAAAGATGACACTATTTTCAATGAACTATTATTCACTATTAGTCGCTGAGTCTAATTTTGCAGTTGCTACCTATCTCGTGACACAACCTTCATGTTCGATGTGAATTGCCATGTGAATACGAAGTTTTCAATTTTTAAAATATGCAGTCTTTCTAGTTAACCAGTTTACGGAAGTGTTGCGCGGAGCCTGTCTTATTATGATAGAATTATAGTCATAAATCAGTATGCTCTCTTCTCGCAAACTTCCGGCTTTTTCGGCCGGGTTCATCCTTTTCTTCTTCTTTTTAGTTGAGGGTTGTCTTCTCGATAGTTGAGAGTGAAGTATAGAAATGTTTAGAGAAAGAAATAAGGGATTTTAAAAAAAAGCACAAATGCCTTATTTTAATTTGAATTATTCTAATTTTAATTTTTGTATTTTAATTTATTTTATTTTTATCGCGAATCACTACAATGATATAAAAGTAAGTTTTTTGCGTATTGTGTTTGAAAATTGTCCAATGGACAGGTTTGTCATTCTAAAGATTTTTATTCTTTTATTCGAAAATTAGAAATTTGATGAAAGAAAATTTCACCTATGGACATAGTTTTGGTTTCTAAAATAAAATTTAAAAATGTTAAGTGTGAGTAAACATTAAATTTGAATGCCTTCATAAACAAATGAAGTAATTCCTGCTAAATATATCGTAGAAAAGACGCAAATGTCTGACGATCGCAAGGGACTGAAACATATATATATACATATGAAGTAATAAAATGTCAAATCCATAAATTCTTTAGAAATTGCTTTGTTTCTGTTTAGGATACGAAACTGGGCAGATAATATGGCCTCTGGAGAAAAATGATGAAGGAGATAGGTTTTCCTTATAAAGGGCCAATCGGTAAAACATTTCGGTTGAAACGGTAATTTCACCTACAAAATCGAACGTAGGTTCGATCCCTGCCGGATATATAAATATGAATATATATATATATATATATATATATATATATATATATATATATATATATATATATATATCTGCTAGACGTAATACATACATAAAATGGGTCGTCGATTTAAAATAAGAATTAACCACTATAATAATGTTTGATGTAACAAAAATGTCGGATTAAAAATAATTTCCATTAATTCTTTAGAAACATATATATATATATATATATATATATATATATATATATATATATATATATATATATATATATAATAAAGTCAATATCTGGAAAACGAAAGTACTGGCTTAAACTGTGCCAGAAGTGGTCTTTCCAAATCTTAACATTATCATCTCCTGCGAAACAGGGGAATCATTTTCCCTGGATTGAAAATATCCGAGAAGGTTATCTAAAGTCTATATGCTACCAATGTTGTTTCTGGCAAACCTTAGCATTGTGTTTTTGGAAAGAAAAAGCTGAAACAAAAAAAGCTGTCTTTATTTCAACCTTACACTACGGATGCGAGACACGGACCCTGGGTAGCTGAGACATTAAGCAATTTGGTCAATTCCATCAGCAAAAGCTCCGATCAATTGTGAAGGATTATGAATCCAATTTTGGGAAGGCTCAAACCAACAATATCGAAGCCGCCATCATCAAACACTGCCTCCAATAGAGGCATCATGTACTCCGAGTTAACAGTGACAGATTCTCGCATTAAATTCTTTATGTTGAATACAGCACTGGCCAAAGACTCCCCGGCTACCGTAGGCTTCACTGAAACAAACTACGAAAAATGACAATATTAACCTGTAAGATTGGGAAGAACTGGCAACAAAACCTCCAATTTGATGTCAGTTGGCTTTGACTGCTCAAAACGTTTTCGAACAAGAAAGACGTAGAAAGCTAGTGGCAAAAACAGAAGGCTCAACAAATCTACCTAGGATCGACTCAGGTGTAACCGTTGTGGACAAATGTTCCATGCTAGAATTGGTCATGCCAGCGACCAAAGGATCGACACTGGAATTGTGTGAAGATGAATATAACAAGGGAATTAAATACTTGAAACGAGAAATAGACGCTGATGCATGCTTGGTTGAAAACCAACGAAGGTTTTTTGCTTTACATTGACTTGTAAACACACCGTAAGTTATTTCGATCTTCTTAGATTAAATTTCATTGTTGAATATATATGTGACCTCACAGCCAATGCGGCTACATTAACGTTGATAATGTAAAGTTATGGCTGTGAAATATGAAAAGAAAGGAAAAAGATTTTTGTGTGTGTGTGTGCTATTTTCCCAACACCTGTTACTTGGTTTGTTTATTTTTGGGGTGGCGATTGTTTTGTTTTGTATTGTATTGTGTTTTGTTTTTGTTTTATTTGTTTTTCTCACTTTGCTTATTATATTTTATCAAACACAGCAGCCATTTTCCTTCCCACAATGTCAGTCACTGAACTCCTATTAATGAAAGTCGCTTCTATGCAGAATAAAACGAAAAATGATTTGTTAGGAATCGTATTCGTCGTTAATCATATATGTGCGAGCTTCTCAATATAAAATGTCTATTTTGACAAGAATATTCAGTTAAAAGGTTTGATTGATAAACCACAAACAATTTTTATTTGAATAAATGTTTTAATGCTTTTCTTTTGTTTTTGCACACGATAATGAATGTCTAGCAAACAAAAAAAATTTCCGTACATAAATGTTAGAACGTTTCCAACAAATGTGGATCATTTTCAAGAATGGAATGATGTTATAGTTTTCAAATGAGAAAATAACTTCGTCAATGGAAAAAAAAAACGTTTTCCCATCATGGTATTTAATGCTTAGAATTAGTTTAGATTTAATTCGTGTTTTGTCTATGTTGCTAACATCATTCGCAGATGTCTGACGCTATTATTTGCAACTGTTTTCAATATTATATTCGGAGATTGTTTATTAATCGTTGACTGTAAGATATTTTATTGTCGTTTTTTAGTGTTTTATAATGATGACTTCAGGTGTTTGTAGTCTTTTTTGTAAATTATATTGCATATCTTTGCGTTGTCAACAAATATCAGTCTTAGGAATGCGACTGTGTTTCATGAATATGAGATTTTATGACAATGGTGTTTATAAATGAAACGTTTGTCGAGGTAAAAATGTTGTTGCGGTTTGATCGATGCAAATGCGTGTTTTCTTTTTCTTAATCTTGGAAATCCAAATAGGCAAGAAAATAGCGTAGGGGTTTAAAGCGTTGATTCGTGAATTTCCTGACATAGTAATTGTGAGTTCAATCGCTAAGCCGAGCAGTACTAATTGGCAACTAGACGAGATATCCCGAGACATGGGCAGTGGAACGAGAACAATTTACTCCCGTAGATTAAATAAACGGTTCAGTTTGAAATTCACTATAGGCTATCTGGATCGACATACACCTGATGAAGGCTGGAGAGCACAACGGTCGAAATGTTGCGATAACAACAACAAAGACGATGAGAATATTCCGCTTGTAAATAGTGTAAATAATGAAAAAAATTCATGTATATATGTGTGTTTGTGTTAAGAAACACATTTATCTAAAATGTTCTTATGTTTTTCATATGCAATAAACATTTGAGATTTTAACAATGACTACAAAAAATATTTTAGCCACTTAAGTAATATTGATAGTGTAAATCAGTTTAGCGTCAGTTAGAAATAAAAAAAAAATTCGTAATATTTTATTACCAAAGGCCACACCAAAATGTGTTACTCCTTTTGAGCAAGGCAGATCTAACCATTTATAAATAGTATTGTCAAAGATAAAGTAGATTGACTCATATATATATATATATATATATATATATATATATATATATATATATATATATATATATATATATATGAGATAAAGATAATAGGTTATTATACATAAACACGTAGACATATTTAGTTCTGTTTTTGTGGGGATCGGGTTAAGGGTCGTTTGTATTTTAGTGGCTTTACTGCCTTACATGAGGTGATACCGATTTTAAAAAATGATTTAAAATGGTATATAGATAGATTTAAAAGTTAAAAATTAAAATTATAATTAAAAATTAAATTCAGAAATTAAAGATTAAAATATAGGCGTCATCCTCTTCTGAACTAAAAATGTTTTTAAAATGAAAGAAAAGAAGATATTCTCGCTTTATGAATTACGAAAAAAAAAGAAATAAAATTATAATATTTTTACTATAAATATCATTTTTTCAGAAAAATAATACTCAAGCGAAAATATTATTTTTTTCGGAAAAATGATATTTAAGCAATAATTTTTTTTTTTTTTTTCAGAAAAATAATATACTATAAATATTATTTTTTCTGTTGGGTTGACTGCCGATGTAAAAAATGTTACATACATTTACTATTTCTCTCACAGTTAGCACAGTCTGGTACTTATAAAATCCGAAATCTAAATGAGGTAAGTTTTGAAAGATGGTATTTTCTTAGCTGAAACAATATTTTTCATAATAATGACTTCTAAGTTGTTTTAACTACCGCCTTCTAGAAAATTCGATCTTTATAACTTGACCTCTTTTACATGAAATGAAATTAAATCTAAGAATAACTCATTAGGTACGAAATTTAAAGATATTACTTCGTAATAAACCAGTGCGTTAATTGTTATGTTCAGGCCCATCTCCAAGGGGAGCCTAGAGGGAGCTACCCCCACCCTTAGAAAATCATTTGCCTCCTCCTATGAAAGTGATATGAACTGTACAACAATTGAAAGAAATTCAGTCAATATTTTCATAAAAGCCACAATACTAATAAATCGGATTATCATTATTTAATAAACTTAGTTTATTAGAGCAAAATGGTAGGCCAAGTATTTTTTTAAATCATTTCACCCTAAGCAAGGCATGAATGCCACTAGTACGCAGACGGTTACAGGGAGTGAAAGTTAAAAAAGACTGAGTATAGGGAGGATTGTGGAAGGACAAAAGATGAATGGGATTCAAGAAGACAGTAGATGGCGATTGATATTGAATTTTTTAAAGATTATAGTTGTCAAGAAAGCAAGTAAACAGGCGGGAAGTGCGAGAAAAGAAACTGCTGGAGTGGAAGTGGCGGTTGTATTTAACTATTTCAACGGTAAACGGTGGGGGGACCTAGTTAATACTGTAATAAAGATTTGTTAAATTAGTTTGCGAAAGAAACGCCACAGAAGTAAAAATGCAAGAGTTGCTTCCCTTTATATGTAAGTTAAACTTTTTGATCATTGGTTTTACTTTTAAGTGGTAAATATATAAGATAATTTGGAAAACTTCTATGAAAACCTCCGATGACTCAAGATAACCAGAATACTTTTCCAAAATAAGTTTCATTAGTCATTTGGTTTTGTGCTTTCCATTGTGAGTGAAGTTTGAATGAGAAATGAGACAATTTTGAAAAATTCTACTTTGGTATGTTTCGCCGGTTATTTGACGTTATCAAAAAAAACAAATTTATATAATAAAAATATAAATATAATTACATTAAAATAAAAATCTTTTTTTTTCTGACTATGTCGACCATCGGCAAAAATATGTCAAAACAGAAGTTTTCCGAACTATATTTTCCAAACTCTAATTAACAATCTGTGTGGGAAATTTGTCCCGGCTTTCCCACATGATAAGGTTGAGGTTAAAAATGTGACAAAATTGAAAAAAACAACAGCGGCTTGAAAGATTAGAGCGGACAATTCTCTCTTTTAGGCGGAAGAATATTGACTCAAATTCCTGCTCGGAGTGTAACAATAAAAGAAGAGAATGTTTATTTACATTTACAAAAATTTGATAAAAGAATTACACAATTACAAGATGAAGAAAATTCCTTTAACTTTAAAGGAAGAAAAAAATGTTCATAAAAAAGACTTGCTCAAAATATTTCTCTGGGTGCCTAAAAGTTCTTTAAGCGAGTAAATTGTTCTTAAGGGTTAAAAAAAAAACTCACGTAGATTTCCTCAGAGATCTTGTTGGGGAAGAAACTGTCAGAAGATCCGAATTTTGTAGTTGAGTGAGTTTGTACATCGGCAACAGAAATCTTTTAGTTGCCAGGAGGCAGATCTCAATTAGTTTTTAGTAGTGGGCTGACGATCTGTCTTTACAGTGCAGCAGGTAGACTTCTCTCTTGAAACAGACTCCGAAGATGACTGGTGTTCTATCGCCGACCTGATGTTATCTCGGACGGTTGTCGAGTACACACTGCCAAAGAGGCCAATATTATCCGTATTTATGGAGATTAGGAGGCTCAGAAGTATCGAGAATTTTTCCCTCCAAAATTGCTATACAATTTCCTGGCTAATTTGAGAACTATTACTACAATGTTTTACAAGTTCACGTTCTAGCTTTCTTTTCTAATCTTTACCACAACTTTTTCCCCTTGCTTTCAAATCCGTCTCCCAAAGCCTTGATCCCTATCAGAGCATGTTTTCTAACGAACGAGACAGCTGGAAAATATAAAAAGGAATTTGACCACCATTATCCTGACCATGGTGCCATAAATTCTGGGGGCAACGCTCACAAATCTACCACTTATCTGAAAAAAAATATTCACTAATTTAGGTTTTAATACTTAATAAATTATTTTTATTCGATTATAAAAATATTTTTTCATGGTGCTGAATTGTCTCAGTCCTAATTTATCCCAGGGCTTAATCCGCGGTGTTCAGTTGTCTTACACCCTATTCTTTTCTCTTTGCCTCTATTTACATATTAATAAATTATATATATATATATATATATATATATATATATATATATTATATATATATATATAAATTAATTGATTTAAAATATGGTTTTGTCCGCTACACAGTTCTGACCATGTTTCAAAAATAGAACTGTGTAGCGGAAAAAAACATATTTTAAATCAATTGATTTATAATATTAATGCTCTGTAAATTTACATTGAGCACTATTTTGTAAAAATAAAAATATCAATAAGAACACCGGATTATATATCTTACTGTTCTTTCTTTTTATTTTATATTTATATATATATATATATATATATATATATATATATATATATATATATATTGTTGTGGTGTCTTCCCTCTAATGAGGCTATTGTGGACTCGGGGTGGGGGAGGGAACAGTGATATAGACTGAACGATGATCAACCGACACACTCCCAAGTCGTAACACACTCCTGTTGTATTTACTCTTCAAAATACTATTTATCTGCAACGTCTACTTTTGTCATTTCTTAACCAATTACTTGATCACAACATCCTGGCGACGAAGGATTCGAAGAAACGAACTTAAAACATAAAAAAATTTACAACATATATATATATATATATATATATATATATATATATATATATATATATATATATATATATGGACACAATACATAGCGGCGACAGTTTGTTTCATACAATAGTCAGGCCATATACTTTTTTGCTCGGCTATTTATATACACATGCCAGTGATGCATTGTAATTTTTTTTTTTTTTTTTTTGCAAACCCTCTATTCCTGATAATGATCTGATATTGAGAACTCTTCTCTTGTAAATAAAGCAAATTGTAAACAATATATATATCTGTGTGTGGGGGGATGTATTCGAAACAAAAGTGGATATAGTAAGACAATGTGAAAAGTGTTCAAACGACGCATTTTTTTTTATGTTCGGCTTCTTGGAATGAAAGACAACACTGTGTAAGGAAAATACGTTGGGTTTCATGACAATAAACCTTGACGTTTGTGAATAATGAAACTAAAATAACAACGATAACGCACTTTCTTTGTTTAATTTTTATTTACAAGTTATGTAGGGTTACTTTTTCAGGAATACACCCAGTGATAGTTTCATATGAATAAGGAATCTGAGTGTTAATAAAAAAAGGAAAAACAGCTCCTCTTTTACACATAATATACGGAATATATCGTAAGCCGCGATTAAACGAATTCAAAGAGAAATTTTTTTTCAGTTAATTTTCTCTTAAAAGGTAACTTAGCGGATCCCAGAGTTGTCTAGTTTCCATTATGATACAGTCAAAGTCCGGATATATCCGAACGTTCGGATATAATGTGGCATTGTTATGATGTTAATTTGGGGTTAATAAAGACAAACGCCAAATAACATGTAACAATAAAATGGGGTTTATTCGGTTGGTAAGTTGGTACAGATATCGCCTGAGTAGTCTATAACTAACTCAGCTCAGAACTTCTTCTACACTGTCTTTTGACATGCCACTAGTTAACGTCCTTGTTTGTAGACGAGTTCATCTTCAAGAGGGGTGGTAGGTTCCTACACAACAGGCATGTATAATATAACAATAACTTAACAGAACACAAGAACTTATCGCAATATATGAAAAATTAAATATTAATTTACAATGTTTAATGTTTTATTTTCAATTGTCTTTCTTATTTCTTTTCTCATTTCGCTTAATTTTCACTGTTGTAGGTTTTTTTTTTAAAAGTAAGTAATTTCTGCAAATGACATGCACTTGTACATTCTGTACGACTGAACAAATATTTTTTCTCTCCATGAATTTGATGACGTCATCAATAACTTTTTCTACTGACTTCCAGTCTTCTTCATCATCCCTCGTATTTTCACCATTATCGGAAGAACCTGATTCTGCCTCTATTTCTTGACAAAACCAAATCATTTTGAAGCGATTCTACCGTTGAATTCTTTTGTAATTCATTAGCCGCCTTCATTTATCCATTCTTTTAAGTCACCCAAAGTGAGAGTATTCAATGGATCATCTCCAAGCGCAAGTTTTAGTGTTTTGTTCAGATTCTGCAATCCTTGTTTGTTAATTTGCAAATTCAGCGAATTAGTAGCTTCGTCCAGATTTTCAATAATCTTTAATTCCTGACGTAACGTGAAAGAATTCCGTTTCCTTTTTCTTCCAGATGAAGTTTCTTCTATTCGAGACATTGTGGGTTAAGAAATTTCAAGTTACTAACAATTATCTGCAATGAAAAGAAAAATATTAGAATGTAGCATATTCCAACAGCATCTAAATGGCAACAATGAGAAATTCGGATATCAACGCACTTTATTATGTATGAACTGCAATGCATTCATGGGGAAAATACTGAAGTAGTTTCCCGTTGTCTTCTTTCCGATTTTGAATTCAAAATTTTCTTTCTCTTAGACTGGTTGCCTCCCAAGGTTGGAGAGTCAAGTCTACCCTGTTAAATCATCTATACCTAGTACGGAGATGCATTCATGCCTTTTTCCGAGGGCATTAGTGCAAAAATAAACGAAACAGACTACTAGTAGCAAGCAATATCTGCTGTCGAAGTATTAGTGAAAATAATGAAAAACTTTTTTTTTCTTTTCTTTTTTTCAGAAAAAAGATCTCATTGAGGAAACCAAAGCAACATCGGAGATGGAAAATGGCAAAGAAAAAGTGAAAATCGGCCAAGACAACATAGGCTTCCAAAATGATAACCAGGTCCAATGTTACACAGTACCTCCTCCAGAAGGGCTGGAAAATGTTCCACAAATTATCGCAATAACTCACATGTAATCTATGACCTTCAACATTTTTGTAGGTATAAAATGTAAATTTTTTACGTGTTTTGAAAAAAAATTGATTAATCCATTAACGGAACTGAGATTAAAAGAAAAAAAACGCAGACGGGTTAAAATTTCTGTCTTTATTGCTGAGATATGGTATTTTAATTATTTACACTATTTACATTGTTCGGACTGTTGTCTTCATCTTCGTTCTCATATTCACGACGTTGTCGAGGACACATGAGCCAGTGGATAAAAGTAGGTACCTCCACTTGGTCGCGTAAAAAACAGCATAGCATGATAAAAAAAAGGCCACAAACTAAATAAAAACGAAGTTTTGTCATTAAAATATTTATGTTATTATTACAAGGAAAGTCCAAAGTAATTTATTATTATTATTATTTGAAATTTTTTACTCCTTTGTATCATGTTCGAAATTTTGGTTAAAAAATCTTATTTTTTTACGTCAGCGGCGGACCAAAGATAAAGGTTATTTTTTTTTTGCGCGCGCGCTTTTTCCAGTGAAAAACACATTAATTTGGAAATTTTTTCAAATATCAAAAAACTGTGGGGTTTTAATGAAACTTTCAATAAAATATTAGATAATTGCTGAAAATATTATTTTAATTTTAAATCACTATATAGTTAAAAATAAAAAAAAAATGCGTTCACTTAGATTTCGTAAATTTATGGCAATTCTAGTTATCCATACTAGCTGTCATCGCCTCGTAACTTATCGGTGATGTCGAAAACGTCAATAAAGACATGATCAAGACAAAACAGGATCCGTTGTTAAGAAAGGCTTATATACTATATTTTTGTGCTATAAATAATATTTATTTCAAATCAGATTAATTTAATTTTAAATTTGCTAATTTTACTCAAATAACGTGTTACAAATATATATTTTATTTTTGGAAGATTTTAAAAATCGATATTTTTGTTTTTTTTATAAATTTCTTAAAATTAAGAAAATGGCTGCTTTTAAGAAAATGTTCTTAAATCGGCGGAAAATTTGAGAATCCAATCTATATAATTTTTATTTAAAATACACCAGAATATTTTACTTACTGGAAATAGTAAATTTAATCATTTAAATTTCACTTAAAGTTAAAATGAAATCTTCAAGAATGCTTTTTCATTTTTAAGAATTAATTTTAAACTTTAAGTATCGAAAATTCAGTGGAGATCCCTAGATAAAAGCATTGATTGAATCCAGAGATTTGACAAAAAGAGTCGTGAGTTAAATGCCTGGCTACAGCAGAGGTGAACAAAAACGTAGAGAATTGAGTTAAAGGAAGATAACTGATACTGAAACGAAAGAGGCATAGTATATAAAACAAGAACAAATTCCAATCACCTGAAGAAGGCCGGGGCGTACAACGGTCGAAACGTCGTGAATATGGCAACGAAAATAAGGACAAAAGTCTGAACAATGTAAATAGGGTTATAATTTATATGAAATTAACACTGTATTAACACTGCATTCACTCACTTATAATTCTTTGTAGAAAACGTCGATGATTGTCTAAATATAGCAATGAAACCATTGAGTGTTTTATCCGAAGTGTGTATGGTGTGCCTAACTTTTATCAAAACCAAGATATTTTTTTAAAACAGAGTATTTTTTTAAAATCAAATCTTAATTAAAAATTCATTCAAGTCTTCCTAACTCCATCTCAATGAAGAGATAAATGTTGAATAAGAAAAAAGATAATAACCAAACAAACAAATATAACAATATTAACATATCAATAACGATATAAAATGACAGAGAGAATAAAAATAAATAAATTTAAATAACCACTTTACGTAAAAGTTCATGCATTTACGGAAAAGATACACAATTGATTTTTTTTTACTTAGAGTTATATTTTCCGATTTCTTTTTGAATTTGTAGGTCTGATGAATTGGATCGTGATTACGATTCCAATGTAATAAATAATAACCACAGAATATTAGTGTTTGAGCCTTTATACATACATACATACATATATATATATATATATATATATATATATATATATATATATATATATATATATATGTATATATATATATATATATGTATATATATATAAAAAAGTAATGGATTTTTATTTATTAAACCAACAGATTTTTATCTCTTTAAACGCTATTTTTACAATATTGGCAATAAGATTAATGATATTTATTATATATCAGCCTTTTGACCAAACTGAATCACGATTAGAAAGATTTTAAAGTTGGAATTTTAAAATCATTTACTTTTTACCCATACCAAATTTATTTTCGTCTACCGGCCTGAATATTCGAGAAATCTTTTTAAAGAAAAAGATTAGATTCGATTTTACTTGGCTACGAAAGGGCGTCGCCGATCAAGCATGGCCGAATACTACCAATCTTTCTCGTACTAGATTCCCGAAAGTCCATATCCGAAACGTAAACAAAGCAATTCCGAAAGAAATAATGGATTTTTGATTTATTAATCCGGCAGATTTTTATCACTTAAGAAAATTTTTCGAATATTCAAGTCTGCAGCCAGATTTGTTTAAAATAAACGGAACGTCTACTCAAATATGGGTATCCATTTAAAAATAACATTTAAAGTCATAAAGAATAATTAAAACGAAATGATTATAATATGTAGATTTAAGGAGTTATAAAATTTGAGGAATAAATGTATAACATTTAATCGGACAGTTTTTAAAATTTGAAGATTCCAAAAATTTAAAATTGAATTGATAACAATATTTTTAGGATTAAAAGCCTTTCTGACTAAATTAATGTTCAATTTGGTCAAATACTTTTAATAATACATTTTTAACTAATATTATCAATTTTAATTTTTATTCCTCAAATTTTATTAACCAGTCTTAAATAAAAATATTTATATATATATATATATATATATATATATATATATAAAAAAAGCGTCCTCAAAAATTATTTCATTCCTTGCCAAAATTCTAGTGTTGATTCCTTTACTGACTGGCAAGACCGATTCTTTCATTGAACATTTATCCACACAGGTTACACCAGATCATTAGTGTTGAAGGTATATATTTATTGTGTGTGTGTGTGTGTGTGTGTGTGTGTGTGTGTGTGTGTTATCAGATATAAATAAAAAAAATATATCTGTAAAAACTATGAATAAAGATAAAGGAAAACTTATCTTAGCCGACGCGTTTCGTCTTAATTTAAGATTTCATTTTGCAACAAGTATTCGTAAACAAAAGGCTTTTGTTTATAAATAAAAATACGTGTTGCAAAATAAAATCCCTCAATTTTGCTGGTGTAAATAAATCAATTTTCTTATTAACAAAGAATGAACATTTTCTACATTCAGGTTTTACACATTTTAGAAATAAGTTCATGAAAAATAAATCCTGAAAAAAATAAATAACTGGATTTTTTTAAAAATTGAAATAAAAAAATATGTCGCTTTTTGAGATTTTTTAATTTATTTTTTTCATTTATCTTTTCTTTTTCTTTTTTTTCTTTTTTTTACCCTTTCATTCGAAGCAAAGCAATAAAGCCACTAAGACTCAAGGGGCTAATGAATGTTAGAGAATATGAGAAAAAATACTATTAAGGAGTGAGAACAATAAAAGAACAGGAATGAAAAAGACTGACATTGCATTTCAACTTTTGAAGGGAAGCAATAAAAGCAAGAAGAGAGAAAAAAACTGTTAGCATAAAACTTACGCTTATATCTTGCTATTTCAACTGTAAAATGATGATACATTTTTGCCGATCTAATAATGTGTTTAAATTCATAAAGTCTAGTTACAATAGAGGAAAGTTCATCAAAACGATTATCATGAAAATATTTATAGGAAAGGCGCAGGGGATCTATATTACGATGGTGGGATATGACTGATAGTGAAATGCCAGGTCAGGATCAATAACATTGCAGATTCTTCTTTGGATTTTATCAAGAATCTCTAAATATATGGCAGGAGCACCAGTCCATATGTGACAGCAATATTCAAAGTATGGACGAATGATAGACAAATAAATATTCAAGATAGATTCTGAAGATAAAAATTGACACAGTGAACCAATTTTCCTTGCAGCAGACCTAGCAATTGATTGAATTCGCTTATTCTCATTTCAGTTCATATAAATAAAACAAAGTTGATTTCACTAATGAGCTGCATCGGCGATTTGTTTATCAACTGGTTGATACTTTAAACTGAGACTACAAAACTGTTTTGTGACATGGTTAGTCGCCCACCCGAAGGTAATGTTATTAATGAGGGTAAAAAATTAAATATTTTCCTGTCAGTTACCTCCCTTCTACTGATCAACACCACCGAGATAGAAGCCCGGTTCGATTTAAATGTGACATCACAACGAGTAGTATAAGCGAAGCTGCTGAAAATGAATGATTGTAGGACTTTTTAAGTAATTACTGTTTTTAAAAAAATGAACCAGGGTTCGAATTTAATCTTAGAACTTTATTCAATATTAATTTATAAAAAAAAAGCAAGCAAACAATATGAAAACATTTCATTCCGTGAAGTTACGATACTGACAACTGAAATTGACAGAATATTTTTTATAGACAAAGAAAAACAAACCAGTGTTCGACTTCTACCTTACATCTTTAAATAAAGAAAGAAAGAACAAATAAACACTAAGTAAATTAAAATCTGTTTTTATTTTAATGATTATTTCCTAATCATTAAAATTCCATATTAATATTTTTATATTACAACCGAAAAGAAAAAAACAAGCTTCGATTTTTACCTTAGAATAAAATTTAATCAATAATATTTTCTAAAAAAGAATATTGTTTTGCATTTGTTGCTTGTTAAATTAAATATTGTACGTTTCATTATTGAATTTAAAGACTGTGTGTAAAATTCTTTCTCCTTGTTTTGATTGTGTCAAATTATTTGAAAACTATTTTCTTTAAAATAAAAAATTGACATTGTTTTAATTTGCATATTTTATTTTATTTTAATACTTCTGTTGTAGTAAAGTTACAATATTGACATTTTTGTTGTGTAAAAAATAAAAGACAAATTTGAAATAATCTCGATTGTGTTGCTTAAATTCCATAATTCAACGTTTGTTGTTATCGAACAAAAGTAAGAAAGTAAATGTTTTCTACAATTCCTTAATTAACAATTACAATTCACAGAGGATCTTATTCCGTCAGCCTCTCTACAGTAATATATTTTTTGCTGTCTGTGTATAATATTCAAAGTAGGTACCTCCAATAATTGAATTATTGGAGGTATTATTATACTATACTGTTTTTTTAGCGAATTATAATAATTCGCTAAAAAAACAGTATAGTATGATGATAAAATGCCCCAAACTTAATAAAAACAAAGTTTTAACGTCAAAATGTTTATGTTATTATTAAGAGGAAAGAACAGTAATTTTTTTTTTTCTAAATTTGGGTAAAAATCACATTTTTTTTTTTTTTTTTGTCAACTTTGTAAGACTTGTGGTAATGGACATTTTAATGTAGCAGTTTCCGGTGAAAAACACATTAATTTGGAAATTCGTTCAAAAATCAAATAATTGTCTGATTTTAATGAAATTTTCAGAACTTATTAAAAAATGAATTAATTTAATTTTTAAATTTTTATTTTTAAAAATCTTGGTAAAAATATTTTTTTAACATTCCGTAACTTAATTTCATCAAATTTTCTAGAATTTCAAATAGTACCTAAATTGTTTTATATTACTTACAAGCAGGACTTCTTGGAGAATTTAAATCATCAATTTTTTTTCACATCTATTACCAACTTTTTAAAAATCTACTCCAAATCGTAAAATAAAAACTGCAATAAAACCATCTAATTTTCTAATTAGATAAGCTTTTATTTGCTTTTATGAATAATATACATTAAAGACATTATTGTCTGAAGAAAAAAAATTCTATGGATAATGGATTTTTGCAAGAATTGTTTTCATTTTTCTTTTAAAATTGTTTTAAAAATCCTTCCAAACAGAGTACGAGGTAGGTTATTAAATTGTTAATTGAAGACTATATTTACTAAGCGAAAATTTAAAAGCTTAGTACAAATCATCCTACCAAAACTTTTTACCATAAATTAAAGATATTTCTTTTCTGTCAAAATGTTATATTTTTTTTTAGTGTGGTGTATTGTAACTGATATTAGGGTTAAAAGATCACGTGTTTCAAGGCCTGGCCCTCCTACAGAAAACTCCTTAGCATAAAGTTTTTCGACTGCGAGCAATTCTTTCATTTCACTACCGTGTTTTATTGTCCCTACCTTTCAACAGGCTTCTTTTTAAATCTTGAAAGTTTCTAAAGTTTGTTTTTTTTCCTATTTCACTAAATATTTTTAATTTTGCTATGTATTCATCTTACTTCATATAGTGTGTATACATTTCATAGTATGTTATGCATAATTTGTTACATTTATTATTTTTTTTTAGTTCAGAAAATAATTTAATTTCTTTTTAATTTTTTAAGTTTCTTTTCTTTTTTGCGAGTTAAATAAAATAACTTTAACAATTCATAACATCAAAGTATAGCAATTAATAATAAAGAATATAAATTAATGCTAAATACCATAAAAATTCAAATTATAGGGACACCATTCTATTTTATATTATCTCAGTTAAACATTTACTAACTGATAGTGAGTTAATAATTTATTTTTTAATTTATTATTAACTGAGGCAGAATGCTGTTGGGAATTGACAAATTCAGACATTCCTTTCCTCATTCCAATTTTTTTTAACTGGTTTACATTTCTACATTTTTTAATTATTAGTGGAAAGTATCCATTTTGTTGGAAAACCGTCAAGCCAAATTACTTCATTCAGTAACCCACTCAGAATGGACTCCCGTTAATATGGATTATCGAGAATTAACACTAAATAATATACATATAAATTCGGAGGTAGGAAAATAAATACACATAATCCAGATTATTCTACAGGGCATATATATATATATATATATATATATATAACAATGTCTGTAAAACCGGAAATCTATAAATATGTGTCTGTAAAACCGGAAATCCAAATGGCTACAATTGAAAGAAAAATGGTAAAAGAGAAAAAGAGAGAAAAGGTAAAATACTAAGCAGGAGTGTAAAGTGAAAAAAAAACGACGAAAAGGAAAATAACTACTACATTCAACATTCTACACGTATGCACATATGCGCAGACTGACGCACGCGCGGGAATGCACACACACACACACATGTACGCACCCCCACACGCATACACTATGCAAAAACGATTTGCACTAATGAAAAGAACATATAAAAATGTAAAATCGAGAAGTGTATGGAGGGATTCCCAGAGGGTCAGTCTACGAAACTGTGGAGTGAGGATGCTGAAGGTAACATCAATAATCAGCTTAGTGATAACAATTTTACTTTTATTAATACGCACACACATACATACACACACATATATATATTCAATAATTATGTAAGAAAAGCTAAAAATATATAAATATAGACAATTGGACTATTCTGATGACGTAGCAGAAATACAGTTTTCAATTGTTGTAAAATTGACTAATGTAGCGTGATCATTTATGTCTTAAATTATTTTTGTTGACAGCTAATAAAAAAGAAAATGCTGATACTTCTTGGAGTACCCAGCCATACAGTAAAGCGGTACGTGACGTCGGCTGTCCTCTCAATTGTCACTGGTAATGGAAGAAAATGGAGGCACGGTGGAATAATGGATAGCGGCTCGGATTGAGGAATCGGAGAGCCGAGTTCGAATTCCAGTCGGATCCATTACATTCACTTATGTGCTAATACCCTTGAGAAAGGTATGAATCCTCTTCTTCGCCTCCCAGCTATAGGTAAATAGCAATACAGATTGGCTTGTATAGCCTTGGATCGCAACTGGTCTACCGCAGAAAGAAAATGGCAACCTACTGCGAGAAAAAATCTGCCTCGTCAGTCATGTATCGAGAGATGCATGATCGCCTAAGCGTGCATCACGCATGGCACATAACTGACTGAATTGCGACCCCGACCCATAATGATTTTTACGCATATTAAGCGGGTTAAGTGATGATGAAATCATAAAAATAGATGTAATAATTATTACTGAATGCAAGAGCAGCATTTCAAAGAAATGACGCTGAGGAACAAATACACAAATCCCGGTATACTCATCATGATAACTAAACAGATAAAGGTATAGCGGTTACATGCATCACAGCCAAATGTGCGTTATATGGTGACAAGTTTGGTAAAAGTAGCACATGACCTTGCAGGAGGGCGAATGAAATACTTTCAAGTTGCATAACACAGTCTACTCAGACGGTCTCCAATTGAGAACGTTCCCAAATATGTAGATGCTACCTCCAAATCGCTTCATACTTTAAGCTTAAAAGAAAAATTCTCGACATTCGGTCATGATCCTCCCCCACTTAACATTGGCAGAAATTTCTGAAAGTACCTAGAACCAAAAGAAAAAAAATATAAACTTATATATACAATTTTTATTTGAGAA
The DNA here is from genome assembly GCA_903632075.3 of Acanthosepion pharaonis. Lineage (NCBI taxonomy): Eukaryota > Metazoa > Mollusca > Cephalopoda > Sepiida > Sepiidae > Acanthosepion > Acanthosepion pharaonis. Next base: position 2,780,220 of record CAHIKZ030000480.1, read on the forward strand.
TTGGACAAATAAAATAAAATATTAAACAGACAAATCTTGTCGCTTGAATTTAATAAAAACGTGTTTATATATATATATATATATATATATATATATATATATATATATATATATATATATATATATATAGTCATGGGTCCTTACCTATAACAACAGAATGAACTCTTCCTAACATTATGTATACTACGCCTCTCAAGAGAGAGGGTCGAATTGAGTCGAGCTGTTTCGGGCTTGACGGTCGAACTCTCTGCCTCTGAGCAGAGAGGAACCCGGACAAGGCTCCGCCGAAGGGCAGAGCCTCGTTCGGGGACGTTGACCAACCCGATTCTGTTTTTACAGTTTCTACGAGCATTTTTTGGCCGAGCCTACGGGCTCGGAAACCCCACGTAAAATTCGGCATTGTGCCACATCTTACCCTCGTGGTGGTGGTGGGGGGAGTAAATATCGAATCGTGGCGAGCCGATAGTAGTTCGCTCCAAACCAGACTGACAGTCCATACTAACACCTTCCACGTCTTGTATTATTATTTCGTGTAATATACCTTCGTTATTTCTACTCTTGTGTTCGTGTTGTTCTTCCTTGGTCCTAACCTGGACCATAACACACACACACACACACACACACACACACATATATATATATATATATCGCACATATAGTGCTGGTGTCAATAAAACAATGCACATTGTAATATAACAGAGCAGCTAATCTCACACCGCTAGCACAACTCAGAGTTTCATGCACAACGCAATCTTCAGATTACTGAGTATGGACGAACTCTCTCTCTCTCTCTCTCTCTCTCTATATATATATATATATATATATATATATAACTCCATCGATAAAATTATTATTAGTTTGAGTAAGTTCACTTGCTGAAAGAAACATGTCACGTGTTTTTCTCATTTTGTCATTCAATTATAAATGAAAAACTTATATAAAATATATATATATATATATATATATATATATATATATATATATATCAGACTTATAGTAGAAAATATAAGTTTTTCATTTATAATTGAATGACAAAATGAGAAAACACGTGACATGTTTCTTTATATATATATATATATATATATATATATATATATATATATATATATATATATATATAAAATAAGTATCTGTATGTATAAGTAAATATCAATACTACAAGTTTATTTTAAATGTACATATTAATTATATATATAAGTGTGTGTGTGTGCGTGTGTGACAAAATAACGAAAAATAAACTAACAACAACATTAAACCATAAGCAGTAATTTACAAAACAGACTGCAAATAATGTAATACAACGTATATATTAATAAATATACATATTATCTCTCATCCCTAGCACGATTCTGATTAATTATAATTCAAATTATGCAACGGTCAGTTCATATTCAGCATCTGAAGCTTGCGTCATGGATGAAACTCAGTGAATTTGTAAACAGAGACTATTATTGCTGATGATGCAAGCCTCTTCCTTAAGACGAATAGAGTTCTCTGGTCACTGGCGTCTTTGAGTAAAAATTTCGATCCCGGTTTGAGGCAATAGGATGTCTAGCCACACTAATGAACTGCGAAAACAATCTGTCTGTGGATGAGTATATATATATTTTAAAATTTGTGTATTTAGGCAGCAAATTCCCTTTTAGGTATATATATATCATTGTGTATTTGGACAGCAATCCCTCTTTTATATAAGTTGCATTAAAAACGACTGACAATTTAGAAAATAAAACATTCCTACAATTATAGATGCATACATAAAATAATTTATAGACTCAGTTAAAAGTAAAAATGAAATCATCCTTGATAGTGGCTAAAATTAAACCCGATAGCGTTCGGACATACGAAACATTCAGACAATTTCTTCATGATTTGTGTTCCAAAAAAAGAAGATTCCGACAGCAAGGGCTCTGATCAGGGGTTTTAGAAGCGCGTGGAATCACCTCTTAATTGCTGACCGGGGTGGTAGCACCTGCTTGATCCCACCTATGTGCAAATAGTTAACCACCAAACTGGGGTCAAAACACTATGGAAGTATAGAAAAAGATTTTTATAATAAAAATACCAGCAGTATATTTGACTCTTGACAAAACCCTCTTTACAAAAATAAGTCAATGAAACCTGATCTACAAACTAATTTCTTACAAAGAATACATATTCTGTTCATACGAACCTATCGTAAAAATCTTGTTGGCATTAAATAACTCATTGAGGTGTTGATATGCCGTAAAACAAAATAAACCAAACCAATACAAACCAAATCGGAAAATTATAAGAACACAAGAAAAATTAAATAAAAAAAAAATTAATCGCAGTACCTTTATTGGAATTTAATTTGAGAACCACGAGTAGGATATTTTACAAGTTCACATTTTAGCCTATTTTTTCAATCCTCTCTCGAATCTTTTTACTTGCTTTCAAAATCGGCTACCAAAGCCTTGATTCTTATCAGAGATAAAAATATATTTTCTGCCCAATGAAGGGGCCAGGATAATTTGTATAACAATTTTGGAAGGGAAAGTCCCCGATTCTTCTGAGCCTCCTAAATCTTCATAAATTTGGAAAATCCTTCCCTATTTGGCAGTGAGAATTCGACCATCGTCTGTGAGTTCGGCGATAGGGAGCTCCAGTCAATTTCGGAACCACTTTCAACCAAAGAACTACTACCTTCTAAAGGGCTGTCGAGAACGAACGTCGGCTCACAATTAAAGACCAGTTGAAAGCTGCCTTCCTTTCACCTACAAGACTTCTGTCGTCGACCTATGAACTCACTCAACTTCGAAATTCCTATATCTATCAACATTTTCCTACTCTACAAGAACTGTGAGAAAAACTTAGAGTGTTTCTAATCCTTAACAAAATTCTACTCGCTTAAAGAACTTTTAGGCGCGCAGAGAAATATTTTGAGCAAGTCTTTTTTTTTTCTGTTTTTCTCTTTTTCCTTTTCTCTTCCTTTAAAGTTAAAGGACTTTTCTTTCTCCCTTTCTTTCTCTCCTATTTGTGTTTATCTCTTTACCCTTTTTATTGTATATGCCAATAAACATTTTCTCCTTTTATTGTTACACACCGAGCAGGAGTTTTGAGTCTTTCTTTATTCACCCACCTAAAAGAGAGAATTTGCCCGCTCTAATCTTGCTGATTTTATTCAATATTTTTTGCAAATTTTTAACCTCAGTCCTTTCATGTGGGAAAGCCGGGACTAATTCCCCGATTTATGTGTAACGCTTTTCATAAGGCGTCTTGGGTATGACGATAAAGTACATCCGAGGGTGGTAGCACCTGTTAGGGTCCCAGCTATGGGCAAATAGCTAACCCCCATACTAGGGTCAAAACACTATGAAAGTGTAAAAATAGGTTTTAATATCCGAAATATTTTGTAAAAAATTATTAACAGAAATAGATTTTTGAAAAAAATATTACCAACAATAAAAATTGTTGACTATTGTTGAGGTTGATATGCCGTAAAACAAAACAATACAAACCAAACTTTTCATAAGGTACTAGACAAAAATGTCGATCCATACGGAAATATTCCCGTCATTTTTTATGGGTTCTATACTAGTTTATAAGTTAAAATACTGCCTTATACAAACACGGATTTATGCTTCATAATTCTTCATGACACAATAGCATTGTGTTTTAATGTTGGAATCTTCCTGTATTTTTCCTCCTTTTTCCATTTACAGTTTGCAATGCTGTAAAACTGAATGAATCATTTCCTTTCTTTTCTTTTACTCTTTCTAAACTTGCCTTTTACACAATGTGGCCGAATAATGCAAAATCTCGCCGATAATATACTAAACACTTGAGTCATATCAAAAAGTACATACTGAAGATCAATCTGAAGCTGAAGTGAAAGAATGACTTATCTCTTTGACCGGAGATTAATTTACAGTTGTAACAATAAGCACATTTGAAAAGTAATGCTTAAACACTTTAACTTGGGCGGGTTTGGTGGCAATATTAAACATTCACTTCTCGATAAAAGCCAGGATTGCATTTCTTCGTGGGATAAGCCACTGCGCCTGTAAAGTATGGTGCCGTATAGACTTGTAACCAGTGGTGGCTTCCTAAATTTCCAGGAATTGATTTTATAAAAATAAGTAATCTTTAGGAACCTATTCTGATTTTTTTTTTCAATCTGAGAATGGAAACAAATCATTTTTTAACTTCAAAACGATAGGGGGCATGTGTCTATTAGAATGTCACTAGGCGCGCGCACAAGCATTGCGTAACTAACATTTTACCTAGGCCATCGTCTATTAACATATAAGATTATTTTCGGAAAATCCAGCAACAGATTCGCGAACCGGTAGGATACCACCACTGCATGTAACAGAAGATAAACCCTCATCCCCACCATAAATCGAAATTGGACAAGAATGTTTTTCACTGGTCGTCATTCCCCTGTTAAGCCTCTCAAGAATTCCAACGCCTTATTTTTCGCATAAATTATTTTAATATGCTTGCTTGTACCTATCTGCAAACCGACTGACCTACCTTCAAGTTCACAAAAACAAAATAAACAAATTTCATTATTTTTTATTCTATAACTTGGAAAGTAATGAAGCTATAATGAAGGATATTTATATGCATTTAAGCATATAAATATACATATTTAATTTATTTTTGTATGTATATTTATATGCTTAAATGCATATAAATATCCTTCATTATAGCTTCATTACTTTCCAAGTTATAGAATAAAAAATAATGAAATTTGTTTATTTTGTTTTTGCAGATAGGTACAAGCAAGCATATTAAAATAATTTAATTTAATTTTTCTATATATTTATATATACTTTTTATGATTAAATTTTGCTCTCATCAACATATCCTCCTTTATCTTTGATTACTGCTGCACAAATTTTTGGCATTCGTTGGAAAAGTTTCTCAAAGTATAAGTGTAATAATTGATTCCATTCTTTTTTCAATCATTCTAAGAGCTCTTCTTTATTTTTTTTTTTTTACTCTTCTGTCAAGTTCATCTCTTGCTAATTCTGCGGTGGCTTAAAAATTTTTGAACTGTAGTATATATATATATATATATATATATATATATATATATATATATATATATATATATATATATATATATAAAGTGAATAGAAAATATAAAGCAATGAGTCAGAAAAGCAAGGGCAAGAAAAATTTTGCTGCGGTAAAAAGAAATTAGAAGTTTCAATAGATCCTCGCTCCTCAGAGCCAATCGAGGACAAAAATATGTGCACACTGACTAGTAAAAAAAAAGCGAGAAGAAAAAATTACTACCAGGGAATCAGCAGTATAAATCATAGACAGATTACATTTAGATACATCAGCCAGAGGGAAAGCCGTTTTGCCTTAATATAAATGGTTTCAATAATTCTTAGATGGTAATCTGAATGCGCATTGCTGATTATGGTAATAAAATACCTGAGGAAGGCGTGACACAGATCTAATCATTTAAGTTCTTTGCAATGGCAGAACCAGAAGTATTCACAAGCCTGTGCAGATTTTCACACTGCTGGCACACGTTGATCAATCCTAGTCTTCAACCACTGATTAGATCTGCCAATATATTAAACATCACAGTTGGATCCTATAGAAAGGTGTTCGACCCATTCATTGTCTCTAATGGAACAAAGCAAGGTTGTGTCCTTGTTCCTTTCCGACTTGCTTTGTATTTTTTCTGTCATGCTGGAAACAGTATTTCTGAATGATGAAGAAGGTATGGGATTTGAGTTTAGGACAAACGGTGTGTTATTCAACCAACAACGCTTCAAAGTAAGACGATTAAAATTTCTTGCCGCACTACATTGTCAGGATGTGACACAAGGTCCGTTCAATGTGGGAAACCCGAACGCGTACACCACCCAAACAGGTCCAAAAATTGTGCAGCTCCCGCAACCCTCGGTTGTGTTGGCATCGGTATTATTACCGACCCCACCCTATTTAGTACCATGAGGGGGTTACTGCCGCGGGCAGCTGTTTCACGAGATGGAGCACCTCTCAACAATATTTTTAATTACGCTGTCAGAAGACAGACACGGTGATGAAATGTAGTTTATCCACCTGAGGGCAGATACTGCACTTTGATGCCAGCCAAAAGGCCGGGGGTATTTTTTAGTGCGCCCACGTCGCTACCGAATGACACAAGGTCGAGATTTAAAGTAGGTTTAACGGTAATACCATGCAAAAATTGCCCAAGCCCCGTCGGCACTTGCTCTTTTGGGGTCGCCTCAGGCGCCCGGCAATAAACCAGCCCCGTTTTAAAGGAGAGGTACTGTCTGTACCCCCCTGTCCCTGGGGCTGGGATTTAAATTATTTGAATCACTCTGAGCCAAAAGGCTGAGGGACGATTGTGCAAACTGTTCGGAACCTGCTCTTTGCAGACCTTTGCACACTTGTAGTGCACACTCGTAACAATATGTAATGAATCGTAAACAAATTCTCACGTCCATTTAAAGCTTTCGGTCCGACCATCAGCATAAAAAAACTTGTCCATGTCCATCAGTTTATTCATAAACATTCTCCAGCTGTTGCTTCCACTGTTTATGCTGATAGAAAAGCTTTGAAAACAGTTTCCTCTTTCACCTATTTTGCTTTCATTGTATCCAACGATACTAAGCTTAACAAAGAAATTGAGTGCAGGATTTGAAAGGCTATTTCTGCCTTCGATAATCTTTATCATGGACTTTGGAATACCCATGCTGTTTCGTTACAGGTGAAAATTGATGTGTACAAGTCAGTTGTACTAACACCCATACTCTGTGGTGCAGAATCTTGGACTCTGTACGGACGATACACCAATCAATTCGATGCTTTACACATGCGTTGCCTCCGTACTATCTGGAACATAAAATTGAGTGATCGCTTTAGAAACAGAAAAATTCTGACTAAATGTATCATGACAGGTATGAAAATCATCCTAATAAAAATCCAACAGGTAGGTAGACTATCTTCCTCGTATGAGCGATAGAGGACGTCCAAAATAACTCCTCTTTGACCGGCTTCTATCAAGCAGGTCAGTTGTAAGGCTACTCAAAGACAAACTCAAAGACAATCTGCATCGATACAGCATCCCTTTTTCTTGCTGGGAAAACAAAATGCCCGAGTGCAAGAACTGGTGCTTCTCATCTGTACAAATGTTTGAGCAAGTCCGACTTGAACACCGTGATCAACTGCGTGCAAATATTAAAGCAAGTTGGCAGCCTTTCCTGCTTTAATGCAAAAATATGTGACAAATAGATCTGCCACATGTTCCATCTGTCAAAAAGTTCGCAAGACATCTTCAGGCCTCGGGAGAAAAATGAGTGTCCGTTGAAGTTGAACACTTTGTTTTACTGAATCTGCAACGGGAGAGTCCATCATATATATTGTATGAATGTTTAATTTTTAAGCGTTCATTTTCTAAACTGCTCCTCAAATAGGTAATTGTATTGCTCATCCGAAAAAAATTGTATTAATAAATTTTAATTCGATATTTCATGTGCAAAAAATGCCATTTATTCTTGTAAGATTTTTAACGAGCGGAAACGATTTTTGGACTATTGACCCACGTACTTATGAGACCACCAAGTTAAAGAAAGGCCTTCGGAACGAGTGGGTGTTCTGTTAAATACCTTAAATACCTTAAGAAATAAGAACGCCTTAGAAAAACAACTTGCTTGACGACTTCGTATGAGCTTAAAACTATTAATAAGTACTTGCTGAAAGTCTATTTGTTCTAATAGATAGATAGATAGATAGATAGATAGATAATGGTCAGACTGGGATAGATAGATAGATAGCCAGCCAGCCAGCCAACACACATTTTCTTACGCGTTCTACTGTATGTGCACGTAATGCAGCGGTTATCAGCGTAGAAAATAGAATTGACGTGTCGAGTTCAAATTCCATCCGGCAACGTTGCCTTTGCTTTTGCAAGAACAGCTTCAGGAAATATGGAATCCATTTCTTTTTCTTCCAGCTGAGGGTTAAATAGCCGGGCAAAATTAGTACTCTAGCTTTGGAAGCTAACCAGTCCAGAAGAAGGAAAATCAGCTGAAAGGTGATGTTCACTTTGATCTTGCCCTAAGTGCTGCTACAGGACATGGGACGATACGCCCATTTATGCTATATTGTATTATGAAAATGAACTTTTTAAGTGCAACTGAGGATGGATCAATGCCCGTCCTATTACATGAATTTTGATCTGAAATTTTCACTGCCTATGTGATTAATGCTTACAACTGAATTAAGGAAGGACAGATGGATTGCTAAAAATAATATTTTTGCTGTAAAAAAAATGCTATTTTTATTATTAAGCTAAGAGGTTATTGACGTATATTTGAAACTATCGTGTTAAAACTGAAATCTTAAACGAACCTTTCTATTTAAGGTCGACGGGAAAGCGGTTTGGTGAATCGTTTTTCTAGTTCTCACTTAAGAATAAAAAACGAAAGTTAATGAAGATCTTAAATTTACAGTCGTTGGTTTTTCTCGTTCCCAGAAGTACCAATATTCTATAGAAATTCAAAATTAATGGCCATTATTTTCATAATCAATACAAAATATATAATATACATTCCATTATCTTTAAAAGAAAATGATTCTGCCATCAATAAACATTCGTCTGGTTCCTTTTACGAAATAAAATGGGAAAAGAATCTAAACAGTTATTCGGTTTCTCAGTTAAGAAGACGAAATAAAAAATAAATAAATCACTCATTCTTAAAGTTAAAGGTCTTATCTTCAGTGACTATTATTTAAAATACGACGCACAGATAATAAAGCATTATATATATAAGCTATAAACCAATGGTTTATTTTGATTTTCTAAGCGTAGCTTATATATGGCATAAGGCCGAATATATGGGGCACCCAGAGAAAATCGAACTCACTATTCAATGGTAATTGATCTAGCGAGACAAGCTTGCTAGCCATTACACCACGTCGAAGTACTCTTTGCTTAAAGTTTATTGACACACTTTGGGGTTAAAGATTATGCTGTTATGGAAACTATGCTATTAATTTCATTATTATTATTATTATTATTATTATTATTTTTATTATTATTATTATTATCTAATATAAAATAGAAGTCTTTTACCAGATGTAAGCTAATAAACCAGCTTTGAAAAAAGCAAGCAACCTTTAAATTCTTCGAAATCCAGAGGATGCTGAAAACCTTTGGCCTTTCCATATATTATATATATATATATATATATATATATATATATATATATATATATATATAGGTTGGTTAATAAAACAAGGGAAAATGAAAGGGTACCAATGTGATCAGTGCGAAAAGCATTTCTTATATATTAGTTGTTAATCACAAGACAGAAATGAACCACGGAGATTAATGTTATTAGTCCGGAATTTTCGGCCACGCCTGTGTCCTTCATCAGTGGTGTGAGAAATAAACAGAGAAACGGGAAAGACTCACCAACTGTGGTTCTTGAGGCTGGTGGGAATTCGTTGTAGATTGTATTATTAGTAAAAATCCGATCCCTGCTTGATTCCTTACGTGCGAAACTTTTTTGAAAATGATCGGAGTAAACCCATTAGTCTGTTTTGTCTTTATCGGTCTGGAAGGTAGGGGAGTGTGATTTTGAACTCGGGGAAGAGACTTGTAGAATCTGGGGTGGGAAAGAAATCCCATATGGGATCATTGTTGATAGATTTGTGAGAAGGCAAAAAGTAATAAAAATAGAATGAAAGGGAAAAAAGAGGATAGGAACTGCAAAAAAAGGATTAACATTTAATATACAATAAATGCTTTTGCAATGATCACATTGATACCCTTTCATTTTCGTTTAAATACTACAAGAAGCACACGTGGACTCTTCCTTCTATATATATATATATATATATATATATATATATCCTGGCTTGAGGCTTTTCGGACGTGTAGTCGCATTGAGGAGCTGTGAAACAATACTGTCTGCGAATAAATAATATATATATATATATATATATATATATATATATATATATATATATATATATATATAAATTGTAATTGGTAGGGATTATTCAAAAAGGACTTCTCAGTCTATATGAGAGCTCAATGTATGATACAGAGCAAACTATAAGAATAATTAGGAAGTCATTAAAAATCTATTGTCGGTAATAAATTTATTTCAATGAATATAAATATATTCATCTCATCAGACCGACTACATTTTATGAAATGAAATCAAGATATCCCTGACAGAAAAATGTGCAAAGATAAAAAAATAAAATAAAATTACAAAATACCAAATAAAACAATACAAAAAATAAACTGACCTAGAAAAGTTTTCATTGGAGGCTTACATTATGAAAAGAGAGAACAGAAAACAAAATTAATATAAAGGGTAAGGGAAGGTAAAGAGATAGGAAAGTTATATTTAAAACCGTCCTACAACAATATGTCAAATCAAGTTCACAAAGAAAGGGCTTAAAATGTTGTTTATTTAAACAGCATCATCATCATATAATCATTGACATCATAATGCTGATGATAATAATAAAAATATAATATACTTATTCATACTATAAATTTTACACATACACACATATATATAACAAAACATAAATATATATATACACATATATAACTATATATCTGACAAAAATAAAATAACTATTAATAATAAAAATGTTAATGATAATAATAATGAAAATAATAAAAGCAAAAAAAAAAAAAATAAATAAATGAAGCATAAAAATATATAAAAAATACGTATAAAAATATAATATTAATAATAAATAATGATAAAAAGTAACAATAATAATAATAAAAATATTGGGAAAGATAATAAACGATATATATGATGAAGACATCTGCATGATAATCACATAAATAATCAAATTCATCTACAGACCCATATATACATGTGCGACAAGTACATGCATACATCTATACGAACACATGCAGACTTATATGCCTGTACACATATACAATTAAAAACCCAATTCACAAGTGCATTACCCGCAAAGTAAATGTTTTTAATCTATGCCAACATTTGAAAATAATTTCATTTCTTTGGATCAAGTGTTGACCTTCATTTTGCATTTAATTATTAGGATTATTTCCTGTAGGCATAGGTTGCATCTATTCTGGGAGTTGTTGGGAGTTTGTGATTGCCAATTATTGTAGGCTGAAGCCTCTATCTTTAAGTCTCCAAAAATGTCTAGATTTTGGTGTATTAAAGAAGCACCAGAGAAGGAATGCCTGTGATTGTAGAACCTCTGTTTCTAACGTCCAGCAGAGATACCGATGTATACTTTTTTTATCATTAATATTTTGGGGGAAAAGATAGTAGCTTGGTATACAACATTTTCTAAACTGAGCAGTTTGCTTTGGTTTCACAATTGCAAGAGGGCTTGTTATCTGGTATGTTGCTGTCATAAAATGATTTTAATATTTTATTGTTATGTGAGTCAATATATATATAAGTGCGATGGATAAATTGTCGTCTAAATTACGCCCCCAAAAAATGAAAAACACTAACATTTCATTTTAACAGAGATATTTACCAAAATTACACAAAAATATCTTGAAAATACTAAAAAATAAATTTATTCAATAAAATCAATATTGCCTTCAACCACGGCCTCCGGGTGACTTTGGAATCTCCGCCAACACTTTTGGACGGTCTTCTTGGTGAATGCTGCCATAATCCTTGCTTTTAGTTCATCTTTGGTGTTACAAGGAGTTTTTTTGGTCTCTCGTTCAACTGCGTCCCACACATATAATCAAAGGGGTTGCAGTCTGGGGAGTTAGATGGCCAGATGTAAGCGGTGATGTGGTCGCAGAAATTGTCTGACAGCCATGATTGGATTCTCCTACTTGTGTGGCATGGTGAAGAGTCCTGTTGCCAGAAATAGGGTCTTCCAGCAGCCACCCTTTTGAACCAGGGCAGCACTACCTTCTCAAGGCACTCAGTCCTTTCCAACGCGTTTCGTTATCCGACTCAAGCAAGTGTTGATAAAGAAAATCGAAATGTTGTGTAGTTACACGAAATGAAATTTTTTTAAAAGACGCCCCTGATATTTTGTTTTTTGTTTATCATCACTTGTCGTGATAAAGTCGGATGACGAAACGCGTCAGCAAGGACTAAGTACTCTTTTCCGATTGTCTATTTTATTCAATTTGTCTTCTCTACAGATTTATTCTGAGAACTTTCACACGTTGCCGACATGAAAACAAAAACATGCAATTAGTCAAAAAACAAAAAAGAAAAAATTACTAATATCTAAAAAGAGGCTTTCGCAGGAGCGTCTTTTAAAAATTTTGAAATGTTCTGTAGTTACACGAAGTAACTACAGAACATTTCGCTTTTGTTTATCATCATTTGCATTGATAAAATTGGATGACGAAACGCGTCAGCAAGGACTAAGTACTATTTTCCGATTGTATATTTTATTCATATATATATATATATATATATATATATATATATATATATATATGAGTCAAAGAGAAAATATGGATCGGAATTCGACAGGGTGATAAGATAAAGAACAAATAGGAAATGTTTATCAATCTAACATGTTTCATTTTTATTAAAGTTCCGTCAGAGACTGAAAAACGGAAAAATATATAGATACAAACATATGAGGAAGATGTGGTATTATGCTGGAATAGGCTTGGCCTCAACAAGGAAGTTGAGGGTACCAGAGAATTTCACAGGTTTCACAAATTCATGACTTCAAATGTGTATCCGGTATTGAAATTGTGATGAATATATAAACAAAAACCCTAGTCAGTATCCGGACAGCCTGCCATACACTGTAGACGGAAAATGTTGAAACTACGTACTGGACAAGGGGCGTCCTGGGTCACTTGCATACTACAGGTTAACTGAGAGCAACTAAAGAAATATTGGAATGAATTAAATGTTAAGTAATGAAGATTCACATTTCGTTTTATCGTTTTATTATAGATAGATAGATAGATAGATAGAAATCGAGTTTATCTCCTCTATTTCCTCATTGAAGTCGATACATAGATAGAAAACGAACTAGTATCCACTTTTTCACCAGGAAAGCTGTTTCTTTAGCCTAGAAGTGGCCGAATTGGTAGAAGCACGTTTCGGATAGATAGATAGATAGATAGATAGATAGATAGATAGATAGATAGATAGGAATCAAGCTTATATCCCATTTATCATCAGGGAAGCCGTTTCTCTAACCGAAAAGTGGCCGAATGTGTAAAAAGATATTTCAGATAGATAGATATGAATCCAACTAGTATCCCCATTTTCATCAGGGAAACCATTTCTCTGGCAGAAAAGTGGCCAAATTCGTAAAGCACGTTCGTCTAGATAGATAGATAGATAGATAGATAGATAGATAGATAGATAGATAGATATCGAGTTTATACCACCTTTTTCATCAGGGAAGGCGTCTCTCTAGCCAAAAAGTGTCCGAAATGGTCAAAGCACGTTTCAGATAGATAGATAGATAGATAGATAGATAGATAGATAGATATCGAGTTTATGCCACCTTTTTCATCAGGGAAGGCGTCTCTCTAGCCAAAAAGTGTCCGAAATGGTCAAAGCACGTTTCAGATAGATAGATAGATAGATAGATAGATAGATAGATAGATAGATATCGAGCTTATACCACCTTTTTCATTAGGGAAGGCGTCTCTCTAGCCGAAAAGTGTCCGAAATGCTCAAAGCCCGTTTCAGATAGATAGATAGATAGATAGATAGATATCGAGCTTATACCACCTTTTTCATCAGGGAAGGCGTCTCTCTAGCCAAAAAGTGTCCGAAATGGTCAAAGCACGTTTCAGATAGATAGATAGATAGATAGATAGATAGATAGATAGATAGATAGATAGATAGATAACGAGTTTATACCACCTTTTTCATCAGGGAAGGCGTCTCTCTAGCCGAAAAGTGTCCGAAATGCTCAAAGCACGTTTCAGATAGATAGATAGATAGATAGATAGATAGATAGATAGACATGAATCGAAATATTATCCTATTTTTCATCAGGTACTACCGTTTTTGTAGCACTCCACGGTGACTATCAGTTTATCGCTTTACTGCCATCTTTATACTTGCCTGGGGGTGTCGTCGAAGGGCGAAACTATCAGACACCATTCACTGTTTTCCTATGTCCATATCTATATAATAGAGTACAATAAATATAGCAAAATTTAAAATATATATATATATATATATATATATATATATATATATATATATATATATGCGTGTGTCTCTTTTTGTCTCTGTGTGTGTGTGTCTATGCAAGTGTGTGTGTGTTATAAATTATAATCGCTAGAAAATGAAAATGACTATGAACATGTTCGCTGTGTGGATCTAAATGTTTTGATAATACAAATCTTTCAGACAGAAAAATGGGTTATATTTTCTTGGAAATCTATAGATTAAATTATGAGGCCATGAAGTTGTCGTCTTTGTCCTCGCGAAAAAGATTAAGTACGTAATTAACCTTTGTTCATCGTATTCTTTACTGCTGCGTGCAGAAAGTTACTGATTTTCTAAAACAATGTCGCGAAAAAGACAGGTAATAAAAGCTAAGAGAAGAAAATCAAAATTATTTGATAAAATGAAAATATAGTTTGTTTTGTCTATTTGCTTTTGGGTTTTTTTTACTTTCATTTTCATGAAAAGATTTTCAATGAGCTGTCAGAAAAGCGTACAGAGTTAGCATTAATAATTTCCAATATTTTGTTACTTACTGATCTTAACAAAATTATCGCCCTAATTTGCATAAATCAATTATTTAAAATATCAGGAATTTATTTATTCAGCTGATTTGTTTCTTAAATTAATGTTCTTGTTGTTTAAGGTTTTTCTTTCACTTATATTCTTTCACACTCACTAGCCGCCTGCGTCTTAGTGGCTTTATTGCCTTGCTTGGGTGAAATGAATAAAAATAAATAAATAAATCCTTAAAATATAGAAAGAATTTTCTCTCTCACATACACAGAGAAAGAGAGAGAGTCCCTGTGCAGGCAGAATCATTCATCTATCTGATTGCGCGGACTTCTTTTATTTATTTTTTATTTAGCACACTGGAGGGGGTTACTGAATTCAAGTGTGTCTGTCGTATCCTGTCGGCACTCTAACATTTAAAAAAAAAAAACAACCGGAAGAAAAAGCTTAACCAGCGATTGTTGTAAAACTGATTCAAGATATAAAAAGGCCTCAAAACTCGCAAAGTATTCGTCCCGCGGCCCAAATTACTAGAATCAGAGTGTAATATTTGTTCCAGCAGCCAACAGTCGGCCCACGGCTCTAGCTATCAGCAGCAGCAGATGCTCCAGCTACCTCCAGCAGGCCGCCAGTTCTAACCAGCCAACTATATCCAACATGCATCCAGTTCCAGCCAGCCATACTTGCCAGCAGCAACGATAAGCGATAAACTGTCCTTTTCATGACAACAATTCTCACCGGCTACAAAACTGTCCTTTTCAGGACAACACTCTTCACCGATTATAAAATTGTCCTTTTCAGGACAACGCTCCAGCGACTACAAAACTGTCTTTTTCATGACAACACTTTTCAACGACTACAAAACTGTCTTTCCCAGGACAATACTTTTCTACACTCTTCTCGTCCTCTACATGAACATGCAGAGATATTTTTGCTTAGTGCACTGTAATCCTATTTTTGTCGATGTATTTTCTTTAACGAAAATGAACTTGGCAATATATTTTTTACTCAAGTCAAAAATTCAGTAGTCTCATTTTTTTTAATTTAAAATTCTGTTGTCTCATTTTTAAGTTCTAAAAACCGAACTGTACAGTACTTTCCATCCGAATAAAAAAAAAATGAAATCGAGGCAAAAATACGCAGGGAAAGAGAAATTAGTAAGCAAAGAAATTATTTTCTTTGTCTTTGTTGGCGTCATGAGTTTTTGGCAATGAATTAAACCTGTCAAAAGTATGCTTCTGTACCAGCATATTAATGGTACGTGATCTTTTTGGCAACTGTCCAATACAGTGTTTTGTATTGGCAGTTAAGAAAAATCAATCTAAAACAGCAATAACCACCACACAAACCTACCCATCAACCGATTCATGCATCTCCAGGAATAGCTAAGTATGTTTCTTAAGCACTGATTCAATGGTATATGATTGGGATACAGCAGCAGCAACTTCTTTCCGTGTCACTTCATGACGTAGACGATCATAGCCTTCCACATCTTCTCGTCTTTGTATCTCTTAATAAGTTTTGTCTTTTTATTATTTCTCCTAAACCCTTTTAAGCCATCTATTTGCTCAAGCCCATCAAGTATATTACGCACTGATTTCCTGTCCCTCCTTCCCTCAATCTGTCCCGTGAGTACTAGATTTTCCAAGCCCTCCTTCTTCATTACTTGCCCCAGAAATTTCAACTCTTCGTGATATTAAATATAAGTTTCTTTTTTGTTTCCATTCTCTATAAAACCTCGTTGTTGTTCACGTATTCGGTCCATGGTATCCTCAGCATTTTTCTGTAGAACCACATTTCTGTTGCTTCAGGTCTCTTCTTCAGTAAATTGAATTCAATGAATGAATGAATGATGACAAAAATATTAATAATGTTGATGGTGAAAATACACCTAACTGAAAAGCAAATATAATTCCTTATAAAAATTTTTTTAAAAACTGCGGCAGAAATAAAGTCCCTATATAAGTAAAATTAATGAGAAACGATAAGAAAATTTATAGCGATAATAATAATGTCACCCGTATCATTAGCGCTTGTGAAATTCTTACGCAGAAAGAGTGCAAGTGATGCCATGATAAAATGGCCTCTCAGTTGCATTGATGCCTATATAGTAAATATGGACATAAAGTCGAACCGAAATGATACTTCTACAATTCAGAAAAGGCGATTGAAAATGAGCAAGTCAAAATCTTATGGGAATCCAAGCAAATAGTATCCTTGAGGCAACCAAACCAGACACCACTGTTGCTGAAAAAAGAAAAAAAATACAAGAATACATTACTTAAAATATCTGGGTAGTAAAAACAAAATTCCCTGCTGCGTACATCTATTTTTTATTATAATTAACTACGTTGAATTAAGGTGATCCCATTCACCTGTGATATCTATTCTACCGCAGCTGTAAAATCCGATTTGAACATCGTTCATTATGTTCAAAAATAAAATATCCTTTAAACGTGAGAAACAGATAACAGGTGTACCTGCTGATCATGACAACAGAAAAAAATCAGCCATCTTTTTACTACACACTTAACCCCAAGCTATAGGTTAAATAGTAGGTTAATATGACCTCTCTAACTTTGGGTAACAGCCAGAGGAAGAGAAATTTTACCACTCTACTATCTTTTCAAAGACGCCATGGAAATTCACAAATAATAGAAAGGGATTATGTAGAGAGCCATCATCGCCTACATCTTGAAGGTACATAGCATTAAAAAAAAAAACTCTCTAAGGAGCTTATAGGAGAGTGCATGTTTTAATGCAACTTGTGACGAGAAAAACAAGTAAAACGGAGATAGCAACAAGCTGAGTACCACATTTCTTTTTCAAAGGGAATACAGGAAAAGGACGTCATGGATCTGAGACTGGGAGGTGAGGTTTTCTGCAATAAACTAGAAATTTTCTAGCTAAACAAAAATGATTTTCAAGAACTTCTAAGCAAAGAAGCCGGCAGGAATTAAATCCACAATACGAAAAATGACAACATTCAATAGAAAATACAACGTTTAAAATCTGATTTGCAGTTACATAAAAATAGCAGAATAAAGTCTACACCGAAAAAAAAAATACCCTGTCCGGTGTCAAAAGCTGCTGGTGGCGCTAGGGGTGACAGTACCGCCTTAGAAACCAAAACTGTGTTACCTCCCCTGCTGATGAGGACTGGGTATCGCACATGCTTTCACAGGTTGTATGTGTATAAAATAATTAATTAAATAAACACAAATAAGATCACCAAACAAAACCACTGTGGGTTAGCCCACTTGGTTTCGCCAAACGCTAATTAGGTGGCGCTGTTTAAATCTATAAAAAGACAAACATTTTCTTCCTCTTCCTCTGTCTTCCTGAAGATACATCAGTTTGTAGTTGAGAACGTCCCCGTTTGGGACGCCTTTGTTTCCCCTATCGACTGACGTTTGAATTCTCACATCCACGCACATAGACACAGGTGTGTATCATACACACTTGTATCACATACACAAACAAGCACATTCTAAATAGCTAAGTTTTAATGTCTTTTCTTTTCCTTTCAACTTAGTACACCTTAATATCATTTCTTTTTGTTAATACACGCATCAACTGCTTGTTTAAAATCCTTGTTTTTTGTCTTATTTTTTTACATGGATTCACATGAGTCCGCTAAATATTTTTTTCGGCGAAGATATGTAAAGAAATACATACAGAAAAGAAATTATTAGTAATAATGACGAACTGGGTAAATCCAACCACACAATAAATCGACAAAACTACAAAAGACAAACAGCTTTAATAAAAGTAAATATCTTAATTGTAAGGGGGGAAAAGGCAGACGCAGTTTTTAGCAGCATAGATAAAATAGGATGTTACAGATAAACAAATGCAACTTTTATAGGCAGGTGGATTGGAAAACAGAACAACCAGATGCCATTGAATCAAAACTCTTCGGGGTCAGATTTGGGGTCTGTGAGAAAGAAATAAGTGTGTTTGACGAACCTTAAGATATGAATGAAAAAAACATATATACAAGACGAAAAGGTGTAACGTGGAAGGTCACAGACTACCTTAAAAATGGCGAATTCTAATTGAAAATATTCAGCCATACACGCAAGACTAGACACAAAATTGCACAAATACCTCATAGAAGCAATAAAATCGTCGAATGGATGATGAACAAAGAGAAGTAAAATTACAAGTCATTACTGGTGCATAACATGCCTGCATATGAAAAGTCGGGACACTTTATGAAAGAAATATATTACTCGTTAAAATGTCTATTTCTATGTGAAGCAGTGACGTGTAGAGGTTCGGTGATGCCAGGAGTTCAATTTTTTGATTGTATACCCCTAAGACCCAAGTAGAGGGGGGGTTCTATAGGGCCTAGTATTTATAAATGTGAGAAAAGAAAGACATTTTAAATATGTAAAAACAGATGAAACATGAAATAGACAATTTATTCAAATTAAACATAAACTAATTTTCTATCTTTGATTGGATGCCCTCCCGATCTGAATGCCCACGCACCTTCTGTACGCTACTTATATGAAGAACAGAAATAAATTACAAAAAAAGAAACCAGACCTGTTTTTTGTAGATTTCAAAATCCTCATAGAATTCAAAACAAGAAAAAAAAGCTAACTTCGATATGTATAGGCTATCAAACTGCATAATGTTGAATATTAAAATGCATAAAGATTCTCTTGATTCTGAATAGAAGTGTTCTTTCTGTTGCAATTTTATTGAAGACTTCCTCGTTGCTTCATCCACGGAATTCTCAGTATCCTTCTGTAGAGCTCCATTTCTGCTGCCTCTAGTTTTCTCCTCATCTTTGGGGAGATTGTCCAGCATTTACTACCATATAAGAAGGTTGGATATCACATAACAATCCAGCACTCTTTTCTTTGTTTCTAACGAAACCTTTGCGTTTCTCAGCACCTTGCTTAGTTTTTGGTATGCTTCTTTTGCTAGTCCAATGTATGTTCGGATCTCGGTGCCACAATTTACATCTCCTGATAAAACAGATATTTAAACTTCTGCACCTGTTTAATGTTGATCTCTTCAATTTGTAACTCGCATTTTGGGCTATTTTTCTTGCTATTGACCATACTTTATGTCTTCGTATAGTTTATAGTTCTTTTTCCTTATATTCTTTTACTACTCTATCCTGTAGTTTTATTTCTGAGTCAGCCATCAACGCAGTTGTCATCTGCATACCTTATATTGTTAAGATTACGTCCACCGATAATAAATCCTGTTAAGGTCTCCAGTTCCCTTAGCATAGTGTCACAGTAAAGATTGAATTAATCTGGGGAAAAGACACATCCGTGTCTTACATCTTTTTCTATTTTTGTGTAGCTACTCAGTATTCTTTTTTTTTTTTTTTTTTTTTTTATCCATATGCTGGTGCTTTACTCCTAGTTCTGGATTATCCTAACACCTTTTTAGAGGATTAGGAAACTCGAAAACTAGGAATCAAAAATAGAAAGAAAAAACACCCCAAAAGAGAATTAAAAAGTTGCAATGAGATTAAGTAAACATGGTTACGCAGAGAACCTTTGAAAAGGTAAACTGAATTCCTACTAATAGCGACCCAGAACAATTTACTAAGAAACAACTATTTATATCCAAGACAGAAGTGATACAGCGAAATAGTAATGGTATATTCGCAGATAGCTTTGAAAATATTGGTTATGAGAAGCAAATCCAACAAATTCATTCAGAAGATCTAATAATTAGGCATGACTGGGTGGGAAAGGTGTTCCACTGGGAACTGGGCAAACGATAAAGGTGTAACCATGTAACCAAATCCATGTAATTGTCATTGAAATTTAATCTGTCCTTATCAACCAAGAAATGAGAGCACTACGACGTGGTGTAACGGTTAGTAAGTTCGTCTCGCTAGATCTGAGTGTTCGATTCTCACTGAGTACTCCTCACTGCTGACCTTGCGCCACATCTAAGCTACTCTTGGAAATTCATTTGGGCGCTTCCCTGTGGTGTAGTGGTTAACGAGGAAGTCTCGCGAGATCAGTGGTCCCCAAATACAATTTTTTCTCTGGGTCGGATTTTCGGAATGAATATTTGATCGTACCTCACCAAATTTTATGTGATAAAACGTACATTTAGAAACATGATTTTTTTTCCCCGTATTCAAAAAAATCAAAACAGATTTCGCGGAGGTTCGCTATTATATTTTCTTTCTTTTTCTAGGCTCAACGGCTGATACCTGTGAAAACAAGGTTTTCATTGTTCCAAAGAAAATTTCACATTTCTTTCCGTCTTTTTCCTCAGCTTGCCCGAGTTTGAAGGGTGGGGGTAAAGGAAATTATTATTTCGTACTCACTACAACTTTTAACATCTCCGACTGAAATCTGAAATGTTATTCATTAATTAAATCTTGACAACATCAAGACTGTTGTCTTTCCTGTATATCCCCAGGAACTCCACTTCTCTCCTTTTCTTACGCTCGGCTAATACAAGACCGCACAGTAAACCTCTACCTTGACTGACTCTTGAGCCTTTTATTGCGTGAACATTAGTAAAAAAAAAAAATTAACTAAAACTTCGTGATTTTATTTTTTTTTAGGTCGACATTAATTATATACACACTAAATTTTTTTTTTATAAAAAAATATATTTTATAATTGAATAACAATAATCCTGTTCACTGCTAATTTTATTCCAAGCATTTTTTTTTATGTATATACAAATTTTATTGAATGTAAAACTGGTGATAATAAAGTTGAAGCTTAGTCGGTTAAACAAGCCCAAGGTTTATTTACTAAGCCGGGCACAAGCATGGGGCATCCGATGGAAAACGTAACGAATAACAAATAGATTACGGCAGTGAGAATAATAAATTAACCATAGTAAAAAAAGAAAAAAAAAATGGTGGCTACGGAAATAAACCATACGAAGAACAGGAGGGATAGTAATTAAAAGAAGAGACATGAGAAAAAAAGGGAAAAAAAAAAAAAAAGATGATATGAGGAAAGAAAAGAAAATAGTAATGCAGAAGATGAAGCTTTTTGTGCGTAAATGTTGGAAGTGACAGAATTTGATGCAGAGAATAGTACGCCTTTAAAAATCTGGCCAATCAATAATCTGAATGTGTGCATTTTTCTACGCAGTGTCTGCATTAAAAAAAAAAACACCAGGTTAGGTGAAGAATAAAGATGAACATGCAGAAATTCTATTTGAATTTGTTCTATATTGCTCACGATAGCTATAATAATATTGAACAACTTAAGAAATATAAGAAAAAACCTGGAAAATTCTTTATGCATCCAAGGTAATTTTACCTGATTTACTCCAAATAAGCTTTTTAGCATAAAATCCAACTTACAAAACATCAAACAATTGCCACCTCCCGGCTATTACTCATTTTCTTTTCCCATCTACTGGTTACCCATTCGGCTAATTCTAGTCACGCAAGCAATTCGGAGTGGGCTCAATCCTCGTCGAATGTTCTAGAAATGCAACCTTGTGCTATACTTCTTCGAATCCAGAAAATGCTTAGGGGATGTTGTTGTTGTTGTTGTTGTCTGTTTTTGTTGTTGTTGTTGTCTGTTTTTGTTTGTCTTGTTTTTTTTTTAATCAATTCACCCCAGGTAAGGTGATATTGCCACTAACACAAATGGTGCTATTGGGAGTGAAAGACAATGAAAAGGCTTTAGAAAGAAGCGGAAACATAACCCTAGACAGGAAACAAGGAATAAACCTTTACTCCTTTCCAAATGTCCGGTAAGGAGTGGGAACCAAACGATAAGCGAACCTACCGACTTCTATTGAGGTGAAAAAAAAGAAACAGTGAATAAAATGTCAGAGTTCAGGTATAGACGTTAGGAATATAGACATGAAGTAGACTTTAGAAGGAACCGGAAACCCAATCCTAAATAGGGAATAAGGGATAGACCTCTACACCTGTTCAAAATACCGAACCTATCTATTCCTATTGAGGAAAAAAAATTAATAAATCCATATAATTTTCAAAGTGATGTTAAATTTTACACATCACTTCATTTAAGATTTTCATCAATTTATGTATCATAAAATTGAACATAAACATATATATATAGAAAGAAGGTTCCACAAAAATGATAAAAATTATAATAGAATTTTAAAAACAAGTACACAGACACAAATATTTACATATGTGGAACCTGGTATAAACGTAAATTCGCAAAGTTAATATTCAGCTTTCAGCAAACCTTTGACCACGGTTGTACACAGCTGACTACTCAAACCTGTCATATAATTAATTACTCAATTACATATTTATTGAGTAACTTATTGCAAAAGCCTAGTCATTTGAAAGTAAATTAAAAACACACAAAAATCATACGAACAGTGTTATGAAAACAATATGTTAGTAGTAGTTATAACACAGATTTACCTGCTGATATGCTGACTACTAGAAAAGATTTTTTTATCATACTAACTCAATTAATAAGGTTGTATTGTAAAGAAAGAAAAACGAAATATTTTTGTGTGAATTTGTTTCGCAAGGATCTTTGTAATTTTTTTTTCAACTTGAAAGAAAACAAATATTCAATAGTAAAATTTATTTAAATGTGTTTATTTATTCGCTTTTCGCACGCTAATTCCTCACACACAAACAGACACACATACATATATGTGTGTGTTGGGGGAGCAATATGATTATTATTATATATTTATCACAGCTTGGTTAGATCTTTTTTTATTTTTCAGATAAGACGACTTCTTAATTTCACTAAACCACGTGGCACACTCACGTACACACTACCGCTAATCCTATAAATATTTTTCTTTTCATTTTTTAGCCATCAGTAGACATGTAAATATATTTTTTTCTTTTTTGTGAGCTATGTTGCACTTTATATAAAATATATGTATAACAACCACCAACGTTTTGAATTCATTTATTTGGGAAGTTTTCATCCTCTTCCTGTGACAATTGAAAACTACAACCAGTAGAAATGGATATCACTACCTAAACCAATCGATGCAAATATTTATCAAATATCAATCATAACAATTAATTTAAACTGACTTCACTGAAAGCGGGAAATTGAATCTTCATCTCGTTGAAATAAAAACGTAGAAAATTAAAGGGAGATAACTGTTATATCTGAATATTTTTAAGTATGTATCTGTTATGGGCAAAAGTAGTGCTGTTCACTGCTAATTTTAAAGAGTACGAGCGTTTCATAATTTTATCCTGCCCAGATTGTCTTCAAATTTAACGTTCACGGAAACTGTTGACCAGTTAAGCGAAATTTTCGGTATTCAACATTCACTTTTTCACATCAGATTAAACTGTTTAAAAATAACGAAAAGCAAGTCCGATGACTACGTAACTTTTACAGGCTACGTTAATCGTGAATGCGAGAAATTCCAGCTTCAGATATTAACTGAAAATCAATTTAAATGTCTTATTTTCATCGCTGGCTTTAAATTTCCAAATAATTTTGATGTGCGTACACGGTTATTATCCAAACTGGAGCAGAACAAAAACAACTGAAAGCTCTCACGACAGAATACGAAAGACTTTTTAGTCTTAAAAAGGGCACAATAATGGTTCTCAATCAGCGGCGTCTAATCAAAGGAAATTTCATTACACATGTCAAAGAAAACTCTTCCTGCATGTTGGTCTTGCAGTGATTAACATTATTCTCATTCCGGTCTGTACAAAAAAAAAAAAAAAACATAAATATCAGTTATGTTACACACGCAGACACAAGGAAAACTTTTGTCGCCTCTCATGAGCTAAACCTTCCGATTCTACTTCAAAAACAGTCTAAAGGAAATCTGTGAACAAGCCTTATCCTAAGCGAACAAGTTAACATTCGATGTCAGCGACCTTTAAAGTTGAATTTGAATCCCGTAAAAAGTATATTACTGTTTCTGTCAACAAAATTCGAGCTCGTTTTCACTGTCCACATGGGAACAATTATTGAAAACGAACCACATTGCTCGGAGTGCTTCTCGTGATGAAATTCTACTCTCCGGTGAGTTGAATTGTCGTCTTTTGTTTTATTATTATTTTTTTTTATTTTTTTTGAGAAAGGTTTCTCTGGTGCATGTTACGTCACAGACTCTGTTCTCAATTTGATTGGTCTTGACTGGATAGACACACTGGATCTTTTCTATATGGCACTCAACACTTTTGCCTCAGTTTCCGAGACTGAAAACTACTTTGCAAATTCTCTCAAAACGAAGTTCCCAGGAAATCGGAACTCTTTTCTTGGCCTGTCCCGGGTTTCCCTTGGTCACGTTTTCATATTGATTCTGCAGGACCAATCGATAAAAAATATTTTCTGTTATTACAGTAAATGGCCTGAAATTTTTCCGACGAGTAGCATCACCTCTGAGGAAACCATTCTGAAATTACAGCACATCTTCAACAGATTCGTAGTCCCAGACGCTTTAGTCTCTGACAATAACTCTGCTTTCACTTCAGCGAAATGTTCAAACTTCTACCAGCAGAATAGTATCAAACGCATATGCATACCACTATTCCTGCCACAATCGAATGAACAAGTTGAGCGATTTATGGATACCTTTAAGAGGGTGCTTCAAAAGTTAAAATGGGAGGGCACGGTGACTGAAATATTGGAGACATCCCTAACATGTTACAGAGCCACACCAAACAAACACCCCAAACAGTAGCTCACCTGCCGAGGCTCTGATGAACCGCAAAATTCGTTCATACGTTCAAGTGCACAAAATTCTCATAAGAGAAACACGGCAATAGACCAACAATTCAACCACCATCATGTCGTACTTTCAAAGCGGGCCAATAGGTCTTAGCCAAAGATTACTGAAATAGTATAGAGAAGTGGACACAAGGTTACTGTACTATTGTATGTAAATGAAATACTGCTATAAAAGCAGAACACCACAGCGAATGCCAGTTAAGCTACCATTTGTTATTCTGATAACGTCTATTCCAGAGATTACTCTACTTCATAACAATATGGTCGCCGCCGATAGGATCCCTAACTGAGTTGGATGAACAAGAGCACGTAGAAACGTGGATTACATGTTTAGCAGCGTTGGCTAGTGTAAAGAGACTGAAAGATAAGAAAGCCTCCGGAGAGAAGAATGAAATTACTGATTTATTTTTGACTTTGGCAGGATGTGAAACCAAAATGCAAATATCCATTACGGTGTGCCCTAAAATACTGGAAGACTTAACATAGGATATTTTAACCATAACATGAGACGAAAAAAGCTGGCTATTGCAGAGAAAACTTAATTTCTGGGAAACAGACAGAACTTAAATAAAACTGTAATGCAATATTTACAGATTGAAAGAAGCATCAAGATATTGCGAAATTGAAAAACTGGGTTCGAGAGAAATGTCTATAGAAGACGAATTGGTCATTCTAAGATTAATTGAAGGCATGTATGACGTTACATACAAACATAAGAGCCTAGAATGATTACAAGCGAAAGATATGAATTTAGAAGCAAGTGTAGAATTCATGTAACAATTAGAATTAATGAATTTAATATTTCTAAAAACAATGTGGAAGTATACAACCCAACTGAAATCCTAATTAAGTGCAAATATTGTGACAAAGAACACGAAAGAAACAAACAAATGTTCAGCCCTAGGAAAATTATGTTTAAACTGTAAAAGAAAAGACCATTTCAAATCTGTGTGCAGATACAAAAAGAGAATAGAAAGGGTAGAAAATATTAACCTTCATACTGAAAATACAGAAGTATATTCGATAAGAACACCTGCAAAAAGTAAAGAGACAGTAAAATTGAACGGCATAACATTTCCCATGCAGGTTGACACAAGGGACAATGTTACTTTGATCCGAAGGAATTTTTGAGAAAAAAAAATGGGTAAACCCAAATTAAGAAAAAGTAATCTTAATTTAAAATAATCTGATGGATCTGTTATCAAAATTCTAGGCTCTTTTGAAGGAACTTTCAAGACAAAACTGTTTTGAGATTATTCACATCACTGTTGCAGAATGAACAAAAATCATGGACTCCTGGGAATATACGTTTTAAAGGTGGATACGACGAAATAAAACTGTATAAAGTCAAAAGAATCTGACTTAGGATTATTAAACGGATATAAAGCGAGTATTCGTCTAAAAGAAAATAATCGCCTGGTCTATTTTGAATCTCGAAAAATACCTATTCACATTCTACCCATGGTAGTTGCAAAACTAAATAAAATGGTAAAACAAGGTATATTGAAAAAAGTTCCCCAAGCTGGTAGCAGCTGGGCTTAACCAATTGTAGGATATGCGTGGATTACAAAGTAGATGTGAATCATCAGATACGCTCTTATTCATTTCTCTTACCTAACACAGAAACGGCGAGTTATGCATGAAATGCATTGCCAAGATTGAACTGAACTCGGCAATTAACCAAATAGAAATTGACAGAAAATTTAAACAAGTCACAATTAATATCCCGATAGGCTTACTAAAATGGACTCGTCTTTCATGTGGAGTCAAGACTTCAAGCCATATTTTTCAAAAGGCAATTGAAAAAGCTCTATCGGAAGGGGTAAAAAATATAATCATATATCAAGACGATATAAGCTTACAGTAAAGAGGAATAAAAAAAAACAAGTTTTAAACAAATTTAAAAATGCTAGTATAACGATAAATGTGCGTTAAATTGTGACAAAATATCTTATTTGGGATACCAAATATCTAAAGAGGGAATTTCACAGGACAATAAACTGATAAATAAAATATCAAAAGTATCTATACCAAAAAATAAAAAAGAATTAGAATCCTTTTGGGGATTGACCAATTTTTATAGCAAATATCTACCTAGATACAGCGACTTAATAGAACCATTTGCAGAATTACGGGAAAAGAATACAGAATTTAAATGGGCTCAAAGGCAAAATATTGGCTTTTGACAGATTTTAAAAAAAATGGCACTAATAAGAAAACCAATCGCAATAATCTTTGATCCCAAAAAAACAAAAGACATTGACTACGGATGCAAATGAACCTCCTGTAGCCGCAATTTTATTTCAAGAAGGTCATCCAATAATATACTGGTCGAGAAAAATTAACGTCAGCTGAAGCTAACTATATTGAGAAAGAAGCATTAGCAATAGTATGGAGTACAGAAAGCGATCGATATTTTTCGTTAGGACAAAAGATTTTGTTAAATTCAGATCACAAAACTTTACAGAAAAGAATTACCAAAAGTCACATCTTCTAGAATTTTACGATGGCCTATAAAACTCATGATCTTTGATCTCGACATCACATACTTAAAGAAGAACACTATTCCAAACGTGGATACGCTATCCAGATTAAATTTTGACAGTAAAAAATTAGAAACGTCTGAAAATTCAGAAGATAAAATACTGCACTGCGTTGAAATGGACGTATTACTCCTAAATCATGTCAGAATGGAAACCATACAAGATCCAGTATTAAGTAGAATTTCAGACAGAATAAAAAAAAGAAACACATTGAGCAATTGCTCAATGGTAGAAAGACCCTACAAAGAATCAAGACGTAAGTTAATTGTAGAGAAAGGCATAATATGAAATGGTGATATTATAATACACCACAAAGTTTAAGAAGCACTAAAAGGTGTACACAATGATGTAGATTGTAGTATAATAGCGACATAGATGCACTTAAAATTAAATGGTGGCTAGGATATTCTTGAGATGTAGAAGACTATGTAAAAAGATGCCCAAAATATGCTGAAATGAAAAACTTTAGGCAAAACAAAATTCACTCGTAGCCTAAAGAAAAAGAACCATGGACTCGCGTACACATGGATCATGCCCATATTAAAGGCATGCGGCTATTTTTAATTTTAGTGTATTCATTTTCAGGGTTGTCAGAAGTAATTAAGATTTCTGACGGAAAAGCCGCCACTGTAAAACAAATATTGAGGACAATTTTTTCAAAGAAGGAGGTGCCTAAAAATTTGGCCTCAGATAACGCGAGGAAAATTTGTGTGTTCGTAGCCAAAGCGTATTGGATGTGTTCCATATAAAACACCAGCCTACCACCCACAATGAATGATGCAGACTGTAGAAATGGGACTAAAAGCATTTTCTCCGTCTAATAAATAGTTACTTACCAAAATTACTGTTAAACTATAGGACAATTCCACACAGTGGCGTACCTAAGGGGGGGCGAGGGGCCGGGCCGCCCTGGGTGTCAGCACAGGAGGGGTGACACAATGTCACCCCCAACAAAATTTTTCAACCAGGCTAAAGTGCCAAAAATAGTCTGAAAACAGTAGTGGAGACACAGGGTTTCGCAGGCGGGCATATGACCCCCCGAAATAATTTTACCCCCATCCACCCCCAGTTTTGTCCCTGCCGTCAGAAATTTTCTAATAAATTGTCAGGAAATTTGTGAGTAGGAAAAATAGCAATGTTTTCAGCTTTCATGTGATTCAGTTGCTACAATCTTGGTTACTAACAAGAGACATTGTTGTAACATTTTATCGGATGATATGGTGTTTTGACTCTGCATCATTAATAACAACAAAGCGAAATACGAAGACAAAAGTGCAACAATTTCAGTCTTGCCTGTGTATCAATTCGCTGAGATACAATTTTCCATTGAGTGAGCGATATACTTTTGAATATATCTACTAGTGCTGGGACGATTTAAACAGAATCGAGAATCGGAAAATCGGAATTTTGGGAACTTTTTGGGGTATCGGAATCGGAAAAATTTCTGCCTATTTTCCGATTCCAAAAACGATTCTTTTAAATTTTGAACTTAATTTTCCATTATTGGTACTAATGATAAGTATTTACTGTTTTTAAATTATCACTAAAACTAAAATCATAATAACATCAAAATACGATGTAAATTTATTTTACTTGTATAAAGAAAAACAAAAAATAAATTTTGCATAAATTCTCTAGGTAACCTTTAAAAGAATGCAGTTGATTTACAATGTTCGAAAAATGCTTAAAAATTAAATAGAACATTTTTATCAAGAAAAATACTTTCAAACATCATTGATAATTAAATGGTACCCAGAAAATGATGCAACGGAAAATTGGACACCGGAAAATTAGCAACATAAAATTACGTCAACCATGAGCCAGTCGGATCTGGCTGTGCTGTCCATTGAAAACGAGCTTACAAGACAAACAGATTTTGACGATGTCATTGACCAGTTTGCCACAATGAAAAAACAAAAACATTCATTCTAAGACCATAGTATCGAATGTCATTCTTTTGTGTATTGCCGTGTTTTATATTTGTTCTGAAAGTGAACAGTTGCATTTAAAATCTTTTGATTTGAACTGATTATTTTGTGGTATTGGATTTTGTCTTGGATCATACATGTAAACAGTAACGTACCGGTCAGTAAAGTAGAGGTAGAGCATGTATGAAAATTTAGCTACAGCTAACCATTCAGCATAGGGGGAATCGGGGTCATTGGGATGACATTTGAGCGGACCGCCCCGGGTGACGTTTACTCTAGCTACGCCACTGATTCCACATGCCGGCAGACTACAAAGTCCCCCCACATTAATAGGTAGACAGATTAGAGCTCCCATAACAATGTCATTTTCAACAAGTGAAAGTGTATGGTATAAAAAAGGCAAAGAATCTAATCCAGAAAAGACGAACTTTGTAGTACAGAAAGGATACAACACAGAAATACTAACGATAAATGGATAAACTGTACTGGCCTATGCAAATCTATTCAGAAGCAGAATGGAACCGGAGGATATAAAAAATGGACAAAGAATCTGAATGTAAAGAACATGAAGTGGGGGGGAGGTGACTAATAAATCCAGTAGTGAAACTGAACAATCTATGGATGATAATGACCAGAAATCTCACCAGGAGTCGGAAGAGAAAAATTAACTCAGACCTAGGTCCCCTATAAGAAGAAATCAAGACATATACCAAGAAAGACAGTTTAGATTCCCAAGAATAATTAGAAGTCAAAGATCAACGCTATGCATAAGGCCATTTAGGTTCAGGGAATTGTGGTATTGTATGTAAATGAGATACTGCTATAAAAGCAGAACATCCACCAACGAATGCCAATCGAGCTACCATCTGTTGACCTGACAACGTCTATTCCAGAGATTACTCTACTGCATAACAGTTCCACCTTACGCCAAACTGGAAACGTCACCTACGATGTCAGCATGCAATCTTTCATTTGGGTACGCAAACCAGCTAAGCTTTTCTAAACTTGCAATATCCACGAACCAAAGGTCAGATCTCACACTCAACATGTTGTTGGACACTTTTGATGTGTCTCGGAGAAAACAGCAGAGTGTGGAACATAGACTTAGACCTCGAGGGATGAAAACTAGAAAGTCAGTTAGAGTCCGACATTCTACCAAACGGATATAAGTAAACCACCCAATACAAAACTTACCATCACACTAAAAAGGGGAGGTAATAGGGACACAAGGGAAATAACTCTCTCTGACAAAAGGGTGCAGTTGTCTAGTTGTCTGCCCGGAAATGGAATGTAATTTGGCGACCAAATAAATCTATTATTGTTTCTACATGTATCTCTGTTTTATCTCTGTCAATCCTTACTTTCCTTACTTTATGTTACAAAGTAAAAACAAACGATTAGAACAGGCGATACAATAGCATAATTTAAAAATACACCGGTTATTTCAATTTTTGTTTAATTATTTACCACAATGAATACTCTAGGGGAGTTTTAACTCTGAGTAAATAACTGTAAACTCTCTAACATTTATATATACAAAAATACTCGTACAAAGGAGAAACAGTAAGACTTAGAAACAAAAAAAAAGAGTATTATTTATTATCTGGTTATTACGTGGCGTTGGAGACACGAAAGACAGTAATACTCATTCAAATTTGTGGTCAGATGAAGATATGGATTGGAATCCGACAGAACAAGATAAAAATAAGTAAAATGTATAGTCTTTCTCGTACATTTTTTTTATAGATGTGTGTAATGAGTGTCCAGATAATGTAGTTAGAAAATACAAGAAGCGTCTGGGGTTTTCTTACCTCAAATTTTTGTTGAGTGCTAAAAGATAAATGTTACTATTATGTCCCAAAAATGAAAAGGAGATGAAATTTTCATTGACGCACATGTTAACGACCTGTTCGTGTGAGCTGCTTGTCTGATAGTGAGAATGACACGTGTGTGTGCGCAGAGGAGGAAAGTGAAGTCGATTCTCATTGGTTTAGAGTGAATGAATTAATGATAATTATAATTGTTATAATTATTTTATTGTAATTTTTTTTGACACTGTAATTAATTTTTCTTTATTTTTTATAGACACGATGCCGTGATAGTATCATTTTATATTTACGTATTTCTTTATAGATAAAACAATACATTTTTATAAATATATCACAGAAATCTTCATTGCCGTAATAATGTTGTTTAATCTAACAAGATTATTTAATGTTGAAATCAGTTAAAGCGAGGAATGTGTCCTTTTGTCACACTGCGCAACAAAATATTTTTAAATTAGGTACCTTTGAAATTCATCTCGAAATTTGACACTTGAAAGTAAAAAAAATGACACATGTATAAAGCTTAATTTTATGGTCAGTTACTTTTTTTTCACGAATCAAAAGAATGAAAAATTCTAATATAAATATTATGGCTATATTTTAAAGACAACCGGATGTATTTGCGTTTAAAAATGTTGTTTACTTTATGTAACTATAAACACGGCTGCCATAAAATATTACGTGTAAAGACACGTCGATTTTAAAGATCTTCCGAAATTCATCTAATTATTAGATTTTAATAAAACCTTTTGGCATTTGTGTACAATAGAGTTTTTTAAGCAATTTTTCTTCAAAATTTAAAAAAAATGTTTTTCATGTGATTGCACCCCCCTTTTTTAATTTCATGACTTTCAACTGCGTCTCGAAGCGTATTACAAAGAGGTTTATACGTTTTAGAAATAAGTCCTTGAAAAATAAACCATGAAAAAATAAGTCTGATAGTTTTTTTTTTTAAATTGAAATATGGTGCATTTTAGGATTTTAAATTTACTTTACCTTTTTTTTATCTTTTCACTCGAAGCAAGTCAATAAATTCATTAAGACGCAAGGGGTTACTATTATTAAGGAGAAAGAACAATAGAAGAACAGGAATTGAGAAATTTTTGAAGATCAAAGTTGACTGCAAAGCAAAAAGACGGAATAGAGTTCCACAAGCGAGAAGTGCGAAAGAAAAAATTATTAGCATAGAACTTACGGTTACATCAAGCATTTTCAACAGTAAAATGATGGGACCTATCTGAGAATTTAGTACTGTTCTATTGTCAGTAACAAAAGATTTCATTGATATTGTAGGGGTGCAAAAAAGCGATTATCTCCCTTTGGTCGAGATGAAATCAAGTGGGTTACGTGACGACCGCTTAGTGACGTCAATTCATACAGCTACGAAAGTGACAGTCAGTCAGCTTCCAGAGATTAAACCGGGCAGTGGTTTTTTTATAGCATGGATAGAGGCTAAATCTACTTCCCCCAGATAGCTCCCAAGTGGTGCAGCTTACAAACCCATGGCGCCGTTTCTCTTAGGGAATATATTTTCCCAGATATGCAGTCCTTATGTTAGAAAAATTCAATATTCCCAGTTTTCGGAATATGTCCTCGCTAGGGAAATAGCAGGTAAATCTGGCTTGTTCGAATCTGGAATCTTAAACATGGCTTCTCCAGAAACACGAAAGAATCTCCAGAGACACAGAAGAATCTCCAGAGACACAGAAGAATCTCCATATTATGTGTAAGACCCTATATTTTCGTCTCTTGCCACTCTGCTTGTTGCGTAGATGTTTGTTATATTTCTCTGTGTGAGGCGCATATAAATATGTATATATAATTTTGTGTATGGCTTCTTAGCATTATTAAACTCTGAGAACAAAAAATGGTTGTCATTCCCTTTCCTTTCAGTCGTTCCGTCCCGTCCGTGAAATACGGTGTTATTATATCATTGACGTAATAACGCCCATAATGGAGGAAATGCAAAAAAGAGAATAAACCTTTCTCCAATAGCACACCTTATCTGAGTCAATCCGATACGACATGATATTATTAACCTCCATTATCTGGTGTATCTAACGTAACAATATATTCATATTTACCCCCATTAATATCTTTTAGAGATTTTCTTTTAATTTTCTATAATATCGATTTAATAATTTAATATTTTTAAATGTCTTTCAAAAGGCGTACCAATCTGGGATTTGCTTTCAAAAATTTGATGTATTTTAATAAATGAATAGACAAAAATATTTGGAAAATATTATCTACAACTATTTTTACAATAATTTTTTAAAAACCTGACACGACTGTTGATGCGATAAAAAGAATAAATAAATGTATATCGCCTACACTACTTTCAAGAGACTTTTCTAAGAATTTGTAGCAGAATCTTACTTATTATAAAACGCAGATTGTGTGTGTGTGTGTCTGTAACGTTTATATATTGGATCGGATTTCCTACATTTTTCAACCGATTTCAACAAAACTTCACAGGACTACATAAAATTCCCTTGTGGTGGTTCTAACAGCGCCAAAAATGTGAAAAATATAATTGTTTTTGCACAAAATCAATTTGAAAACACGATTAAGAGACATCGTGAAAATGGAAGGGGGACAACTCACATTGGGTTGTTTGTGTGTGGGGGTTACTTTAAATATGGGAGCGGATTTCCTATATTTTTCAGCCGATAAAACAAAACTTCACTTGGGGGGGGGGCAGGTAGTGTTTCTTATTCTCTTGCACACTTTTTTCTTTATTTTTAACATTCAGAATGCTTTAAAAATTCCATTTACAAGACAATTATTTATAATAAAATTCTATTCAATCAGTAGACTCATAACGATTGAAAACAATGTTTTTGTTTGGGTTTGACCAATTCGTAAAAAATAAAAAAAATAAAAAACTAATTAAGACATGCGTGTCCGTCAACCTTAAACAATAATCTAATGATCTCTACTGATTGTATGAATACAAACATCGGAATAAATTCTTTATCTTTAGGGAAAGATAATGAAATCTAAACATACACAAGTCCTAACTAAAAATAATAACCGGAACGGGAAACTACTTTAAATACACATGGTGTCCAATTTTTTTACTGTATTCAATAAGTAAAATCATAAATTTAAAAAGATTATTATATATTACAGAGAAGGCTACTAAATGAATAAGATTTGTTAGATCATAATTAATAAACCCAAATAAAGTTAATATTTTTTGTATTAGAAACAACGAGTGGAAAATATATTCAAATCAGAATTCTAATTATGAATCACCACAAGCAAAATATGCAATTTTTTTTACTGTATTCAATAAGTAAAAATCATAAATTGTAAAACTAAAAGATTACAGAAAGGCTACCTACATTTTTCAACCGATTTCAACAAAACTTCACTTTTTTTTTTTTTGGCGTGTAGTGTTTCTTATTGTCTTGCACACTTTTTTCTTTTTTTTTTACATTCAGAATGCTTTAAAATTCCATTTACAAGACAATTGTTTATAATAAAATTCTATTCAATCAGTAGACTCATAACGATTGAAAACAATGTTTTTGTTTGAGTTTGGGTTTGACCAATTCGTAAAAAAAAAAAAAAAAAATTAAGACATGCACAACCTTAATTATTGTCAACCTTAAACAATAATCTTTGTCAATTTTATTTTTCAGTCTTTATGATGGTGGATACTTGATCTATCTCTTACTGTTATATCCCCGGGCAACGCCGGGCTCTACTGCTAGTTAACTAATATATTACAAGATAATATTGTATGGCATGGAATATAGGTAATTGAAATACGTCCTTTCCGGGGCAAATCTTACATTTTGCTAATAATTAGTATAAAATGTTTTATTTTACAGATTAAGACAACGAAGACGATACAATTTCAAAATATAACTATAGAAGAAATATAAGCAATTCCGAATTTACATATGGGCTAATATGGGCTACAGGCCAGCGGACTTCAAACTAGAGGGATACCCAAGGACCCTCTCATCTTGGGCCCCTGATAAAGCTATAAAAAATAAAGATATAAGAAAAAAGGAGATTTTTTTTTAAATTAGAAGAACTAATTTGAAACAATTTAGAGCATTGGAGTGGGTCTTTTAAAATGCTTTACTAGTGAATTTGAATACTAGAATTTCAGAGTAATACAAGGCCTTCATTCTAAATATATTTCTGTAGGATGTAAAGTTCGGATAAAAATATAATTAAATTAAATTAATTGGATGAGTTCAAAAATCTTTAAAACTTTTAGTTGAAGTGTTTCATGCTTTACACGAAGAAAGCATCATCTAAAAATATAGATTCTTTTATCGACACGGAGGCGAACATACGCAATGAAGGGACCAGCAGATTTTGGACTAATAGTCCAGGGATCTCATAGGGCCTCAATCTGGTCATGAATTTATTTTCTTTAGATTAAACTAATTTAGTAGATAATGCATTGATTTCTCGTGTCTGTATGCTAACCATTGTAAAAAAAACATATTTTGTCCTTCCATGTAAAACTCCAATACTACATTTGTATATAAGTTATAATTTTTTCTATTTTGAAAATAAAATAGATTGGTTTCTGTCTGAAATTCTAGGATGAGGAATTATCATTATTTACATTGATGAGAAAATAGTCCGCAGGTAAATAATTTAAATAAAATAGATTACTTCTTACATTTTTTTCATAGTGAAAATTTTACTTATTTTTAAATATTATAATAATCATTTTCCTCCGAGATATTTTATTACTAGAGACCAAAAAATAGTAAATGTACCTGAGCTTTATTTACATTCTTTATAATCAACATTTCACGTGATAGAATTATCTTTTAAAAATAATGGTAGTTTTATTAAAAATACGCTTCTTTTGATTACGGGCCACCATACTTACAAATGGAAGTCATAGCTGTCGCACGTCTGCCGTCAACCAGTAATACAAATTATCACCTCACTAAGTGACGTTTGACAGCCATATTATGCATTTTTTAAAATAAAATTTGGGAAATTCTTTTGGTGTAGTTAAATCATGTAAAGATTAAAAAGTAACTATTTTCCATAAAATTGTCTTGATGTTACGATTACCTTTATTTTTAATAAATTTTTATCTTTTTTTTCTGTCAATCAGATAACGGCCATTGTTGACTTTTTGCCGATTAATAGGATGTTTTTTTCAAAAATGTAAGCAAAAAATCACTAGCTCCTGTTTTTAAAAAATTACCAAAATTCAGGAAATTACCCGTTTAAACGAAATTTTCACTACCTATTTATTAATGAATGAATTGTATACCGAAAAAGGCCATATCATTAGAAAATTTCG
Source organism: Acanthosepion pharaonis (assembly GCA_903632075.3). Taxonomy (NCBI): domain Eukaryota; kingdom Metazoa; phylum Mollusca; class Cephalopoda; order Sepiida; family Sepiidae; genus Acanthosepion; species Acanthosepion pharaonis. The sequence goes on from CAHIKZ030000480.1 coordinate 2,817,140, forward strand.
TGGAAATATTTGGGTGGGTTATTCTCCCCAACCCCGAAAAAGCATTTCGATATATCGTTTGTTTTATTAATTTGGTTGACTTGCGATTTTTTTTTAACATTTATATAAAGGAAAAATCCCTGTAGATACTCCAGTAAAAAAATATTATGCACTATCATGTAGGAACATACTGAAAAATAAAAAATTCGTCACGAACCTTACCAAACTTAATAAAATAAAGTGGTTAAATTTAACCGTCTCTTCTACTCCAATAGCTTCATGTCTCGCAGTTCCCGTCTGTGGAACTCCCTTCCTCTTACATGCTTCCCTGATAGGTATAATCTCCAACTATTCAAATGCAATGTCAATCAACATCTTCAGATGCCTTGAGCTATTCCCCATCCTTCTCTTCATCCTTTCCTCTCTCACGCCTCTTTACTCTTGCTCCCACTCTCTGTAACCCCTTGAGTGATAGTGGCACTTCTGCCTTGCTTGGGGTGAAAAGTTTAAAAAAGAATACAAAGAATTATTTTAAGTGCTACTGTTTGCGTAATTTAATAAAATTCTTTCAGATTTGGTATGAAATACATCCACGGAATATTTATTTTATAATTTACTTGTAATTATTCAGTGAGATTTTGAAATTCATCCAGATAGATAGATAGATAGAAAAAAAAGAAAGATAGATAGATAGATAGATAGATAGATAGATAGATAGATAGATAGATAGATAGAAAAAAAGAAATTTAGATAGATAGATAGATAGATAGAAAAAAAGAAATTTAGATAGATAGATAGATAGATAGAAAAAAAGAAATTTAGATAGATAGATAGATAGATAGATAGATAGATAGATAGATAGATAGATAGATAGATAGAAAAAGAAATTTAGATAGATAGATAGATAGATAGATAGAAAAAAAGAAATTTAGATAGATAGATAGATAGATAGATAGAAAAAAAGAAATTTAGATAGATAGATAGATAGATAGATAGAAAAAAGAAATTTAGATAGATAGATAGATAGATAGATAGATAGATAGATAGAAAAAAGAAATTTAGATAGATAGATAGATAGATAGATAGATAGATAGAAAAAAAGAAATTTAGATAGATAGATAGATAGATAGATAGAAAAAAAGAAATTTAGATAGATAGATAGATAGATAGATAGAAAAAAAGAAATTTAGATAGATAGATAGATAGATAGATAGAAAAAAGAAATTTAGATAGATAGATAGATAGATAGATAGATAGATAGATAGATAGATAGAAAAAAAGGAATTTAGATAGATAGATAGATAGATAGATAGATAGATAGAAAAAAAGGAATTTAGATAGATAGATAGATAGATAGATAGATAGAAAAAAAGAAATATAGATAGAAAAAAAAGAAATTTAAATAGATAGATAAAAATGGATTTGTTTAATCGAATGAATTTGGTTTAGAGCTTTATTCTTTAACCTTTTAAGTTAAAACCCATGCATACGTCTGTATTGCCCTTAAAGTAGAAAAGGAAATTCAACACAGACTGCCATTCACCTAGAGACTGATCGACCTATGCTCCACATTGCCGTACGTGTCGATTAGTCACGTCGTCCCCCGAATAAATTTAACAAAACAGGACATTCAAAAGGCCGAATTAGTCAGCGACTTTGTGTTCTTATCTCGAATAGTCAGGCAATTATGTGCCATGGGTGCCACGCTTAGACTGACGAGGCAGATTTTTCCCCATTTCTTTCTGCGGTAGACCAGTTACCATTCAAGGCTATAGAACCCGGATATTCGACTGGAATTCGAACTCGGCTATCCGATTTCTTAATCCGAGCCGCTGTTACTCAACTGAGCCTCTCTAAAAACCGTTTCTTATTTTGCCGTTTCTTCCAAATACCCAATGTTTTACGACCATTATTATTATTATTATTATTATTATTATTATTATTATTATTATTATTATCGAATTATCTTTCTTTATATTGCAATATTCTTCTCTTAACAAATAAGAGAAGAAAATATAATATATTTTCAACTATGCACTCTGCTGCGTAGAATCAGTGAGGTATCAGTGCATTCTGCCGCGGATGAAAGGGCCACTTCCAAGTATCGGTTTAAGATCTGTTCACCCTTTGAACATAAATATTATCGCCATCAACCGCATATCTATTCATTTCTACAAAATAAAAGAACTTGAAAAATCAATGTAGAAGATAAAGGAAGGAAAGAAAATGTGAAAGATAGAATTGAGGACAGGAAAACTAGTCAAAAGAAAACGAAAGGAAATTTGAGAAAAGAAAGAAACGAAAAGACAGATTTATTTACAGTCTTTACATTGTTCAGGCTATTGTCCACGTCTTTGTTGTCATATTTACGACGTTTCGGGCGTTGTACGTTCCGGCCGTAGTCAGGTGATCGGAATTTTGAACCGAACCCTTTATTTTCGCCCACCGGGGTAGATTGTTCTAATTCCACGTGCCATACCTTTTCCAGATATCTCACTATCAGTTATGTTCCCTTTAACTCAAATCTCCAAGTTGTTTACCTCTGCTGTAGTCAGGTATTGAATTCTCAACTGTTTGGGTCATGTCACTGGATTACCAACGCTTTTTATCCACTGAATTATGTGTCCTTGTCTCAATTACCTGAAAAAGACCGGATCGTAAAACGGCCGAAACGTCATGAATATGACAACAAAGATGAGAACAATAGCCCGAACAATGTCAATACTTACAGTATGTCATCTCAGAAATATAGACTAAGACAGATATGCTCAAAGGAATACATCTTATAACTCCTTCCGTCCTTTGATCTTTTAAAGTGAGTGAACCTTTTTTTTTTCTTGTAAAGCTTTCGTACAGCCCGCCTTGTGTAAGCAATGCAGGAATATTCATTTTTAGAGGATCATCTCATTTTCTCTTTGTCGTTTATTTTCTTTCTCCATCTTCCACATTTCTCTCTCTCTCTCTCTCTCTCTCTCTCTCTCTCTCTCTATATATATATATATATATATATATATATATATATATATATATATATATATATATCATAAATTAATTGATTTAAAATATGTTTTTTTCGCTACACAGTTCCAACCATGTTTCAAAAATAGAAGCTAAAAACCCCGAATTTAATTTTGCAATTAAATTAATTAGTTCCATTTCATCTTCAAGCGAATTTTGGAGTAACTTTTAAAAAAAAAAAAAAAAAAAAAAAATTGTAATTTACATATACTTTGATATGGAAAAATAATTTTACTTACTATGAGTAATTTTCCTTCTGTTATAAAGTAATATAGTCTATTAAAACTAAACAATGAAAATATTTTAAAAATGTTAAAGTTGTAATGAAATTGTAATTAAAATTGTAGTTAAATTGAATGAATTCTAACCTAAATTTCTTTTAAATAATACTACACGCACTAAAAAGAATCCAAAAATAACACCTATAGTAAAATAAAATTAATATGAAATGCCATAAGATGTAAGCTTTTGAATGACCCATGTCCTTAGTACTTACATGAGAAATATTATAATACTAGGTTTATATATAAAATAAAAGTTTACTGAATCAGTGAAATTAAGTAACCATTTTTGCCGTCATAGTCATATATTTATTAAAAAAAAAAAAAAAAATGTAACCTCATATACATACTTAAACTTGATGTTAAAATAATCCTACATAATATAATGGATTCTAATACATTTAACTGTTCTTAAAAAGAATATAGTAAAATAAAAATTAAAAAGGAGAATATTTCAAATCGTAGTTAAATAAAAGGTATTAGAAAAAAAAAAAAAAAAAAAACCCGAAAATCTTTAAATTTAAAAAATGACGTTGAAAATTTTTTTACCGTTAACAATTTTTTTTTTTTTTTTTTTTTTTTAAATTCAGACGACATCCATTCAACTGATGTCAGGTTTCATTGTAAAATACATCCCTACCCCTTACCAAATTGTAGCTAATAACTGATACAATGATACTGACATAAGGAAAATCTTGACACCCCTTGTTCAATTTAAGTAGAATATTCTGTAACCATGGAAACGTGATTTTAGCTGCGTCTTTAAAAACCCGGTAATTTTTAAAAGTTACTCCAAAATTCGCTTGAAGATGAAATGGAACTAATGCTTTTAATTTAATTGCAAAATTAAATTCGGGGTTTTAGCTTCTATTTTTTGAAACATGGTTGGAACTGTGTATAAAAAAAACATATTTTAAATCAATTAATTTATAATATTAATGCACTGTAAATTTACATTGAGCACTATTTTGTAAAAATAAAAATATCTATAAGAACACCGGATTTTATATCTTACTTTTTCTTTCTTTTTATTTTATACATATATATATATATATTATATTATATATATATATATATATATATATATATATATATATATATATATATATATTATTCCTTCTTTTTTATTACTTATTCTCGCCTTCTTCCCTTCACTCTTCTCATGCTTTAAACTAACTTCAAAATAAGGTTAATGTTTGCAACAACGCAATTTGATGAACAATAAAAAAAAATAAGTAGATCTGTAATTTAAAAATTTAGATCTATTTTTATAAACTGAAACTGTTCAGTAAATTACATTACAAAGTCTATTCATTCATATACCTGTTCGAATACTTTCTCACCTATAATGGATTCCATTATTTGCCAGTGTCCACTTTTCAACCTCTTTTCAACCTCTTTCCACTTGATATTCACTTCAACAACTCTCGTATTTGAATTCTATCCACTTATTTACACGATAATTTTAAATAATTTTATTTTGATGCCAAAATAGCCTACCCTAAATATAGGTCAGTCAAAATTTTCCACTTGCTTAGATAACTCGCGGGTTTCTTAAAATTTAATTTTTTTTATTTATGGAATTTATTTATTTAAGGTAAGAAATAAAATATTTATTCAAAATATGTAAGGGACACAGAAGACGTATTTTTGACCAGGCCGACAGCATTCACGGCCAAGAACTGTAATATCATCACAATAGAAGTCAAACAATAGTGATTTACCACCATTCCTCAAAATATAAACTTCTTAATACAGGGTACGATGGGTCGCCATTTTATATTTTTAATTTAACACAAGCGTGTTGTTTTTTATTTTGTCGACCACACAATATAGTAAGGGCAATAAGGCATCGTCTGTGAGGAAAGGGGTACCATGGCGCAATTCACTCTGTCAGAAATTTGAAAACAGCATGCTGTACTGCTTGACATTCGCACCAGAAGCTTCAATACGAACATTTCAGAGTGGTTGTTTGAAGACAAGAGGATTCGAAAAGAGTTGGATGATATTTCCAGTCAGCATCATGGTGTTTGGAGTGATCACTAGTGATGGCGACGTTATGCCTCCATTCATCTTCCCACAGGGCCTCAAATTCAACACGGAGGATTACATCAAGTGCCTTGATGAGGTAGTGCTACCCTGGGTCAAGAGGGTGGCTGGTGGAAGAGCCTATATCTGGCAACAGGACTCTGCACTATACCACACAAGCATGAAAATCCAGTCCTGGCTGTCAGACAATTTCTGCTAGTACATCACCCATAACATCTGACCATCTAACTCCCAAGACTGCAATACCCTTAATCATTATACGTTGAGCGCATTTGGGTAAGAGACCAACAAAACTCCTTGTAACACCAAAGATGAACTGAAGACAAGGAGTTAGGCAAGGCAGCATTCACCAACTTAAATAAGGAGACCGCCCAAAAGAGTTGTAGGAGATTCCGAAGTCGCCTGGAGGCCAATGGTGACTTTATTAAATAAATTTAGTCTTTAGTATTTCAAGATATTTTAGTGTAATTTTGGTAAATATATCTGTTAAAATGAGAAACGAGTGTTATTTTTATTTTGAATAATTTAATCGACAATTTATCCATCGCAACCTGTATATCTGTGTAAATAACTCTACATATATTTCCATTACTATTCTCGTTATGAAATGTTATAATTCCCTGATTTCGGCTGGGGTAGTTTCAAAATAATATTAAACTCAAGCCCCAAGAGGGAAATCCCCAGGCAGTACCTCTCCTTCAGGAAGGAGCTGGGGTCATTGCCGTTAAACCAACTTTAAACTGACGTTGTGTCGGTTGCGATGTGGGCCCACTGAAAAATCACTCTGGATATAACCTGTATGCTCTGCAGTTTTGTTCTATTCTCTTGAAGTCTTCACCTTTTTTCAATTTCACTTTGTGGTTTTCTCTGTTTATGAAACAAAGAACTGGTATTTAAGCTTAGACTGGATAATCTGTTTGAATTTCAAATTTCCATAGAATTTTCTTTTAACAATCTCATCTATATCTCCATACAATCTGCATTTGCTATTTTCCTTTGACTTGTCTGTTTTGGCTTTTATATAATTGATTTTTATGTCGTTGTTCTTGGCCGCCATTAAAAAATGATTGTTTCTGTCTTCAGATGTCCTCCTTGTAATTATTGAGGAATTGGAGAGCCGAGTTCGAATTCCAGTCGAATCCATTACATTCACTTATGTGCTAATACCCTTGGGAAAGGTATGAATCCTCTTCTTATCCCCTCAGCTATGGGTAAATAGCAAGACACCGGGTTCTATAGCCTTGGATGGCAACTGGTCTACCGCAGAAAAAATGGCAACCTTCTGCAGGGAAAAAACTGCCTCGTCAGTCATGTATCGAAATATACATGATCGCCTAAGTGTGTATCACGTATGGCACATAACTAACTGACTGACATTTTATCTATACTTCCTTCAACTTTTTTCATATAACTATCGTACAGTTACTTTTATTTTTATTTTTTCCTTCCCGTTTTAGAATATAATTTTCCTCTTTTTGTCATCCTAATAGCTTTATTTCAACTTTTGACAGCCTTGTGTAGTTCTCATTCGTTTAAAAGCTGTCAATGTAGACTTAACTACTCATAAGAGTTCTTCCTGTCTATACTGCAGACGTCATCTTTCGGGTGCAAGGCTTTATATATTGACATTAATTTTTTTTCTTCTGAAACAACTTTCTCAATTTTTCTCTTGCCCACTTTAGGAAGGAGCCTAAATATTTCAGGGTTTTATTACTTTTATCAAATGTTTAATATTTAGTTGCTAATATTTTCTGGGTATTTTCATCTCATTCTGTTTGACTGAATCTTTCATTATTATTATTATTATTATTATTATTATTATCATTATTATTATTATTATCATTATTATTATTATTATTATTATTATTATTATTATTATTTTCTTTGATTTCTGGCGTTTACACATTTCTTTCCGGGTCCCGCCCAGGTTAGAAATGGCATCATGACACTTTTCACTGAAAAAAAAAATTAAATTATATAGATAAAGCCCTTCGTAAAGTGTGTGCTGTACTTGTCAGAACAATTTTTTGTATCTCCTTGAGGCATGGACTTTCAGAAATCCCTTCAATTAGTCTACTGCAATCTTTTCCAACCAGTCCTAGGGCTCCAACTACAACAGGGATTGTTGATGTTCCCATATGCCACATTTTCGAGATTTTTATTTCTTATTCTTATTATTATTATTGCTGTTGTTGTTGTTGTTATTTCATTTGATTTCTGGTTTACACTCATTTCTTTCCGAGACCTAACATTTTCCACTGGGCAGTTTTTACATAGACAAAGCCCTTCGTAAGGTATGAACCGTACTTGTGGGTACAATTTTTTGTATCTCCTCAAGGCATGGGCTACCAAGGATTCCTTCAATTATTATTGTTGTTGTTGTTGTTGTTAATAATAATAATAATAATAGTAATAGTAATAATAATACGTTACTACACACATTTGCGTGCAGAAGCAGGAAGCAGACGTCATCCATATCAGGAGGGCATCCAATCAAAGAGTGAAATAAAAACTTAGTTCATATTTAATTTGAATAAAGTGCTTATTTCATGTTTCATCTGTTTTTGCATATTTCAAATGTCTTCCTTTCCCAAATTTTTCTCACTAGTAGAACCTATAATCTCCCCCTCTACTTGAGTCTTAGTAGCATACAATCAAGGAGTTGGCCCCGGCTATCACCAAATATCACCAAACCTCTTCACGTCACTGCCTACACGACACTGACTTTATTGTAATAATTTAACCCACCAACGCACATTTTCATTTATTAGTCATTCTTTCTACGATATTTATAATGGTTTCAATATTTCATTCTTTGTCTGCATTAAAAATTTTGTTTTTTTTAAATCCTTTTGTCCCTCAAATATTTTGAATAGTTTCTGGAGAACAAAAGTAAAAATTTAAACGCGCTTTCAAAAATTTTATATTCCTTTTTGTTACCATTACAAAATTCATATGAAATTAATTGATACGACAAAAGGAAAGAATGAAATTGTCCTTAGCAAATTATTTTACTTCTATTTTTTTTTCACGTGAATATACATTTACACATTGATAAATCATTGTTTAATTTTCTCATTAATATTTTTTGTGTATATAGGTGGCTTATGTGTCGCAAAAGAGTTTTTTCCTGCTCTATTGATAACAATGCAAAGATATTTCGTGGAATTTCCAATGAATCGACTTGTTATTTTCTCTTTATTGTTGTGGTTGTTGGTGGTGGCGAAGGCAGAAATTGCAATTTACGCTTTCTTCTATATATCGTAGTATTTATTTACCTACCCACCTATGTAAGGTGTGCGTCATACTCCAAAAGAAAAATATTAAACAATTCATCGCCCACATTTAAAAGTCAAATGGTTAAATGAATAATAAAAGATGGCAAGCTTCTTTGTCTGTCTATGTCTCCTTTGTCTCCACCCGTTATCCTTTCTTTTCAGGCGCCTTTCTTTTCAATTTCCTCTAGCTTTTTTACTTGCGCTGTCTTCCATCCGTCCTGCTTTATCTGCCTTATCTTCATTACCTTGTGAATCTTACGATCATGAGAAACAAAGTAAATCTAATTCCCATGATCCCATAGTAAGAAAAAAGAGACCGTCTTATTGACGGGAAATTTACAGACAATTCTCTTTCTCATCAGTCGCTCGCAAAGAGAGTACGTGGAATTGAGCAGCTTTAGAAATTAAAATCACAAATGAGTCTTACACAAATATCACTTTCTCATGTTTAATATTGTCTTTTACTGATAGATGTATCACTTGCAAATAGTTTATTCATTTACCAAGACAAACACAAATCAGAAACATTTACTAACAACCGCATTACAAGACCTTTCATACAACTACCGAACTTGTACAATCAAATCCTACTAATAATAAATCCTTTTGAATATATATATATATATATATATATATATATATATATATATATATATATATACAGTCATCCACAGACAAACTGTTTCGCTGTATTACAACTCCTCAGTGTGCCTAGAAACCGGGATTAAAACCCGACTGATTTGACATCAGTCAGATATCCTAGCTCTAGGCCATCGTCGCACGGCAGGAAGGGAATTTTAACGTTTTCTCTACACGAAATACGCCAGCGGCTCCGAGAACTCAATCCATACTTGAAGAGTAATGCTTAATAGTAGTAGGAGCCGCTGTTTCAAAAAAAAAAACCCTTTCCCTAGAGAGCTTAACAGGATTTCCGGGAGCATATATAGTCATCTACGGACAGACTGTTTAGCTGTATTACTGCTCCTCGGTGTGGCTAGACAGATAAATGTCTCACATTGTTGTTATGATGAATATGTTATATTTTGCTAACCCAAAATAGAGTCAAACAATGTCCATCATAACACGCTTTTCCAGTTCTCTTGTCGTATAGAAGTGAACAGACGCATGCGTGCATATGTAATAAAGCTGTTACTACAAATCGTCCATTTTGATAAGAATACAGCACTTGAATAACTCATATTTAACATTACCTTTTAGTCAACTCCGGATTTCATCAATTCCAACTGGCCAGAGAATGTGCGTGTCTGCGATGCCGGAGCACTCATCCGAACAGGGATCTTACATTCTCGTGTGCGATGTCTGAGATCCCCCCCCCCAACCAACATACACACACACTTCACTCTCTAGAACTGGTGTTTATATATCTATGATACACCTCTTTTTCACGCGTGCATTCCGGGCGCAGCTGTGCCGATCACGCGAGTCTCCACTCAGTGGCTAGTACGGCATCTGTCGAGTTAATCGTGCCCCTGGCTTCTCTGAAGAAATCTGAGTGCTACGTCTATTCTGTCATGATCTGGGGTGAGTACACAGATATTACAGAAACAAAATACCTGGAAACAATACTATACAGGATACTACACGCATACTACACTTTGGGACAGTGGTTCCAAAACGTCTCTCTCTCTCTCTCTCTCTCTCTCTCTCTCTCTCTCTCTCTCTCTCTCTCTCTCTCTCTCTCTCTCTCTCTCTCTCTCTCTGTCACATTTTCGTAATGAAAATTGATATAATAAAAAGTGCATTTAAAAATTAAAAAACAGAGAGAAGATTAAAGGGAGATAACCGCGAATTTGAAGTCAAAATTTTATCATGGATGAGTCTCTCCTCCAATTTGAGGACCTTAGTTACTATATTCTTAATAGTTGATATGATGAAAAATATCACAATGATGAAATCCGTCAATAATTATTTATAACTATTTACACTGGGAGTCATGCATGCAATTACAAGCAATCCATAATAATACATTGCATTTTGAAATCATATTTATTTTTGGCATATGAATTTTTTTAAACTATTTCTAAATCTTTGATTGTCTTCTAATTATTCCGCCTCGCCTGCTATCCTCTTCCGCCGTAGCTATGAGGTACGCCGCACCGTTTGGAAACCAATGTCATAAACTAATCCTAGACAGCAAGTACTGATCGATGCATAAACAATGTTAGCAGTCTTTAAAGGTATACTAGTAAAAAAAGTAAAATTATTGTCTATTGGTATAGCGATCAAGGGTCCTGCTAAAAAATGAGTCCCCTAACAGGAATGAAACCCGCGTTGTCTTTATCAATCGAGGAAACTACTTTTCACCTAGGTGTGTTTCACTATTAGGTCACAGGAAGCTATCACAGTAAACTAAGGTTCATTTACCCTAATTAAGGAAGGAGCATCTCTTGCCGAGACATTTTCTTACCTAAAACGGCCTTGTGGGTGATGAATTGTTTTCCACCTTGCCACCCCTTTCCCCATAGATGAAACACCGTTATTTCCATGGAAAATATTCAAGGAAGCTACATTCTTGAGTTCCCCACCCTAACTGTAATCCTCCAAGTTAAGACCCACTATGTCGTATACACCTTGCAATTAATAATCAAAATATCGGCTGATGGTCAGCTGGAGTGAAACCAAAAAGTCGATGTTCAGATTCAATGAAAATTTCAAAAGAGAAAAGTAATTCCCCCAAGATAATAAAACACATCTTGGTTTAAAAGTCTGTGTTGTCATCAAACTTAAATATTTTTAAGATTAATAACTTATCTTGTAAATTTTAGATTTTATCAAATTCATATTATCCTGTGACTTCATAGATTGGCGGATATCACTCTGGGTCCTTCACGAATTCACGTCGAAAACAATATTTTTAAAATATCTCGATTTTTTTTTTTATCTAAAAAGTTCAAAGTGTCTTTAATCGTCTAAATTTAGTATAGAAAAACCCGATATAGCCAGATTATTATCAATACCGTTCAAGATATAAAGTCTAATCACTTGTCATAAAAGCGCTTACGACAACGGCTATTAATAACACGATCTTTATATGGAGAAAAAAATAAATATTTATTATAAAAGACAAATTATTTATTATTTACAATAGCCTTATTCTTTAATTAATATTTGCCCTAATTCCTGAACTTTGTCTTCCTGATTTTCACTGAACCGCAATAAAAATCTTCTATGTGTCGTATCCATTAAGGGTGTGGTGATCATGACCCTCCACAACTTCACATCCTTTATAGCTCTTTGCAATATTTGCCTTTCTACTATCCCTCCCACTCCCTATTCTGCAATCTATTTACATAATTTCTTTAACTAGATTAGGCATTGTTCCTTTATGCGTTGCCTTCAATATGTTCTGTGAGTGTCAGATTTTCCAAGCCTTCTTTCCTCATTATATGTCTAATAAATTTCACCTATTTCTGATTGAAAGTATAAGTATTCTGTTTCCATTTTCCTTAAAAATTCCTCGTTGCTTAAATGCTCGATTTATGACATTTCTCAGCATTTTTCTGTAGATCAACATGTTCCATAGTAGTTCAGCACTTTTTTTCTAATGACATTTTCCAGTTTCTTTATATTATTTGTTATATATTGATATATATAATTATGTAAATTTACCTATATTTATTTGTTCTGCGTATTTTGCCATTCCGATTCGCCTTCGGATTTTGGTGTCACATTTTTCGTTCTCTGTTAAAAAAAAGTTCCCAGATATTTACACTGATTTTAACACTCCCAACTCGTATGTCGTATCTTGGTTTGTTTCCTTGCTTCCAATCAAACATTCTGTTCTCTTACTATTGATGGCTTGTCCTGTTACCCTTTTTTATATTATCTTTTCTAGGAATTCCTGTAGTTTCCTTTCTTCATCTGCTATCAGCACTGCGTCATCTGCATATCTTTTAAGATTGTATCCGTTAATAATAAATCTGTGTATGACTTCCTTTAGGATTGCCTCGCTCTAAATCTTGAATAAATCCAGTGAAAAGACACATCTATGTCTTACGCGCAGAGCCGGATTTAGATGAAGAAAGGCCAGGGACTATTCCACTTACGAGACCCCACTCCCCACACACACGCCCAAAAATGCCCCATTCTCACGAGTAGAAGAAAATGAAAGAGTGTTAAATTAAACAATCAGTGTAAAGCCGAGGATGATGACAGGTGTTTAAAATTAATGAAGAGTTATTTAGAGTCTACAGTGCGTTATGACAGCATGTGTAAGAAAGACCTATGACGGTGTCAAAAATATTATACCTCTTGGCTGGAGGCCCCCTAGATTTTAAGGGCCTAGGCTTCAGCCTGCTAAATCCGGCTTTGTATATATATTAGTGATTGTTGGTCCGCTTATAATGAGATCTAATGTAGTTACAATACCTGATCTCAGAAATATAGACAGATACTGAAGGGCTTAATATATAATTATATTAACAAATAACTGAAAAAATTATTATTTCTGGTTACTGTATCTATTTTCTAAAAAATCTTGTACAGTAATCCCGCCGAACTTAATGCTAGTGATAAAATTACCTTGTTGATATATTTTAGTTGTTGGTTATGGCGACTACTCTGATTAATAAAATGTATCGTGAAAGTAATTAAGTTGACCAAATGTTTGACATAGTGAGAATATAAAAACGTGATTTCAATTGAGATTTGATCATTTCTCGCTTATCTCGAGAAGATTCAAATATAACATAGTTTCTTCACTTGTCAGAAATGTCAGACTTGTAGCTAACGACAAAATGAATACGTGCACTTTGGTTTGGGCTGAAAATATATTGGTGTCCACGAACAGAATTATTCAAATACAGACCAAAACCATCTCATATTACCCTACGTCCAGCACGCTGATCATCAATATACCACGCGAGGTCCTTCATAGTATTTTTCTAGGCAATGGGGGTTAGTTGGTTATTTTAATCGGTATCACCCAATTCAAGGCAATAAAGCCACTAAGACACAAGGGTTTACAGGTTGTGGAGGAATCAGAAACAGTAACATTAATAATGAGCGGAAAGAGAAAAGAGTAATTAGAAGGACAGTAGATAGCGATTGACATTGCATTTAAATTTTTGCAGATTAGCGTTGGCTGGAATGTATGGAACCGGAAGGGAGTTCCACTAGCGAGAAAAGAAACTGTTAGCATAGAATTTACGATTACATCTAACCAGCTCCACTGTGATTTGGTGAGATCTAAACGCCAGTTTAGTACTGCGCTTAAATTCAAAAAGTCTAGGTACCATAGCGAAGAGCTCAACCAAATAATTACAATGAAAGATACAGAGAGGCAACCTTACGGCGGTGGGCAAGTGACTGAAAAAGAGCCGCCAGATCAGCACCAATAATATTGCTGATTCTCCTGTTAATTTGTTAATTAAAATGATATAATTTTATTTATTTCTGTGTACCGGTGTGTGTGTGTGTGTGTGTATTTTAGTTATATGTGTTTTAAGGTTGCATGTAATGGAAGAAGAAAGTAACTACGTCTTCTGACAAGCAATGTACTGAGGAGGTAGGAAAGTTTTCAGGTAGGAAAGTTTTCTGTTGCATGCTGGGATAACTTTTATTATTTTGGTTTTAATTATTTTATTTTAAACAAAGTTTTAAAGTTATGTTTTATTTTATTTTTATTATTATAATATATTTAAAATTTTTATTTTTATTTATTAATAATAATGTCCGTACACGTCAACGACCACAGCGGGTTCAGTTGCGCATCGATACGACCACCGCACCCGATTTTGTGAACTGATAATGATGATGATGATGATGATGATGATGAGTCTCTCTCTCTCTCTCTCCTCTCCCTCTCTCTCTCTCTCTCTGTCTCTCTCCTTCCCCCCCCCTCTCTCTCGCCCTCTCTCTCGACATCGGTTTCTATATATTAAGACCTACATATATACCTTACTTTTTAAGTCTCATTTATCACTCTCTCACCTATTTCCTTTGCAACAGCTCCCATATATTAAGACCTCCCTACATAAAGTGTCCGTTACGTTTCAAAATAAAATTAAAAAAAACACTTTAAAAGGTCTACAAGAGTGGGCTGAAAAATTCATAGGCTGACTATGGAGTGGTACTGGGGCTGTGAAATTTTGCATGCAATAATTCCAGCCCTTCTTATTAATAACTGCATTGTTTTTTTGTTTTCAGGTAAACTGACATCCGACTATTTAAAGACATCAAAAGTAACTAAGAGCGACTTTTGAAAATGGACAAAATTTGGCATCGTGGTTTTATCAAGTACCTGCAGAAAAAGGATTTAGCACCTAAGAACATATAGCTGACATGGTTACTACATTAGGGCATGATACCACAGCTTTATCAACAGTGCAAAAGTGGGCAGCTGAATTTAGAAGGAAGAGATGAATAGTAAGACTTGTATCACTAAACCATTATTATTTCCCCCTCCCAAAATTCTTACTATCTAAAAATATTTTCTGGCTTTAAATAACCTGCAAAGGGTCGATAAGCCGTAGAAAATAAATCAAGCAATCAAAATATGTCACTTGAAATATGTGGCTGATTGTCTGGTGTGTCGTCGAAGGAATCTGGAAATTCCTAGACTGTAAATGTTTTTTTTTTTAATATCAAGATAGGACTTCCCTATACACCGACTGTTGTATAGTTAGCCATGATTCTAAGTTGTAAATTCCAGAAACAATGAATTTGAAAGAAGTCAAATCTATAAGTCATAATATTTTATGATTTGTAATATCGTGTAATTTAAAGTGTTCATAAAAATGACATGTTTCTACAAATGAGAAAGTCCATGCGAATTAGAAATGTTATGACAGTCCACTTTTATGCTTTCTTTAATAGAAAAAAGAATTGTAATATTTGGAGGCTAGAGAAAAGGAACAGACTACAAATGCAGTTGACGAGGCTTGTGCTAAACATTTTCACATAGCATGATCGACTTTTTACTCTTTTTATTTACGTTTTTTCGGTTCATTTTCGGTTGCACCTGTTTGATGAGAGATTTTACTTCAATAGTCGTGGGAAATTTAGACATTTATTGAAGACTTTCTGAAACAAGAATAAGATTTTCTCTCTTTAGAAAAAGTGTGAAAATACGAAGAGAAGAGAGGTGGCTTATGTTTTGTCACCTGGCTCAAAATTTAAACAAAGTGCTGGGTAAAGTTACTTATCGAAAATATTAATTCACCCCAACAAATTATAAATTTTAAATCAAAGTTGTTTTATTGTTGTTGTTTTTTTTTTTTTTTTTTTTTTTTTTAGTTTTTGTTATTAAACTTTTGACACTTTTTGAAATTATAAATTTTAAATCAAAGTTTTTTTTTTGTTGTTTTTTGACAGTCTTTTGAAATTATAAACTTTCAATCAAAACTTGTTTAGCTTGCTTCACAACAACTCCAACCTTCAGAATTAAAAATTACCAAAAATCAGTAAGTTTTTCGCATATCGTGAGTGCGGGTGATATTCGAGGTATTTACAAAGAAGGTTTTACGATTAAAAGCAAAATCTTTCTTGGGCTTGTTTATCGGAGTGAGCGTGGATGTAGACCCCACGCTTAGAAATAACACCCCCACAGTCATCCACATTTGGGGTCAACGCGAAGGTCAATCAAACAGGACTGAAATGGAAGGGCCTCATTCTGGGAGAATTTGATGTGACTTTTTTTTAGTAAATAAATTATTTTTGATTTTGGAGTGAATTAATACAAAAGATCATAGAAATATTATTCCAGTTCATTTTTATACTTTTTGTAAAAGAGAGAAAAAGATTTATAATGGCTGGAAACTAGAGAAAAGTGTCAGGCTACAAATGCAGTTGGTGAGGCTTTGTGATCTCGAGCCAACTTACCTTCCTCTTCGGGGAAAGGGTTTTGTCGCGAAGCGTAAATTCTTGTGTACAAACTGAACTGATGAATGGAATGCGACGGCTTCACTTGTTGCTTCTCGACGTGTTTTTAGCTAAGTTTTTTAGAGGTAATCAACGACAATTGTTTGCAAAATCTCCTTTTAGTGTCACGTTGTGTATTTACTGCCATGTCTGACAATTTCTTCATGTATGTGAATCAAGTTTTATTTAAATTTTATTTCAGTAGCTTTTTCCTTGCGCCAACCATAGGCGACACGATCTACTTTTCTTTACACTTTTTATTTGTTTTGTTGGTTCATTTTCGGTTACACCGGCTTGATGAAAGTTTTTATTTCAACAGTTGTGGGGAATTTAAACATTTACTCGAGACGTTCTGAAACAGGAATGGCAGTTTCACTCTTTAGAAACAGCGTGAAAATGCACAGAGATGACAGATGTTTTGTAACCTGTGTCAAGTTTTAAGCAAAGTTCTTATCAACTCACCTGACCAGTTTTTACCGTTTTTAT
The DNA here is from genome assembly GCA_903632075.3 of Acanthosepion pharaonis. Classification (NCBI taxonomy): domain Eukaryota; kingdom Metazoa; phylum Mollusca; class Cephalopoda; order Sepiida; family Sepiidae; genus Acanthosepion; species Acanthosepion pharaonis. The sequence continues at coordinate 2,834,112 of CAHIKZ030000480.1, forward strand.
TTATGTTTTATTTACCTTAAATTCCTCTAAATTCACACACTCACGCACACACACACATTATTCTTGTCTTTTGTATATAACATGTAACTAATCTTTACTTGGTTTTTTCCCATGACGATAGATAGATAGATAGATAGATAGATAGATAGATAGATAGATAGATAGATAATGTGTGTATGTATTAATATCCATGTGAGTAATTGTGCATATGTATATATTTACACATGTAGGTATGTATAAAGGTTGATGGATATGATTTGTCCGGTTTAAAGAGACATATCCATTCAAAATACAATTGATTCTAACAATATCGCCTGACGATGATGCCATTCTCGACATCGAGGTGACAACCGTCTTATGCATAAAGATAGATGAATAAACATCGTTGAGTAACTGTCAAATATCCGTAATAATTAAAGACAAATACATGGTAATATATGGGCCCCAAATAAAGTATATTTTGCATATAACATCAGTAGTAGTGTCTTCTTATCCAAAGCAAGACTTACTAGTCATCTAAGATCTCATGGTGGTAAGCAATCCCAGTCTCAATTCGACTACACTGATATATATCCACAAAGATTTACCGTATATTTCCGCATATAAGACGACATTTACATCACAAAAGTCACTCTTAAAAACTGGGGTCGTCTTATACTACAATTCTAAAAAAAGAAACCTTCAATTCTGAGTATTTTTTGTCGGTAGGTTAACCTCGGCCACAGTGCAATAACCAATAACGTACATGAAAATATTCACATTATCAATTAACCTGATAATAAAAGTAATAAAACCATTTCTACCTTATATATTACTGGTATAAATTCATAACAAATTGCCTATTCGAGGAATAATTCCATATCATTGAAATCAACTTGTATCCATGCAAGCTCAGCTGAGAAAATGTAAACATCGAGTTATGATTGCGTTTACCGCAATCTTTATCTTTCGCTAAACTTTCACTAAAGTGGATTATCGTACATTATCGTACTGTTATTAGCGGTATTTTGTGATTGTCGATGAAGTATAAGTAAATGGCCTTTAGCACACCAGGCTGTTTGTAACTGTTTAGATATAGGAAAAGAAGAGGAAAAAGGAGAATCAGTATTCACAATAAATCACGTGATGAAACAAAGAAAGCAATGGTTTCCTTTTTAGGGGACGTGTGTAGGAAAAACATGATATAGAATCGGTTTTGTTATTTCGTTTATTTTGAATTTCTAAGGATACAGTAAATAACAATATTTCCAATAACATCATCTTTATACAATCAATAAGCAGTCGTCTTATACTATGGGTATAGGATAAATTCATGAAAATTTGCTATAATTTTTTTACCTCATCTTATCTAAACGTCGCCTTATACGCAGTAATATACGTTATATCCTATTTTTAAAAAGCAGCAGCTGCTCTAAAAAGTCACGTGAGAATGTATCAGGGCCAGATAAACTCGAAAACTATATGCAAGTTATTCGTCTGCCATTTATCGTTCAAAGCCTTCAGAAGTAAAGCACGTCGTTCAAGTCACGTACACACAACCGTTTAATCCAAAATTGAAGAGATAGCCTGCTTTTGCTAAAACGTGGCAATTACTACACACTTCACTGTATTCGCATTTGTGAAATAATAGAAGTGGCTATTATGTCGTAGGCAATAAATAACCTGGGGACACAGTGAAGAAATGAATGGGAAACGAAAGGGTTTGAAAGGAAATCTTTGTTGAAAAGGATTTCTTTGTTGAGAAGGGTTTCTCGAAAGTCTACTTTTATATGAAAACTCAATTTACAATATCAATAGCCTTTGAAGACAATACGTTGCCAGCTACATTTTTATTGCTCAGTAAGAACGAAAAGATATTTCTAAAACTAGTACGAAGCATATTTACGTAAATCAAAAGAGGGTTCAATTTACTAACAATGGCTTACGATATCAGCATCCTATGTACGAATTTAAGAACCGCGATTCTGATGAAAGGACGTAAATATTCATTTTAGACAATTTAGACAAATGAATACAGAAAATCGTGCTACAAATTTGAATATATAGAACTTATGAGACCAGTTTTCGTTATTCTGAACAATGAACGGGTGTTTTAACAAATACAGATATATTTGACTCAAAACAAACTCTGTGTGTGTGTGTGTGTGTGTGTGTGTGTGTGTGTGTGTGTGTGTGTGTGACGGCCTGAATTGATCGATGATTATGCTTATAGGTGTAAATTTTAAGGTACATCAATTCTTATGTTAGTGCCATGTAAATATTTTGTTACTGTGTAATCATGGTGTTTTTCAGAGTTTTAAATATTCATGTTAATTGATGCAAGCTGTAGATATGCCAGTTGATACATTGCCAAGACTAGCCAAGAATCTACCAAGTCCCCCGCCCCGAATATTTGTAGTCGGTGATTCACGACACGACACGTGATTCACAGAACCGAATTTAATGCCATTGAGGTGTCTTTGTTCTAAGAGATGACGATTGGCGATGACCCCAATACGTACTGAACTCACCCTTAAAGATACCAAAGTAGACTGCAGAGTATCACGACAGAACACGAGCATAGCCAGGTGCATAACCTCCTAGCCACCAGGAGCAAATTTGGGCCATTACTGGCTGTCAGGGGCTAACCCCGACATGTAAGCAGGTGATCGAACCAGCTGCGCTTAGGCTTTGCACACGTGGGACAACCGCATGGCAGGCTAGTCGAAAAAGAGTCTCAGACACTCCCGCGAAAATGTAGAATGCACGATAGAAGAAAACCCCAAATCACACACACAATTGCCAATATTAATTGACGAAATTCGGAATTAAATAAACAGTAATTTATTCTAGGTTTTTATTCGTCTAGACAACGATAACATTACGTCATTACGATATCACAAATGACTTAAAGGTTTTGTAAGAGTAACACGTATTTATAATATATAATTTTATATTTGAATATCAGATATTAAATAAAACGTTGTGCACTACAGAAATATTTTTATTAAAAATGCTAATGATAGCTGGCGTGACACAGAGCTGGACCTTTTCCTTTACTACACAGACGTTTCCTTGAGATATTTGCATATTTCATAAAATTACTAATATTAGTGAAATTATCAAAATAGTTAATTTTTGTATTTTCAATATATGCTATTACAATATCAACATTGCTTACTTATTTACATTGCTTACTTATTTACATTACTTACTTCTGTGATCGAAACGCTCAGGTGGTTACCACTTTCAAAATAGAAACTGGCTTTTCCCAGAACTTTTAGTTTTTTAAGAATTTTTCGCGCCACACAAGTCAGGAAATACTGCGCACTTGCTTTTGATTAGATTATTTGAATAAAACAAAATAACGTAAGTTAAATTCATAAAAATTTAGTTAATTCGTCTTTTATGAAGACAAAAACCACAACCTGTAAATATCTAAATAAACTTGAAGGTTTCTGCTATCATCTCCAACCTGGATCCCAACAAAGCATATGGACCTAATGGTGTCTTTGTAATAATCCTTAAGAAATGTGCTCCCGAACTGGTTTCTGTTCTCTCTATAACAAATGCCCCACTGCCTCTTGCTTTTCTGCCTGTTGGAAATCCTCATCTGCTGTTCCAGTTTTTAAGAACTTAGGTGAAACGCCCGACCCTTTCAATTATCGACCTATTAGCCTTCTACCTTTTTCTGGGAAACTTCTAAAGGCCCTAATCAATTTGGTTAAGCATCTCAAATCGCAGGGCCTTTTTCAGACAAGCAATGTGGCTTTCGTTTCTCTGGGTCAGCTACTGATGTACTGACGATAATCGTGGAAAGAGCCTATCCAACTCGAGATAAGAATGGTGAATCTTGGGCTGTAGATTTGAACATCTCGAAAGCTTTCGATAGTGTTTGACATGCAGGTCTTTTTTAACTAATTCAGTCTTTCTTATCAAATTGTGAAATGAACGGCCACTTTTCTAGAGCCTTTCGTACTAATGCAAGTGATGGCATCAGCTCTCAACATGGTACCAATGCTGATAACACAATCATTTACTCCTGTTTCGATAGTAATGCGTTCTATAAGGTCAAATTGGTATCTGATGTCAAAAACGACCTTCAGTTAACTGGGGCAAATAATGGCTTGTTAATTGTAACACCTCCAAAACTAAACTGCTCTCTATTAACCATCTGAGAGATCACGTTCTGCTTTCCATCAGCACGATTAATGCTAACATCCAGGAGAGTGATCCGTTGCTCCTTCTCGGATGACATGAAGTGGAATGACTATATTGAATCGACCTATAGGTCAGCTCCTAAGAAAGTTGGCTCACTGTATCGAACGAGACAATTTTTCTCTCCAGACTCTATCTTACATACCTATGAATCTACCATTCGTCTATGCTTATAATATTGCAGCCACATATGGCCCGGTGCGCCTGCTATATTTCTAGAAATCCTTGATTAAATCCAAAGAATCCGCAATATTAATGTTCCTGTTTTGTTGTGACGGCTTCAGTCTCTTTCCCACCGCTGTAAAGTTACCTCCCTGTGCCTTTTCTATAAATACTTCCATGGTAATTGTTCGGATGAGTTCTTCGCTATGGTACCTAGACTTTATGAATTTAAGCGCAATACTAGACTAGCGAGGAGGTCTAGATCTAACCGTACCTTCTATGCTAACAGTTTCTTTCTCGTACTTCTCGCTTGTGGAACTGTGGGAGAATGAAGATAAACTAATAAATAAAATATTAATAAAAAAAATAAAGAATTTCATTTCTCCAAAATGCAAGAGAAAAAAAGAAACCAAAAAGGGTTTCCGGTCACGTGTGAATTTTATGACCCCACTTCTGGAAAGGATATGATTCGTCTCTTTTCACTTCCCAACCGGACGTGTTTGGTAGCCATGCCAACGAAGGGAAGATTTGACCACCTTCAGTCAACGTCAGGCTGACGAGGTTGATCATTTTCCACACATTCGCATTTTTGTACCTACTTGCGTCAATAAACATTCATTTTCTACTCAAGTCTTCGTTTTGTTTATTACGGTCCACCGAAATTCAAAATCTGTTAGCGGCACAAATACCGCCCTCACATAGCACCCTCCACAGAACTCCCTTCGGTTTTATGCTTTCAAGCCAATTTTAAACTTCAAAAATTTCAATTCAATGTCAATCACCATTTGCTGTCCTCCTGGTTACTATTCTTTTGTTCCCGCTTCTTAGTAATGTTTTTGTTTTCTAATTCTTCCTCATCCTTGTCTCTTAGTGATTTTACTACATTGCTTGGGGTGAATTCAAGTAAAAATGTATATTTAACTACATCATTTAAATTCATAACTTGATCACACCACCAATCAGTACTGAAAATGTTCGACACAGTTCTCCTATATAAGGAAGAGCATCGAACAAGCGTCACCTGGTGTTAAAACAATGAAGCTGAAGCATGATATAGACTAATTCGCAATATGTCAGTTAGATATCTTTTCATGTCACTGTGCCAATGTATCAATAGAACTGAATTATGTGTACTTAAGGGTTATCCGACGCCATTTTTTAATTAATTTCCCAACTTTTTCACAAATACAGATGTGTAAAAATATACTATTTGTTTCTTAAATTATATTTATTTCTCAAAATAACAAACATTAATCGGATTATTCGGGTGCCATAAACGCGTCGATAGCCTGCAGGATGGCGTCAAGTGGGTCGACTCCGTCGGGTATTTGCCTTCTCCACATGAACTCGGCCAGGTAAGTCTCAAGATGATGACGTGCCGTTCCACGGTGACGCTTGTTACTCCACTTCGCCACAAACATTCGATATTCAGAGTGTGGATTCCGGTATAAGCATCAACGAATTTGTATTGATGATTAACCTTGAAATGTTAGAAGCCAGCCTCCTCCAGCTCGGTGGTCTTATATCCTAGTCAGCTGTCGGAAATAAAAGTGTCGAGAGATAACCCAGAAATATCGAATTACAATTACATAGAATTATTAAAATTTTCAAATATCCCATGATGTACTGTGGCGCTTCGGAATGTCAGGTGACGAACTTTGGGAATGTCAATTCTCTTTTGTTCTGTATTGTTTGTGAACATCATGACACAATTAAACAAGGAAAAAGGGATGGATGATCTGGCATATATATATATATATATATATATATTTTTTTTTTTTTTTTTTTTGAAAAGTCATTTTACGAGATTATTTATCTGCTATGAACATATAGGTCACCCCACACTACAGACACAAGTGAATAATATCAACAAAATGGTTCTTCCATACACAACCCCATACACACTTATAAAGTAGTACACAGATTAAAGAAGTCATTGGTTACATTGTGATTTTTTTTTTTTTTTTTTTGCTGTATAAACAAGAGATGTTTCCTGTGTCCTTCTACAACACAGAAATGAGTGAGCAGGCACGTATGCACACCACACACACACACACACATATACACACATATCAGATTTAATTTTAGTTCCGCTGTATTTTACAATGTCATAAAAATTACGGCATTGCGTCAAGAACGGGGAAATCTGATTATTGATGAAAGTTTACATGTGTAGTGAATTAACAGACACATTCTTTAACACACACACACACACACACACACATAAACATCACAGTAAGATCAGGGCACTGCCGAAACCTGTATGTGTAGGAGTTCAGGATTGGTTGCAGGATCGTTCAATTACGGTCCGTTTCTTTGCTGTTTCAGTTGCAGATGCAGGGCTCTTGGCCCCTTTTCACCCCCAACAAGCAACACGCGCCCGTCTGTTCCTACCAGGGTGAGTGCAAGGGTCTCGTGTCCACCACGAATGTATGATACTGATACGCCCCACCACTCTACTACATATCAATTTTCATGAAGTAGTATTCACATAAAATACAAATTTCATTGTAACCTAATTATATACAATAAATTATTGTACCTAATTAGGCTACAATGAAATTTGAAACAATAATAGTTCATATGCAATATAGGTGAATAATTCAACTAGAAAAATTGAAAATAAGTACAATGTATCTCGTAATATGCTATAATAAATCATTCCATCTTAAATAAATCAACAATGTTTTGTCGCTATTTTTAACATCAGCTTGAGATTTTTCTTAAATAGTTGAATTTTTAACATTTAATATTATGGATAAATGCTGGGAAATTTGTCTCGGCTTTCCCGCGTCAAAGGGTTGAGGTTAAAAAATTGCGACAAAACGCGAATAAAAACAAAATTAGAGCGGACAAACTCTCTTTTAGGCGCGGACGAATAAAGAAAAAACTCCTGCTCGGGGTGTAACAATAAAAGAAGAAAGTGTTTACATATACAAAAAAAAAATGGGTAAAGGAATAAAGACAATTAGGAGAGAAAGAAAGGGAGAAGAAAAAAGTTCTTTAAGAGAAGAGAAAATGTTCATAACAGAAAAAAGACTTGCTCAAAATATTTCTCTAAGCGCCTAAAAGTTCTTTAAGCGAGTAGAATTTTGTAAAAGTTTAGAAACACTCTAAGTTTTTCTCACAGTTCTTGCAAAGTAGGAAAATGTTGGTAGATACAGGAATTCTGCAGTTGAGTGAGTTCATAGGTCGACGACAGAAGTCTTGTAGGTGAAAGGAAGGAAGCTTTCAACTGGTCTTTAATTGTGGGCCGACGTTCGTTCTCGACAGCCCTTTAGTAGGTAGTTCTTCTTTGGTTGAAAGTGGTTCTGAAGTTGACCGGTGCTCTCTATCGCCGATCTTTCAGACGGTGGGCCGAATTCTCACTACCAAATAGGTGTCGATTCTCCAAATTTATGGAGATTTGGGAGGCTCAGAAGGACTGGGGACTTTTCTCTACAAAATCGACAAATTTCCTAGCCCCTCCATTGGTCAGAAAACACACTCTTATTTCGAATAAGAATCAAGGCTTTGGGGGCCGGTTTTGAAAGTAAGGAAAAGGGTTGGAGTGAACAAGCTGTGAGGTTTCCCCCAGACTTTATGGCACCATGGAAAGAATAATGGTGGTGGAATTCCTTTTTATATTTTCCAGCTCTCTCGTTAATCAGAAAATATATTCTTATCTCTGATAAGAGCCGGTTTTGAAAGTAAGAAAAATGGAAGCCGGTTTTGAAAGTAAGAAAAATGGTTGGAGTGAGGATTGGAAAAATAGGCTAGAATGTGAACTTGAATTACAATATAAAAAGAAATAGTTAATTTTATACAGGGTTTTCCGAGACTGAGCAAGACAAGATCCCAGAATGACAAAAAAACCCTCGAAAAATTTTCAGCCTTTAATAGTCAGTTGGGCTTTGTTTCATTTTTAAATGTAGGTATAACAAGGTTAATGTTGATAAGATAACGAAGGTCACAAAACATTGTCTGGGCTTCCAATCAGGCTTGAGCTCTCCCTGGTCGAGGGTTGGTATTTCTAGTGAAAATAAAATGA